>JBCFYV010000003.1:56667936-56735621 GCA_039000515.1 Timema cristinae | reverse complement strand
CCCTAGGAAAGATAACAACATGTATGATTTAATTTTTTGGTATTTTCTTTCTAAATATACATTTTTCAAATTAATTTTCTTAACACCACAGGGGAGTCAGCTGACCCTTTGACCCCCCCCCCCTGTATCCGCGCCTGGTAAGAAGACACATTTTGTTCTCTACTATCTTACCGATGCGGGTACATTTCTCCCTTCTTATTCCCCTATACAAACTATGTCTATATGATTTTCCAGTTTCACTCCCACTAAAATTCGCCAGTGGTATGGATGATATTTTTAAGGTTTATTATATTCAGTAGTTAGCTGCCTGCACTAGTGGGCACACAGTCTAAATGTCAGACTCTTCTAGTTAGGGCTTTCCAACTGTGGGTGGAGGTTGGGTTTGAGTCCCTGCTTGGGCTTTCTGATGGTGGGGTGCAGGGTTGGAGTTCTTATACTGCTGATTCATGGGGGTCCGATTCCAGGTAGGGTGTACTGAGGCTGATTTTCCACTCTCTCTCATCGCAAATGTGGGTACACATAACAAAGCTAATATCCTGAAGGAAATTATTTGATTATATTTGTGATAATACCCGTCTCGTTGGTGTAGTTAACTAACACACTTATTTTGTGTTTAGTTTGAGTGCCGAGGACTGGGAGAGATTGATGTGAGAATCTCTGTCGAGTGAACTGGGGCTGGTTTTACACTTTCCCCCCACTCAAATGTGGATTCAACCCTCCCAATTTCTAGTACATAAGCGTAGTTTATCCTTAAGCTTATAACATTAACGGGTAGTAAGACGCGGTTCTAAATAACGATAAGATTATCTTCGTGGTGATTAGCAGGGAGGAAGGGGAGATTGAATCTATGTCGACCGTATCGTTTATGGTTACCCGCTCAGCTTTCACACAAGTGCAGGTACGTCGAAGCATTTTTTCAACCCCCTGTCAGGACTAGCAGTATATTTGGTAAATACAAACTAGTGACGTGTTAACAAATTATTATTCTTAATTTTTAACCACCTTAACTAACTAGGAAGCGTTATAAAAAGTCAAGGAGTTACAAGAGAATAACAGTATTTGTTTTATTTGTAATAAAACAATGGATGTTACATAAATAGAATTACAAATGTAGTAATATTATTTAGTTTATAAAGTTGAAGTCCAAAGTTAAACATAATATTATATAAGATATTTATGGTGACAAAAGGTCCCAAATAGGAAACATTAATATAAACATAATGTCCAATAAATTATAAAACTAACAAGAGTTTGAAGTTGAAGACTTCGATGTAAATATATTCTCACTAAGTATAAAGCGGAATACGTTAATACAAACATATTTCCATAGTTAAAGCCAAAATAGACCAAGGTATAACGTGAGCAATTTTATGTTAACACATCATCCCTAGAAAATTTACATGACTCTAAAGTAAAGACTTTAATCCCGAACATGGTGTCCCTACAAACACATATCAGTCAACCAATTACCTATGGCAATGATAAATGACGACACAACGCCAATATACAAAGTTACAGGGTAACTAATAGATATAAAAACATTACAATATTATATATATATATATATATATATATTTCTCAGAGCACACTAACGTAAATACCATAACATCTACCGAGCCCGCAAATAACGGCGTAATGTCCCAAACGTAAATAATGAGTTTATAAAAGCTTGCTAGCCACCCGAGCTAATGGCCTGACAAACGGCACACAAGAGCCGTGAGAAATACAATATGACATAAAAGGGGATGTCTTACAACCCCAATCAAGCTAACCTGCATCTTATAATAAACAATATTAGAGTAAAGATTAGGTACCCCGTCTAGGCATGGTGCCCAAAAAGATAAACTACTGCCAAAACCTATACAAATTTACAATGGCCATGAAGTTAAGTTCCCAATATAATGAAGCATAAAGAATGCAGCCAAGGCTGTCCTCCCAGAAAAATATCCATCTGCACAAGTTGCAAACAATATAACAAAAGGTGGCAAGAACGCGACTCTAAATTTTCCGACTGGTGATTAGAAAACAAAGTTCGCCCATGAACATAGATTTGGTTCCCCAAACTATCAAACCATAATAAATTATGGCTAGGAATGTATTCCACGGCCATAGACCAAAGGAACCCATCCTAAAGTTAACAATAAAATTTAATCCACCAAAATCAATAATTTAGAAGAGATTTCCCCATTCTAAGCCGAAACAGAATTTAGAATAAAGCAAATAAGTCTAAGCTTAATCCGGCACTCTCACCTTAGCAAGTTATTGGCACAATGAGTCACCATGTAAAAGATACATCGCAATATATAGTCGACACAAATACCAGACATGCCCACAGAGAGAGGGAAAGGGGGAGGGAGAAAATAGAGTGGAAGAGGGGAGACAAGCACCCCTTAGGAGGGATAGCGGTGACTCTAGCTAGGAGCTGCAAGATACTCTGAGAACCGTATAGGCGGCTGAACTGGAAAATACACTGGTCAAGTTGTTGTCTCACTTTGTTTATGAGCGAGGCTTCTATCACGAGCGGATCGTTGGGTGTTATCTCCATTTAATCCATGGGAGTAAGTTGTAGAGAGAGGATGTCGCGGCATATGTGCTCCAGTGTTTATGTTCAGCAAGGCATATGGTGAGTGTACTCCCATTTGATTGAGTTAGTTGTTATTCTTTTTGTAACATCGTTACAAATTTTTCAAATTATGGTATCACAACAAATGTACTCAATCTTAGTGTTCTTATTGTGAAACTTGTTTTGTGTGTTCTGGCGTTGTTAACGGGAAAGTTAACGAGATAGCACCGTGACGTAATTCTTGTATATTATAGACCATAGTGCGAGTGTTGTCAATTGTGCGCCGCTGTTCTCTGCCAGTTCCCGAGTTAAAGAGGCAATCACTACAGACTAGATACACTTCATCACACTCAGCTCTTCACGGGACAAGAGGTGGAGGGGATATAGGAGAGAGATGGAGAGAGAGAAGACCACAATTACATACACCACACACATTCGTTTCTCCTAACCTGATCATGAACGGATACAATTATGTTTATCATTGAGAAAATGATAGTCATGAGACGTCCTGAGGCAAATAAGAGCTTCCATTTTTAAGTTTAAGTTGGAAGAGAATGAAATGCGAGAAAATATACTTTTTTGGCAGTTTTTATATAAAAGATTTTTTTCCATTAAAATAAATAAAGTATTCCTCCAGTACAAATATGGAGCTTAATTTCCTCCACATTGGGTGACCTGGTGGTCTAGGGATAAGGTGTCGGACTTCTATGCTGGGGTCCGGGGTTCAATCCTTGGTCCTGGCAAAGATTTATTTGATTACCAAACCCTTCCTTCACCTCTGACAAGACGTGTATTAATCACAACTTGTGAATGTGAGGAATGCCAGGCCTCCATCGTGGTTCGGATTCCACGTTAAACTGTAGGTCCTTCATTTCATCTCACAATCACCCTACCATTACACATTAGCGTAAATGCGTACAACCCGAACAGGTAGTAAGGCGCGGTGCTAATAATAATAATCTCCTCCACGAGGTGATACCAACAGTTATTGAATATCTGTCAAGTGTGTCCTAGAATTTAATGATAACTTTTTCTCTTCATTTAAAAGTTTGTCATCTATTGCTGGTATGCTCATGATAGATATTCAACAACTTACTGTTGATATCACCATATTTAGAAAATTACCAGACTTTATGTTTGTACCAGAGAAATATTTGACTTGTTTTGATCAAAAAAGTTTTGCTATAAAAACGGCAATAACACTGGCCTTTTCTCGCTTTTCTTGCAATTATAGATAAATGTCCTTTCTCTTTGCTGCATCCCTACCTTAATTAGTATTATCCAAGCTCTTACTTTTAAGGGGCCACTTGATTATCAAAGAGACATCTTAAATATGTAATTAAATAATTTACTGTTTGAAGTAAAAAAAAAAATTGAATAAGTAGAAGAAAACGGAAAAGTTTCACCTATAAGTAAAAAAAAAGATAGATAAGTCAGTTTAAATTAAAGAAAATATAGATTGTTAAACTTTCTTAGAAATATTTCAGCTCTGTAATATAAATTATTGTTTGTTTAAAATAATTGAATGGCAAATGTGTTAACACAGTTTAATAGCCAATATTATATAATACGTATCAGAATTATTGTTTCTTAAAATCAAACTAAATTTTTAATAAATTTTAATTAAATGAAATAATGAAAATTAATCTCCCTTGCTTGATTTGAATTGTGATGGTTGGAGTGGGTGCTTAACCATAACCGGACAGATAAAGGGGATATAAATCGAAGTGTGTTAGTTAACCATACAAACTAAACACCAATTAAATTTATAAACGTGAGTGAAGAGTACAGCTCGATTATAATTATCGAAAGGCTTGATGCAATTGAGGTGACAGGAAAATAACTATTTTAAAAGTTAAAAACTAGAGAAGTATTACAAAAAATCAAAATATTTTTTATCGGATTTAGATTTAAATGCATTGGTGGATACGTGAGCTATGTATGGTGTTTTTTTACCGATAATGTGGAGATAAGAGTTCAAATCTCGCCCGACGGTAGTTTTACTAATCTTTTTTTAACACTACCTCCACGAAAATACTGATACTTTTCCACAAAAACGGCCTTTTTAGTTAAAATTATGGGACCGTCCAGGTGGGTAGTAAATAAAGGTTCTTTTTTTACGTTCTAGAAGACATTTTTCGGAAACTACTCATTCGGGTTGTGCGCATATATGTACGAGATATGCCAATGTTGTAACATACGTTGTAGAATGTTACAATACAACCCCACCTCATGATGACGTAAGCGCTTGCATTGCAGTAAATCATACTACCCGCT
The DNA here is from genome assembly GCA_039000515.1 of Timema cristinae. Taxonomy (NCBI): domain Eukaryota; kingdom Metazoa; phylum Arthropoda; class Insecta; order Phasmatodea; family Timematidae; genus Timema; species Timema cristinae. The sequence goes on along the minus strand of JBCFYV010000003.1, from coordinate 56,730,781 downwards.
CCAATAAATACAACTCTATTAGGATACCTACAATAGTAATCTTCTCTGTTGTAGTTCATGTAGGTTAAGAAGACATGATAAAATAATGCTGGACTATAAATTTCACTACCAAATCCAATTGCTAATAGTTTGTTCGTGTACTTACCATATGATTCTACTTACACTAGTAACCTGCAAGGCTGGCCTACACCGGGCGTCTCGGTCGGGTGAACTGGGGGGGGGGGGGGGTTCCTAAATGGTTTTCCACTCTCCCTCCACGCAAATGCGGGTTCACTTCCTCTAATTAAACCTTCCCAATTCCTAATCCATTAGCGTAATTAGTACTTAAAGCGTATAACCTGAACGGGTAGTAAGACGCGGTGCTAAATAAAAATAATACACCGGGCGTACTAAAAACGACGAGTTTGTCAAGCGAGATACGAAGCGTCAACTAGAGATCCTGGCACTCTATATTCAACTGGCGATTAATTGAGCTGTGTAACTTCGATGGCAACGAGGGATAACTACGTACCTGATCTCTGGCGGTTGGAAGAAGAAGTACCAATAAAACATCGGATTATTGGAGAAACTATCTGATATTCCAATGGAGCAGCTTGTAAACAAAGGTCTACGTGACTGTAAGAAGACTTCGTTGACGTCACCTAGCGTGTGTTTCTGTGTTCCCACCTCCCCTTTCATACAACGAATCTCCTATATAATGGCTACAAATGTATGCCAAAATTGACTATCTTTTCATCTGCGATGGACGACGGACCATTGTCATCGACAAGAACAATGGATAAAACTTGTAATATGTATCAATATCGTAACTATGGCGATTTTTGTTAAGGTCTCTAAAATTATTTTCAACTCTAATAATTTTGTATATAAAATCTTTAATCTTCTGTTTCTCAAACTATCGTATTATGGTCGTACTATTTAAATTGATACTATACGTTTGGTATATCGCCACCTGGGCGCTAAAGTCTACTTGTAATTATTCATTTTCGTAAATATCCACTCGTAAAATGTTGTTCTAATTTTTGTACGAGTTAATGTTAATACGTTTGATATTGTGGATATTATATTTATGTTTTCTAACTTTCGAGGTATCATCTCTTATTTAGTTTGCTTTTGAATTATCGTGAAGTAATGTAACTATTTAATTTTGCTTTTTGAGGTATCATGACTTTAAATAACTATTGCTGATTTAAATATCTTTTTCATGTGTATGTCCCTTTAGGACATTTGAAGTATTGTTTATTGATGACATTATTGTTTTGATTCCAAGTCTGACTCAGGATCAGATAGTCCCGTGGGGATTTGGCTATTGTCTTTTAGTCAAACTTTCGCGTTATGTAATTCCCGTACATAATGTTTTCTAAGTTAAAGTAACGTAATTTATATCTTGGTTTTCTGTTAATAACGATACTTTTGTAACCATTTGAAGGTGCCCATTAGGCCCTTGTGATATTTTGCCGTATTTAATTTCAAATGTAATGCTGTTGTCTCATATAGACTGAACCGTCAGGATAATGATTGTATTTCACGTTTCTCTTCTGTAAATATACCTGCGACATTTTGTTGTTATCGCCGAGTTTAATTTCCAACATATCTCATTAAGATATAATGAGACCATGTACTGTTATCTGCGCTTTTGTTATTAATATGAATAAACTTATATTGTTGCTTTTAAATATTTCTCATAATTTCCCTGTAACTTGTTCCTTAGATTCACTCTCTCCCTTTTATTATTTTCCATGGTCGGGTAGTAAGAGGACACAGAGAGTGTGTAACAATGTGTTATATTTGAGAAAGGTTTAATTTAAGGTAAGTTTACCCCCATTTTCGTGGAAGAAGAGAAGAAAATAATTTAGTTAAAAAGCTGTCTCAATACCCCTGATCAGTATTCGAGCCCCGATCTCCCCGTCATTTTCAGTCCAGTACATTGCAAGAGTGACACTCTAGGTCTTGAACTATTCGATCACCGAATCAGGTTTTTAGATGTAATGGAGTCATAAAAATACTTGATAGATAATTAACATTGATAGTATTTTAATAATCCAAACTTATGTCTAAAATTCTCGCAGACAAATGGGCTGGTGACTATTGCTACATCATAAAGTAGGATTCACACACACACACACAGAGGACTGTGCGCCAACCGCGCTGCTACCGTGCTCTCAATGATAGCTGCACGACATGGCCCACGCACAGCCCTGTAAGTGTGAATCCATCTTAATATAATCAGGGAGAGTTCAGGATTTTTCGTATATAATTTAAATGTTATTTTTTCACTTTCATTTTTATCTTAGGTATTTAACGAACCGATTGATTATATCAGCACTTGACATCAAACTAACATATATTTAGAACAGACCCAATATCGAGCCTTAGGAATGGTTCCAGGGATTGGATAGTACGATTAAGTTAGGTCAAGATCTCCATTGGCTCCTCAACCTCATACTCACTATCATCATCCTCTCACCTCATCGGGAAATGAAAAGAGTCTCCACAGAAAGAATGTACGATTAGTACATTCGGACGTCCCCTGGGCAACGATACATTAGTACAGGCTAATCTTTAAGCAAACTTAGCTACAGATTGATGTAGCTAAGACACGCCTTTATTACTATCTTACAACCCGTCCGGAATCTCCTCATATTTAGATTGGGATGAAAGGGAGAAAGGTAGAATCTAGAGGAAATGTATTCACTTTATTGAAGGAAGGAGAGTGGGAAACTATTACACCTAACTGGTATTCAAACCTAAACGGTGAATCAGAAGAGACTGATGCCTTATACCATATATTTGCTACATCTCTGTGTGGTTATTAATTTTGTACTGGGTCTTACTACCCGTTATGGTGATACTCTAATGCAGGGGTCCCCAATTATTTTTGATCGAGGTCTGTTTTAAAAAGTCGACATTCTTCTGCGGTCCGGCAAAACTTTAACAGTCATTCAAGTTCAAGCCCTATATGACTATTCTAATTAAAAAACGTAATTTTCTTTCCTTTTAGTTATTTTACTTATTTATTATTACTGGCCTTCAATGTCTACTACCAGCCCACCACCGAAATAGCATAATTTCTTCTGTTTATCGCTATCTCGTCAAGGTCCTTAAAAATGTCCCTGCGATCTGGATTCGGATCACGGTCAGCCTGCTCTAATGTTATATTCACGCTAATGTTTAGGACTTAGTAAAGTTATATTTATATAAAGTATACCAGCATTTGCATGGAGAAAGAGTGGACACCATTTTGTAAAAACTACCTAATTACACCCGATCGAGATCAAACCTCGATCTCCAGTCATCGGCAGTCTAGTCCACTGCAAGAGTAGCATTATACCACGCGGTCACCGAAGTGGGCTACGTGGTTATTAAATACGATGTAGCGGACCAGTACCACGTGGCTGATTACCTTCTAGAGACTGGTCGTAGCCTTGTGAAGAAGAGCATGGCCTTGGCTGCCCTCTCGGGTGTCTTCAAGAGCCCTTGGCGGTCCGGGTTCTACCCAGGGACTCCAGCAGCATCCTGTAGAGCCAGCCATGTCTGGCAACAGCGCTTCCTCGTGGATGGTCGGTGGTCTAACTCCATGTCGTGGTGGAACATGCATTTCTCGTGACCTGCCAAAATACATTACAACTTGTCAGTTAAGGGCACCACATAACTGCAGAGTTTATTATTGGAATACAAGTTATAAAAATTCAAAAACATCAAACCACCACCTTATCTCAGTTGTTAGCGTATCTGCCCACTTAGCTAAGAGGTATGGTCTAATTTCCTACATAGCTGAAAAAATTATTATTGGTGAAATGTGGGTTTCCACCTTTCACACTTATCAATTAACATCTGGGGAGCTGGGTTGGGTTTGATTAGAACTTCTAACTGTGACACTAGCATATGTTATTATCTAACACTTGTTTTATACAATCCCGTAGTGTGGACAGGGATTGGAGCTATTGGTAGTGTGTGTTCTCTATCCACAATAACCTATTATTAAAAATGCATCTTTATATTTCTTCTCAATACCTAGGCTAGTAGCTTGTATTTTTTTTAGAACCGCGTTTTACTAACCATTCGGGTATACGCTTATGCACTAATTACTCTAAAGTGTTAAAGATGAGGAAGGTTGAATTTTTAGAAGAAGAGTACCCACATTTTTGAGGATAATGGGAAACCATTTAGGAAAAATCACCTTCAATACACCCGACCGGGATCGAACCTCGATCTCCCCGTCACTGGCAGTCTAGTCTACTGCGAGAATTGCGCCTTAGACCGTGCAGCCACAGAAGCGGGTTGGTAACTTATTAAAGTTTTACAAAATGTATAAAACCTACAACAGCAAATAGGTTTTTAAAATCTATAAACATCCAAAGTGGGAATAAAAGTTAAAAAACCAAATATTCGCATCTTTTTTTCACAAGCTTCTCAAGCTCTATAGCTCTCCCACTCCCCCCACACAAATAAATGTCTGAATAATTTCGTGAGTGTGAAAGTAGGTAGTCCCAGGTGCTAATTCCCCCCCCCCATATTTTTTGGTCATCGCGTCTTACTACCCGTTTGGTTTGTTTACATATATACTAATTATGCCAGTGTGTTAGGGAAGGGAAAGGTTGAATATAGAGGGTGTGTACCCCCATTTACATGGAAGGATAAGGGAAAAACATGCAGGGAAAACCACCCTCAGTTCTCCCGACTAAGATTTGACCCAACCTCCCCGTGATCGGTAATCTAGTCTATTGTGACATACGGTTACCGAAGTGGGTACCTCAATGTTGACAGACAGAACGAAAAGTTGCTGTGATAGTAGCGACCAAACTAGTTTTTAGGGGGGAGCTGAATTGTATCCATTCTGAATGGTATCCATTCAGACATTTCTTAAACAAGCACCACAAATAAAAAGTCTGATTTGTATCCATTATCATAATACCCACATAATCCTGAATTGTATCCATTCTGAATGTTCTCCATTCAGACATTTTATTAAACGAACACCACAAATAAAAAGTCTGAATTGTATCCACTAGAAAGATTTGCATTATAACCACCAAATTTTGAATTGTATCCATTTAATTGCGGCACTACTTGTCTGATAGATGGCAGTAGCAGAAAATATCCTTAACTCATTCTTTGTTTACTAGAGATCAACACTTATCCTTAACTAATTTTATGTTTACTAGAGATAGAGAGCAGCACTGTCACTATGTTAATATATATAAAAAAGAGAAATACTTATTGGTGTTTCTTTTAAAAGAATAATAAAAGGGTACTTTACAAATCATTGTAGTTTCTTTATCCAAATTGACTGGCTTCATTAAACAACAACATTTCAAACTGCTAATATATATTCTAAGAAATGAAGACGTAGGGTTATATTATTTTGACAATCTGTGTTTAAAGGGGGGAAATTGAACATTTAATTTAATGTTGAGTGCCAACAAATATTGTGTTCCTGGCTGTGAAGATAAGACATGTCACCCACTCTTCTTTCGTTCATTAGAGAAGTCAAATAGTCCAGTCATCAATTATGAGACATGGTGTGGTTTAAAAACCAATACAAATAAGCTTATCATAGGTTTGGTCTATCCTGAACTTACGTACTGCATTACTCGAAGCGCGATAAATAGAGGATTCCCAAGTTCCGAAAAGTAGCCTAATATTATCAACGGGGAAGTCTCTCTCTGTCTCTGGCTGACAATGCGTAGGTTTGCCAGGGCAGACCCTGTCGGGTGTGCTCCTCGAATTGTATTTGTAGGAAGATACAAATAAATATTTATGGTATCTAAATTGTATGGAAAGCAAAGAGCATCAAATAAATAAGTAAATGAATATTAATTAGCATAAGTTGTGTTATTGTGTTAAATAATATTCCTTATGAAAAGAGTGAGTAGCAGATAAAGTAAGAAGTTATGAAAGTTTAAATGCAATACCGGTACATAATATTCGGTAGGCTACATTGTAAAGTGTCTCCCAAAACGTGGGGGAGTACTCATGAAAAGGTAGTAGTATTGCGAACATAATAAAGTGGCTTTTGCCATGGGGCCAATTCGAGTGTGAAAATGTACGCGTATATATTTTATTATAAAGAAATAATGTAAGTAGTATCCACAAATGGCAGGATTTATTTTGTTATATTATGAGAAATTTAATATTTTTTGCCATTCATGGACACAAAATAGGCAAACTTTCAATTATGGCAAAATTAATATTTTAAATAATACCGGTATTTTGAAAAATAATATTTCAGGGTCCTGAAATTTGATGAAAAATGTGTTGACACCTGAAAGGTTAAGTTTTGTTCAGGTGGGTTCGTTTATAGTATTAAAAATTATAACTATTGCCTATTAAATACTTTGAATACTTTGGTGCCATGTTGTGATAGTCTTTGAATATTCATGTTATAAATAATGTTAATCTGTGATTGATGAGCTTTTTGTTGATTTGTTTAAATTATATAAGCTTCCCTAATTTATTTTACAATATTCATTTGGTTTTCAATGGAGATTTGTTTTGTTTATGTGTATAGAGAGGGCAAAAAATATAATACAAGTTTATACGGTTAACCAGTCTCAAGAATTCCCTACAAATCACAAGATGAATTTTATTATTTAACAGTTAGAAGCAAAGATTTTATTTTTTTACACTGCCCTCCCTCTCGTTTGACTTCAGCTGGATAAATGGTTAGGCATTTCTACTTAAAGTGGGCATAATGATAAAGGGCTAGAGATAACATAATATTGTTTGGAGATGTAGCTGTTGAGGAGTGATAAATATAAACACTTACGGGTTTTTTCAATCAAACTTAACAAAACTAGCACATAAAGTGTAGGCCTATGTTCTAGTTGAGTATAATAACCTATAACTTCAACTTCAACTCCAACCCAGATAGACCTACATTATAAACTGATGAAATTATCTGTAGATAATAGGATATTACACTTTAAAACCAATCTATAAAGATTAAAAGCATACAATTACAAAAAATCGTTTCTTTATTGCCATGCCCTGTCTTAGATTTAAGTTACTTTAATCTTTGCTTAGAGTAAGTGATGGTTTTCTGTGTGCAAATAATATGGCGTCGTTAAAGTAGCTACTGCTGTCAATTGTCATAATAATAGTATTTAAATACAGGATTGCCAACAAATTTATACCAGGGTTATATATATTATTATTAGCACCGCATCTTACTACCCGTTCGGTTTATACGCACTTACGATAATTTGTAATTGATTGTGAGATGAAATGGAGGACCTACAGTTTAACGTGGAATCCGAACCACGGTGGAGGCCTATATATATATATATATGTGTGTGTGTGTGTCTATAGAACAAGCTTCTTATACACAGATATATTCTGTAATATTTATAAAAATAAGTCCTAAAATCCGTGTTTAGATTTTAAAGTAATAAGACAATAAGTAAAAAGATTATATTTTTTATATTAATATAGAGATAGTGCTGCTCTCTAGTAAACACGGAATGAGTTAAGGATAAGTGCTGCTCTCTAGTAAACATAGAATGAGTTATGGCAAGTTTCTTCTGCTGCCATCTATCAGACAAGTGGTACCGCAATTAAAAGGATACGAATCAGGATGGATACAATTCAAGATTTTGTGGGCATAATGCAAATATTTCTAGTGAATACAATTCAAACTTAATATTTGTGGTGCTTGTTTAAGAAAATGTCTGAATGGAGACCATTCAGAATTGATACAATTCAGGATTTTGTGGACATTATTAAAATGGATACAAATCAGACTTTTTATTTGTTATGCGTGTTTAAGAAAATGTCTGAATGGAGACCATTCAGAATGGATGCAATTCAGGATTTAGTGGATATAATGCAAATAATTACAGTGGATAGGATACAAATCAGGATTTTCGTTAAAGTCGTTTATTTGAAAATTGTCTGAATGGAGACCATTCAGAATGGATACAATTCAGGATTTTGGGGGTATTATGATAATGGATACAAATCAGACTTTTTATTTGTGCTGCTTGTTTAAGAAATGTCTGAATGGATACAATTCAGGATTTTGTGGGTATTATGATAATGGATACAAATCAGACTTTTTTATTTGTGCTGCTTGTTTAAGAAATGTCTGAATGGATACAATTATTCAGAATGGATACGATTCAGGATTTTGTGGGTATTATGATAATGGATACAAATCAGACTTTTTATTTGTGCTGCTTGTTTAAGAAATGTCTGAATGGATACAATTCAGGATTTTGTGGGTATTATGATAATGGATACAAATCAGACTTTTTATTTGTGCTGCTTGTTTAAGAAATGTCTGAATGGATACAATTCAGTCGTCTCGTTTTTAGTAAGCTCTGACTCGAGATGTAAGTGAAAGACTAAGAGCCAGTCGTTGTTGTGTATCTCCCGAGAAGATGAACATTGATCTGAAAGACGTCACCGCTCTCCTTAGCGTGTCTATGATAAGAGGAGTAAAGTTGAGAGCCATGAGAGTATCATTTGGTCAATAAGAAGATTAAATTATACTTCTCGTGACTATAAGTGGCTCAGCGGCATCGCCTCACTCCGGTCTGTTGTTTAGAGCAGTGGTATTCAACTTGGGGTGTGTGTACTCTTGAGATAAATATTATATATTGAGCACCGCGTCTTACTACCCGTTTGGTTTATACGCTTTAAGTACTAATTACGCTAATGGTTTAGGAATTTGGAAGGTTGATTTAGAGGAAGTGAGCCCGCATTCGCGTGGAGGGAGAGTGAACAAGCCATAGTTCAAGTCTATTAAAATAATATCGATGAAATAAATATATAGATAATACGAAAACATCCTGAAAATGTCCAAGTCCAGGACCGGAATCATCCTGACGGCATTTAATACAATATTTCTAATATAATATTCTAGTACATGACTTCTCCTGAAAGCGTCCAATTTAATAGTCAAAAAGTTTTCAGAATTACCGGGCTTAAATAGTGTTTCTAGTCGCCTGGGGTTGAAAGGGGGAGGGGGTGGTTTGTCCATATACGTCGGTGACATCTCATCGGCCACTTCAATGGATGAAAATCAGCACGTACACCATCGATCAAGCTTAGATTGGCTGATATTAATGTCTGACTTAAATATAAAATTAGTTCATTTATTTTTTAACTGTAGGCCTATTAAGGGAATTAATAAAGACATTTCTCTAAATATTCAAAGCGTTATAACTTATGAATTTATGTAAAAGTTATATAGACGCCGTGATTTTTTATAGATATTTAACTTATGAACTTATGTAAAAGCTATAAATTATTTCATCAAAATATATGGCAGCCATGATTTTAACTTAGGTATTTAGGAATTAATAAACACACTTTTCTAGATATTTAAAGTGTTACCACTTATGCATTTATGTAAAAGTTTTATAAACGCCGTTATCTTTCCTATATATTTAACTTATGAACGTATGTAAAAGTTATAAATTATTTCATCAAAATATATAGCAGCCATGATTTTTACCTAGGTATTTATATTAAAGAAATTAATAAACACACTTTTGTATATATTTAAAGCGTTACCACTAATGAATTTATGTAAAAGGTTTATGTACGCCGTGATCTTTCCTAAATATTTAACTTATGAACTTATGTAAAAGTTATAAATTATTTCATCAAAATATAGCCGCAGTGATAGTTCCGTATATTATTTAAAATAAATTCATAATGACAAAATATTCTTATGTGTGATAGTAACTCAATATTTAAATACTTTAACGGGTTGTAGGAAATATAGAATCTATTCATTTAATTTATCTATCATTTTGTTAGTAAATTTATTTAATAAACAAACTTATAATCACTGCGGCATTACAAAAACCTAATTTGATACAGCTATCAAATTTGATAAAAATATATTAATGTTTGACGCAAATATAAAATCGGTTCATTTATTTTTTAATTGTATTAAGGGAATTAATAAACACACTTTTCTAAATATTCAAAGCGTTATAACTTATGAATTTATGTAAAAGTTATATAGATGCCGCGATTTTTCATAGATATTTAACTTATGAACTTATGTAACAGTTATAAATTATTTCATCAAAATATAAAGCAGCCAAGATTTTATCCTAGGTATTTTACTTAGAAATATATTTAAATTTTAAATTATTTCATCAAAATATAACCACCGTGATTGTTCCGTATGATATTTAAAATAAATTCAAGATCCTCATAATTGTATTCAATATTGCATGTGAATAAATGTAAGTTCTCGTAGAGTGACGTTGAATTAACACACACATGATAAAAAAAATCTGTTAATTGTGTTTATTGCAATTGTAAATAAATGTTCGTAAACTGTTATGTTTATGTTTTAAAGTCTACACCCATACACCCCCTCATATCCTATAAATACAACTATCTTAAGCCCATATTAGTTAAAATTAGTATAAACCAATATTTAAATAAAGAGACTGGTGTAAATGATTATATTAATAGTATACTTGGTCCTCCTCTCTAATCATATCCTACAGCCCAAATATTTTTTTTTTTTACTAAAGCTATATTAACTACATATGTGTACTCAATAAATCTTAAAGTTTACTACTCTGAGCTATTTAATATTTCATTCTGGCATTGTTGACACATGTATATTGCAATTTCCTGCCTGTCTTTGACTCTCCAAGGATTCCCAAACAACCTGTTCTAGGGATTTAAAAAAAAATTAACATTTTCTTCCTAGTTATTTTATTGACCCACGCAGGAGATTCATAAATTTTATTTAAAACTTTTATAGCATAAAACAGACACAACAAAGTTTTTAAAATGACAATCACTAATATTATTTAGGTCTTGTGAGCCGTAAAAGTAACTAAGCGGAGCTAGTCTGGTATGGTTGGTTGAGGAGTTTGGAGTTCGAACACTGTCCTATTAAACTAAGAATATTTCCAACTCTCCCTACACACAAATGCGGGTACACTTTCCCTTCATAAATACTTTCATTATTCTTACACCATTAGCGTATTTAAATTATTGTATGAGTAGTAATAATAAAATTTATTAATTATGGATATGTCTGTACTATCACAAGATATTGAAAAAGTCATAATTACTAATTTTATTCGTTATATGGCGCAGAATGAAAGTGATTAAGAAATGAATATATGTGAATATAAGTTTGGCTTATCATAATAATTTAAATGCATGTGTGTTTGTGTGTATGTGTATGTGTATGTGTGAACTTGCCACCTTACCTTAAACCAAATTTAGTTAATTTATAAACGCTATCCAAACAGTGAAACTGTTTACAATAACAATAATAATAAACGGGTTCATCCTTTCTACTCATTAATATATAAATATATTTATATTATACAATCAAGCAAGGGTTTATTGCTAACGTTATATTAACTCATATGTGTAAACAATAAAGCATAACATTTACCAGTCTACCAGTCTCATTCCAGCAAAGTTGTCACGTGTATATTGCTAGCTCTTCCCTGTCTTTGAATATCCAGGGATTTCCAAACAGCATGTTCTAGGGATTTAAAAATAATAATAATAACAATATGGTCTGAGTATTGTTTTCACTGAAAATCAGCAATTAATTAATTTAAAACATTCATACCATGCAACCACAACACCAACGGCAACATAGAGCTTTTTTACAAGCAGCAATATTATTATTTTAGGTCTTGTGACCACTACAGGTAATTAAGTTGAGACTTTATAGGGCAACAAAATGTGATAACAAGAAAAACATATAATTACTCTTTTACCTAATAAACACACCAGGAGAGAATATAATCTCTTCTACCATCTATAAAATGAGTAGGTAGGAGTCTCCTCCAAAATAGTTAAGGACGCGCTGAGAAGCACTAGAACGCCTATTGACAATGTCTCCAAAGTGTTTACCCAGCATTCTTACTCTTCCCACACCATCAAGCACAATATCGTTCCTTTCATTGCTGGCCTCTTCCGCTAACACAACGTTATAACTTTTGTTGAGCGTAAATATATGTTTGTTTCTTTCAAAAGGACCTTCCTATGAACATTGGACTGTAGCACCAGGGTGAGCTTCATTATAGTGAATCCCGTGCCACTTATACCCTGCACAAAGCTAAAATTCCATTTTTAACCCTACTTGGACTCGAACCTAATTCTCTTAGTGGTGTATTAGAAACATCTGAAGTAGTACTGTAACAATATCAACGATATTTATTTATTTGACGTGTAAAGATAACTTTTAAAACTTGAGTATTTTTCATAATAAACAGACAAGATATTCTGTAGGCCTAAGCCCTAATATGAATGAAAATGCTAGATTAAAATTTATGCTAGTGAAAACTACTAATAATATTTTTATTTTTACAAATAGCACAATGATCCCTTTCTTGATGAAACTATTTAATTGTATGAATCAAACTTGAACTCCCCACGATTTAAAAAAATAGTTATATTTTTATTGCCTATTGAAGTAACACATATCGCACATAATTAATTATATTTTGAATTTTTACTTGATCCTTTGTAATATTATCAAGAATGTAGCTTTTATAATCATAGCCCCACAGCAAGGGTTGAAAACGACTTAATATAAGGAGTAGTGATTGTAAAAATTGATTAGAGGAACATTAGCATGGAGAGAGGACAGGAAAACCGCAAGAGGAATACTTCCTCGCTACATTTAGCTTGGATTTGGACCCCAATCAAGTGCAAATAATAGTCTAACGATTTGGAGAGTGTAACCACTATTACTGGTAAGTTGTCATTTTCAAGTATATCCAAAGTATCTGTGAAGCTACCATCAACATTCCTTAATAATTTTTTTTTGCCACAAACTGACGTTTTATACATCCCTGGTGACAAATGTATAATAGTATGACAAGGGAAAAGCAGGTGTAATGAGAGTGAGAAAGATGACTAGACGAAAGACTGAAGTAAGCAGGGTCGTTTCTACTATTAAGCAAGACTTCGCGGCCCCTAGGGCAGCAAAAGGGTGGAAAAAGTTTTAATTTGAAATCAAACAGCGAAAATTTGAGCAAATTAAGAGAAAAAATAAATAGAGGAAAAGATAAAAAATAATTGTTTTCAAAAGCATACGGAACAAACACTTAATAAGTGTTTACTTTGACTAATGTTATGCCTCTACCTACCACAAAAGTAAGAAATAAAAGAGCCGCTACCAAGTACGACACGTAAACAAACATATGTAATGACCTTGATTCATCTCTGCCGAGCGCTGGAGGGAGGCGCTTGCGATCATGTCGCGACTTGATACATCCCTCCCTCTTGTTGTTTTTGTCTCTGCAGGTCATTTTTGTCAATTGTCAGTTGAGTGGTTTTGTTGATTTTTTAATGTTACTTATTAAGAGGATATTATCCTAAAGCTCAATGCCAGTTCTGAATTTGCGCAGCCCGTGCGTGTGCGAGGGAGGTGGAGCTTAGATGAATACGTCAGAGACAAGTCATCCAGTATAGAGAGGAAATACTTGGTGAACTGACAATCGCCTAGTCCTCTTTTACTCTGTCATTCTTTCTTCAAGAGACAACACTCACGAGCACACAGAAGGGATGTGTAATTATCTTAGGGAGGACAGCAGTGTAAAGAAAGAAAAGAATAGTAAAACGGCATTGTACTCTTCGTTTGCCCTTTCGGGTTCTTACAGGCGCTGGACTGGTCGTCTTTGTTTAACCCAAAGGTCTCGGCCCAAGCGTGGTCCTTTTTCTACCACCTAAGTAAAGTTGCTATTTTGTACCTCATAAACGAAAATATTTATTTTCAGAAAATAAAAATACTATATTTTATACCACTCACTAATCCATCTAGTAAAAGTAATATAACCTAGAGAAAAAAATGATTGAGACTTTATTTTGATGAAAGTGTTAGAATCTACATTAGGCCCCTGTGCCCCCGTGTAACGATGCACCATCTATTTAACGTCACAAGTCTTGTTTCAATCATGCGGGAAAACCAATAATTTTATGGCTGTTGTAGTAATAGTAAAAACGCTTGTAAAATCTGAAATTGACATGTTTTACACGAAGTAAATTTTTTTTTTTAATTGTAAAACCTCTTAAAACACTTTAGGCAAAACATGAAACAGTCAACTAATGATTTTTTAAAAATATATTTTGAGTTAACAAGGGTTAATGATGTTAGATTACAAAAATCGTTCAAATTTATTTCTATAAATAAATATATATATTGGTTAGAAGCCCCTTTTCCCTTGACACGTTGTGGCATTTTGAAGTGGTAGAGCATATGTCACGACATCAGATCCGCATGATCTCGAGTGATTTTAGACAGTTGAATTGGTAGGTAACGTTGAAAACTGTATTCTAGACTAGGGCAATGCCACCACATCTCGTCCAAACACTAATGTATAGTACATGTACAAAGTGTATTCAATTTTACATTCATATAATAGCAAAAACGCTTTTAGTTTCCTAGGTTAAAAGGCTAGACAATGTTAAATATTTTGAAATATATTTTATGTGTGACACAAGCCACAAAACATATTTTCCCATAACATAGTAATTTATTACTATGGATAACTTTTTTTCTTTAATCTGGAAGAGTCTTCAAGTCTTCATTACATCTTGTCTTCATTGGTATTCAAGTTAAGATTTGAATTTCAGTCAAATTTATTTTAGGGAAGTTGTACACTTTAGAGCAGCCGGTAGGTAACGCGTGTGCCTACTGATCTAGGGATCACGGGTTCTAATCCAGGCATGATTGAAAGTATATCATTGGTTAGTTATTATCGGCTGGAGAACTGGGTGATGTTTTTGCTCTAGAATTAGTTTAGTTTGTAGAAAAATCAGTGTGTTCATAAAATATACGATAAAAAATCTTCAAATAAAATAAACTGTGGTCGTAATTTATAAAATATAATTTTTCCATATTTTCATTCAATTACTAGTGCACCTTCACTTTAAACCCTTCTCACCCATACTCCATTATAGTAATGATTTAAATTAGTGAAAGATGCTGATATTGCAAAAAAAACTTACGATAGGCCCAGCTTTGTTGAGCACTATTGAATTACACTACTGATAACAGTCAGGGATGTAAACTGATGTAGGCTTTTTCTTGAAAAAGCAAAGGTGATCTCTTTTAGCTATTAGTGTTGTGTTGTGTTCTTTATTTTAGTGAAATCATACGTTCTGTTTGGGTTGTTTGATTTATTTTATTTGTTTATCATCACACCTTACTACCCTTTAGGGGTACATGCATGTGTATTAAATGTGCTAACTAGTTGGGGATAAGAATGGTTCAGTTTAGAGGAAGTGGACTCACATTTGCGTGAAGGGAGAGTGAAAAAGTGTTTATGAAATACCACCCTCAGTACAACAAACCAAAATACGAACCCAAGTTCTGCGTCTGCGGCAGTCCAGTTTATTTCAAGAGCGATGCCTTAAAGTTTAGACCATGCGGATACCAAAGCAGGTTGTTTGGTTGTTTTGGCAAGATTGTTATAGAATGTTTTATCGTAATCATATTCATGTTTTTCTATACTCAATAAATATTATTTATTTGATAATATTTAATGTTATCGTATATATTATTTCTGTTGTCAACATTCCTTTTTCTCAACTAACACAAAGCCTACAGCGATGAATAAGGTCTCAGTGGTTAGGATTTTTTTTTCCGACTTCTGTCATAGCATACTCAGTTTACGTTAAAACACATGGGTTTTTTTAAATGTAAGTTAAAATAAAGTTGCTTTTGCAATGACTATCAATATGTCTAAGGGATAGACGCTTCCAAGAGCTGGATTGTTGTCAAATGCTGTATTTACTCATGGACAACTATATGTAGCTTTTTCAAGAGTCCTATATCAAACAATATTTTTATATTAATTACCGAAAATTAAGTAGATGCCTCTAGCAGATGTTTGAAGTGATCTTCCACTGGCCAATTTTTAAAAATTAAAGGCTTTCAAAATCCATTAGGCATTAGTAGTATTTATAGCAAGATGATTCTTCAAAATTACAACCATTTTAAACTTATCTTGAGTGGCCCTTGCCTAGATTTATTTATTTATTTAGATGACCCTAGAAGCTATTTAGAACGCTTCTACACTGATTTTTTTCTTACAGTTACATTATTCTAGAGGTTATAGGGTGTGGTCTTCTCCAGTTAATTTTTGAAAATTTAATGCACATAGAAATCATTTGGAGTTCTATTTAAGGCAATCTTTTAGTTTAATATTCAATACTGTCGAAGTGTTTGAAATGTATCTAGGAGAGAGAAACTTCTTTCCATGGGGGGCTAATTCGTCCCATGGGCAGTGCCCCACCTTACCCGTCAGTTCTACCGCCACTGACCCAAAGTTTTTTATAAGAATATATTTAAATATAGCTTTTCTTTATGGAAGCTATTCAGAGTAGTCCATTCCCGGATTTTTTTTATTCCATATATTTATATTTTATTAAGAGTGATCAAATCATAAGACTCTGGAAGTTATTTAGAGCTATTTTTAAATTGTAATAAGAATTATATGCATCCTTCTCACACGAAGCAATGATTTCTTACAGTTGTGTATGTGTGCGTGCCTGCCTCATTGAACACAATATTTGAAGGAACAAAAGGGGGGCCTACCTGTGCCCTTCTGTGGACACGACTATGGGAAAAAATCTGGAAGTTTTAAAATGTCTCGGTAATTGTAAAATTGCGACTAAACTAGCTAAGAAGTTTGTAGTTGGAAAAGCATCAGTAACAGAAATGAAATTAATTCTAAAATGTAATTTTTTGGTTCCTCAACATTAATTTAATCTCTGAATAGTCGTCGAACATTGAAATAGTAATTGTTTGCCAAGTTTAATGGGGCACTTTTTTTGTGGCTAACTCAAGAAAGGGGTAAAGGAATGCCAATAAATGGCCCCCTGATCAGATTATCCGGAATCTCGGACTACCAGAGTTTTATTCTAATTGGTTGAAGTCAATTAAAGTGTATTTAGGTTTGGCCTAGGATGTTTATATTAGTTTGCATAGTTTTAGATAAGTTCACTTCCACAAAATAAATTTATTGAAATAATTTTTTTCTAGAGATAAAATATAAATAAATAAAAGTTAAAACTCCTAATTGTTTTGAAAATTATTACAAACATATGTTTATTTTATTTTAATATTTAGTGAAGAGCCAAATGTTTGGTTTAATGTTTTTGATTTACGTATTGTTTAGTATTACAAACAAAATGGCAATTTTCCATTTCCTATGAAAGTGACTTTAAGGTTACTATACATAAGCGTTAATTTCCAATTTTGATCATTTCTCCGCTACTATTAGAGATACTGTATTTTTTTTGTACTGTTAAAAATAACAAATATTTTATTCGAAACATATTTCAAAAAACCAATAGTTTCTGAGATATAAGAAAATATAAAAACATAAATTTGGAGATCTTTTAAATATGAAATTTATTGTTATGCTCTTTGGTGGACAAAGATGTTCCCCTTTTATTACATTTCTGCAAGTGTTCTGAATAACCTAATGCCATGAAGTAAGGAATTAAATAGCTAGCAGTGTATATTATTTCCTTTATGACCTTTGGTCGAGTGTTTCTGTAAACATATGGGGAATCTATTATTTCTTTTCACAACTATTACAAGTTTTTAGTAAATCAGCCCATTTTAATATGAGAGATGGAGAAAGACTGTGCGGTGCACCGTCGTCCGTACCATTTAGTTTTAATAAGTAGAGTAACAATGTTGATTGCACACTGGTGTGTATTTTTAATAAGTAGAGTAACAATGTTGATTGTACATTGGTGTGTATTTTTAATAAGTAGAGTAACAATGTTGATTGCACACTGGTGTGTATTTTTAATAAGTAGAGTAACAATGTTGATTGTACATTGGTGTGTATTTTTAATAAGTAGAGTAACAATGTTGATTGCACACTGGTGTGTATTTTTAATAAGTAGAGTAACAATGTTGATTGTACATTGGTGTGTATTTTTAATAAGTAGAGTAACAATGTTGATTGCACACTGGTGTGTATTTTTAATAAGTAGAGTAACAATGTTGATTGTACATTGGTGTTATTTTTAATAAGTAGAGTAACAATGTTGATTGCACATTGGTGTGTATTTTTAATAAGTAGAGTAACAATGTTGATTGCACACTGGTGTGTATTTTTAATAAGTAGAGTAACAATGTTGATTGTACATTGGTGTGTATTTTTAATAAGTAGAGTAACAATGTTGATTGTACATTGGTGTGTATTTTTAATAAGTAGAGTAACAATGTTGATTGTACATTGGTGTGTATTTTTAATAAGTAGAGTAACAATGTTGATTGTACATTGGTGTGTATTTTTAATAAGTAGAGTAACAATGTTGATTGTACATTGGTGTGTATTTTTAATAAGTAGAGTAACAATGTTGATTGTACATTGGTGTGTATTTTTAATAAGTAGAGTAACAATGTTGATTGCACACTGGTGTGTATTTTTAATAAGTAAAGTAACAATGTTGATTGTACATTGGTGTGTATTTTTAATAAGTAGAGTAACAATGTTGATTGCACATTGGTGTGTATTTTTAATAAGTAGAGTAAAAATTTTGATTGCACATTGGTGTGTATTTTTAAGGTTTATTTATTCTTCCAACTTCCAACATATTACCTAATTTTTAACAACTGAGATTATCTTCCATTACCTTTGAGAATATAATTAACGAGCGGGCTTGTGTACTGAGTGACTCAAACGCTCAGCCAATCAGATGCCTTTATTCATCTGTTGCTACTTTTCGTATTTTTTACATTGGGTGAATCTACAAAAACACTATTTCAATCGCTGAAAATTTTATAAAGTCACCGGTGATTTTATAAAATTACCATCAGTCACTGGTGAATGTTAATAAGCTAAGTAAAGGTTTGATTAGTTTCGAGTTATGTTTTATAATATATTCAGCATAACTTATATCTTTTATAAAATCAATGGTAGATGTAGAAAATACCGTTGATGTTTCATACTTTCAGCAAAGTGAATAGGTATATTAAAAAAATTACTGGTAAATTACTTTAACTTTTGGTGATTCTATACATTCACCAGTAATTTTATAAAATAATGAATTGAACACATTAGCATTAATATATTCAACATATTTCTCTTCATACTATAGTTATTATATGAAATTTAAAAACATAGTTGGATAAAAGTTTTTCGAAATGTCAATATACGCTCCAAAACAATCATTTACCCGCATTTGACCACTTAGAAATGTTGTGATTATTTTATTAATTAGTTAAA
Source organism: Timema cristinae (assembly GCA_039000515.1). Lineage (NCBI taxonomy): Eukaryota > Metazoa > Arthropoda > Insecta > Phasmatodea > Timematidae > Timema > Timema cristinae. Next base: position 56,711,579 of record JBCFYV010000003.1, on the reverse strand, counting down.
AAAATTGTTTTATATAATTGTATGGGAAGCAAATAGCAATTTATTTGACACACCCTTATATAGAATGCTATAAAACGATCACAATCACAATAGAATACAAGACATTTGAGCTTAGGTAACTTTTCAACAAACGCAGTCAACAATTTTAATTTTATAACTATTCATAATTTTAGAGATTATATATTTTGTTTTTAGCACATAATCACGAAACGATAAAAAAAAAAAGTCAAAATTGAGGTAAGGGGAGATTAGCTCTATATTTGCGTTTGGAAGCCTAATAACTAAAGCTTTCGCCTCAATTTAGGTTTTGAATTGGAATTCTCAAGGGCCATTGCCTTATATTTGTCAGCCTTTTGTTTGTCTTCAATAGTCTTTGTTATGTAAGGTGGATTTCTAATCAGCATGGATCGTCTGCGTCTTGGATCTACAAACTCTGGCAGGAGACAATCTAGATAGAACTGGCTCAGTTTTTTCTCCATGTGGCTAGCCCAAAATGCATTGTCTCTGAAAATCTTCTCGACCTTTATACGCACATTTTTCCATAAAACAAAGAGGCAGTAACTCCTCCTGGTCACCGAAGTTGGCCTTTCACTTGATAGTAGTGTGTTTTTTGTTAATGCACGTAATTTCTTTTTTGTCCTTGCTTATGTTCCAAAAAGTAAACTTTCTTTTTAAAACAGCTTCTTCTGGTGTCATGTTCCTTGCTGAGGGTGGACACTTCACTTCAATAATGGTGTCAGATCCTACTAGACCATCGGGAGTTGCTTCCAAGTAAGATAATTCCGGATCAACAAAGAGCCCACAAGGCTCAACTTAACAGTCATTTTATTTTCAAGAGCCAATATAGCATTCTTCTCATTATCTCTACCGTACAGCATTGCATCTGTGTCAAAATCATCATAGAGCATTCCTTGAACAGCCTTTTCACAAGATGTGTGAGGAAGTCGTCGACAAACGGGTCCAAAGTTAGAGGCAGTGAGCAGCTTTCGCCGTACTTCTTTCCATCGACCACTATTTCTTTGCAGAAGTGTCCCTCTTTCAAGCTCCTCACGTTGCTCTGATGTGCTTGGTAAAGTAGCAATAAATCTAATTTTCTCTCTATCAAATTCTTCCGTAACCATATCAGGCTTCTGAGCACAAGGCCCATAGTCTTTGTCATTATTAATCAACCTAGGTCTAAATGGGTTCTTTTTCTTCACTTTTGCAGGCAGACTTCTTGTTCTTTCAATTTGACGAAGTCTTCACATCTTCATCTTCTTAGTAAACTTCCCAGGACTAGCTTGGTACATTACTTTGTGTATTTTATATAGAGGAGTTTTAGTATTGTAAGAAACTACAGCAGCATGACTTCTAGAAGAGTAGGATATATTAAGGCAAAAATGAACCCTTTTCTCACGGATAAGGTAAGACGGTGGTGCACAACCCATGGCCCGCCATGCCATTTATTGCGGCCAACCAACTAAATGAAATTTGCAAAATAAATTCCTAGCATATTCTCATATTACTTAGACTAGGTTGTCAGCGAAATATGATTAAATGCTTTCGTCCCTTAATAAAACTTTTAAAGTTTATACTTAGTAAGTCTACAGATACTTCAACAGCAGCTATGACATCGAGTCCGTTTATTTATGGGGGCTTTGTGAATAATTGTTTGGTAGCCGTATCTTAAAAACATTGTATTAATTGCGTGAAGAAGTTTGAGGGAATATGTCTTAATCGAATATATATGCATCACAGTGTCACAGATATTGCACATATTATTCCATCGAAATTTTTGAAAATTTCAAAAAATTGGCATCTATTTTTTCACTAGTCATATATTAGTTCTCTGACATAACATCAACCGTTCAAATGAGCATATTTGCTCCAGGTGTGACGTAAGAATTCTAAATTTATTAATAAATCGTCTTTCTGTACTCCATGGATGGACAGATCAAGGGTCCTGACCTGCTGCAAGGCATCAAAAAGGTATTTGTCTAAATTTGTCTACAATGATTGGAGCAAACAATGGAATAGTGTCTCTCCTCACAAAGCATATGTGATAACTTTGCCACGCCAACACATTTATTGCACATCACTGCATTATAGGCTTACACCAGTAAAATTTGGTTGTAAGAGATCTGGGCTAAAGAAATCTGATACGTACATTAGTGCAATCAGAGAACTTCATTAAATCAGAGGACTCAATCACCGACAGTTCAAAGGCTACCTTGATGTAATCGAGACCAAATATGGTGACCGGTTTACTGCAGCAGAGACAAGGTTTTGACTAGATTTGGATAACTTTCAGAGGAAATCCAGAGAAAAATAATTACATCTCAGATTTAGCAAACAATGTATCAGTATTCTAGGCAAAACTAAGATTATTATAATTTTAAGTTAAAAATGTACTAATTTCTGCGCTCTAAAGAAAGGTTTCCCTCACATGAAAGTAATTCCAGCTAGAAGTATGCTGGGCACATCAGCCGAATCCAGGAAACTTTCAGAGAAGGTTTGTGATTTAAATTGTGACAAATTCCTATTCAAGATATTTCCCAAATTCTTATTGTGATGTTAGGTTATGAAGGAGTTTGGACAAGGGAAATGGTAGAGTCATTCTTTACAAAATTAAAGTAAGATATTATTTTCAATATTTTCTATTTTTTTCTTTCCGGGGGGTATCAACCCTATCGCCACCTCCGGAATCCACCACTGTTTAAGATATGTTGATGATCGTGATGATGCTATTTTTAAGCACTACATATTATGTACGTATATATTTATTATATTTGGGCCACCTTGCCCCGGAATAATACTAGCCCCGTCGTTAAAACAAAGAGCCTATACTGTACATCACTTTTGTGCAAAGGAAGTCTTATTTTTGTATTACAAGGTTTTATTGCAATCTAGTCAATATACAAATAAACTTATTTTCCTTTTGTAAAAATATTGATCTGATTACAAACTTTTTTTTTAAATAGTCATTGAACTTATTTAAAGCTTGCTCATTCTTAGTTTGGTTTTATGATTTGCAATGGTAGATTCTGGTAAGAAGGGTTTTATATAAAATACACCAATTTTTTGTTGTTCAACATTGATAACATTTTAATTTATTACCAGTGTTAGTTTATAAGCAGGCCTATAATATGAATAGTCTGATGAACATAAAAACCAGTCTAAATGAACTATATTAAAATGTGTCTTTTGGATCCGCTTACCTTTGTGGTTCTGTAAAAGCGCTATCATTATCCATATCAAAGTAATGTACTGATGGAACGGCATAACTAACATCATTCACAACTACAGTCTCAATAGATGTGATTTGTGGAGACTCAGATCACCGTTATCTGCCTCCAGCAACTTTTGTTTTTTTCTATTACAATTAAAATCAGTTTGCAATTGTCTCCAAAATGCTCTTTAATGGTATGAAAAATTAAAATTGAAAAATACGGTAAAAAGTATTTCTTTTAACACCGCATCTTACTACCCGTTCGGGTGTTATGATTATGTACTAATTAAGCTAAGGGTTTTGGGATGATGAAGGTTATATCAATATTAAGTATACCCTCATTTACGTGGAGGTAGAGTAGTAAACCATTTTGGAAAACCACCCTCAGTACACCCGACCTAGATTCGAACCTTAAACTCCCTGTCATCGACAATCTATAGTCTATTGCGAGAGTAGCGCATTAGATCACGCGGCCACCAAAGTGGGTGTATAAAAATAAAAAAGTCTCTTAGTGATTTTTGTGGGCACTACAACTAATTCCCTAACGTCCAATAATTTCGTAATTAATAAAATCTACCTATATTTTTTTCTCGGTGTCTTAATACCTATCCGGGAAACATGCATTTTAATAAAGCTAATAGAGTTGGAATGGGTAAAGTAAAACTTAGTTAAAATGTAACCAAATTTTCAATGAAGAAGTGTATGGAAAACATTTAAGATAACATTAAAAAAATACCATAGCTACACCTGGCCGGGATTTGAACCCCGATGACTATGTCAACGGGAAACCACGTTAAATGAACTTAGCGTGTACGTCATTACAGTTTAGGTTTTTTTCCCAAGTTTGTACTATACAGTTAGGATTCACGACAGCATATAGTAGTCTTGGAAGAAAGATATGTTTAGAACAAATAAAGAAAGATACAGTATTTATATAGGATTTTATTTAAATTGTCATTGATAGGATTTATCAAAAACAAAGTTGCAAGATATAAAAATAGTTTTTAAACCCGTCAAAGAATGGTTCTTTATGAATGTTTTTCAATACATTTATTGTTTTCACTGAGGTGTTCCCATACACACTACAGGCAAACGCTGGCATATTTGTTTCGATATCACCTTTAATATACCCCAAATCCTAAATTTAGTTTAGTGGAATACTTCAATCGGGCATCGTTTCAAAAATCCCAATTTATTAGGAAGGTATTTGATATTTTCTCTAGCTGTAAATTATCATTTTGTAGATTAATATATAAAATTCAGCTCTACATATTTTACTTGAATAATAGATAATTAAATTGGAATTGCATGTTCTAAATTAATAAATTTGTGCACTACCTTTGTTTCCAATATTATTTTAATTCTATTCCTCGTCTTTTCTTACGTGGGGCGCATAAATGTAGATGTGATTTATATATAGCCTCTTCTTCTGTCAAATCCCGTCAATATCACTGTAGCATAAATGTGCTAATGAGTTATTTCTGACTTCTCTTATCTGCCTTTAGCCCAAAGCACCAGGCACGGCGGACACTATCCACATTCCTTTTGTGTTTACTTCCTTCAACCAACCTCCCCTCCCCCCTCTTCAAAACCATTTCCTCGTCCCCCGTTCGGCTAGTTCAGAGTCTTTCCTCCAGATATCAGAGCAACCGTTAAAAAAATAATCGTTTTAAAATCATATTTATTCCGTTGTTTCTGTTGTGACTATGGATTTTTTTTTATGGAAACGTCTTAGATAATTTTTTATGTATATAGCTTTTAGATTTTTATTATTAATTTCTGAATCACGATTTATTTCAAACAAATTTATTAAGGAATTTTGACCTTTTCAAACATGTAATGGAATAAATTAATATATAGGTACGTCGCCATATTCTTACGCTCTTCAAAAATATAAAATAATATAAAATATAATTTTTTATTGTTCCGTAAACATGATTTCCCTAAGAGTCCGCACGGTGTACTTTTCCAGATTTGGGAGCAATGGTGGCACAGGACCAATATCCTCTTAATTATTATTTTGTGAATGTGGGGAATGCCAGGCCTCCACCGTGGTTCGGATTCCACGTTAAACTGTAGGTCCTCCATTTCATCTCACAATCCCCCTACCATTACACATTAGCGTAAGTGCGTATAACCCGAACGGGTAGTAAGACGCGGTGCTAATAATAATAATAATTATTATTTTTTTATTATCGATCAAGAGCTAGGTTATGAACTTCTCTTTCAACATATCTAAAAGGTATGTGCAATTCATGTTTTATATGAAATAGATAAGTTACTATTCATGGTATATAATTTTTTACTACCAACCTACCTGTATAATTGTGAATAAGAGTGAAGGCTTTGAGAAACAAAATTGCATTGGCTTAATAATTTAGATTTTGTAATGGCCGGGAGAAAACAAATGGCGAAAAATAGTTAATTTGTGAACAGTAAGCCGATTTGAAAATTTCTGTATAGCAATATGTAAAACAGGGAAATCCCGACTTTCAAAAGCTCCGTGTGTACATACAAATGTATGACTGTGTCTGTAAAGTGCAAGGATATTTAGTAACGTGGACCACAAATCTGTTGGATAGTAGCGTATATTTCCCGCATTTATTCGTACTACTTCAGAAAAGGGAGTAGGTATTCGGATAAAATAGATCTTTGCCTAGCGAGAAAAAAACTACTGTCTTTTTTCAAACAAATTAGATTTTGTTTTCTTAAAATTTGACGTAAACGCAAAAATATAATCATGCTATTTGATATAATATTTGAAACGAGTTGAAATCAAGATATTCACTTTAAAATAGATTTACGAAAATCGTTACCATTAATGCTACTGGCTAGTGTCTTCTTAAATTTTTCGGTAATATTGTTACAATTTTTTAATGCAATATACATAATTATTATATACAATATTCATATTTATTATTGCCCTATATTTTTTCAGGTAGAAGAGATCAAAAACGGCAGGCAGGAAAAAATCATGCAGGTGCTCAGTACAGAAAAAGAAAAGCGGATTGAGAAATATAACTATTCAAATTGAACGAGTCTATTTAAAAATGTCTACGTCCTCCAAAGAGTTCAGTGGATAATGCAAAGGATAACTCTAAAAATGAAGATGGTGATCAAAGTAAACGCCTAAAAATAACTGAAAAAAAAACATAAAAATAGATTATTAAGGTCCTGCTTCCAAGGAAGATTTACCAATAAGTGGAGATAAATTAAGAAATCTTTTGGTTGAAAATTTGCAAAACAAGTGAGCAAAAAATTTACTTTAGATGAGAAAAAAGAAATTTTTCAGCTGTACATTATAAAAGAAAACTTAAAAATGGAGAATAAGTTTACCGTTAATACCTCCAGTATTCTGTATCAACCGATAAAGTTTTCTGTTTTTGCTGCAACGTATTTGGTGAAAATTTAAGTTAAAGTACAAGTCTCACTCAGAATGGATGCAGCGATTGACATAACAAATCAGAGATTCTGTCTTCACACGAAAAGAATGTTTAACATATTACCAACTTCCATAACTGGAAGGGCCTTTATATAAGTCTAAAACAAGACGTTAATACCAAAAAGCTTAAAGAAGAAGAAAAGTACTGGCATAAAATATTAGAGAGTGTGTTATCTTTTGTAAGAGTTCTAAATCCAAAAAAATTGGCCTTCCGTGGCAGCAGTAATAAACCTCACGCTCAGTACAATGGCAATTTTCTTAAAATTGTGGAATTTCTCACCTTGTTTGATCCTATTATGAATGAACATCTCAGTAGGATAGAAAAAAATATATAAGACATGCTCACTATTTAGGCAAAATTATTCAAAACAAACTGATCCAAGTGCTTTCAAAGAGAAAATCATTCCTTTGATTAAAAAGGCAAAGTATTTTTCAATAATTCTGGGTTGCACCCCAGATATAAGCCACATGGAACAAATGACTATGATCATAAGATTTGTGACATCGTGTAATCTTCAGGAACAGAGTCATTTCAGTATTATATCGAAAAATTCCAAGAAAGCAGCTTCGTACAAATAAAATAACACTTTCTGAGATTTGTACCACTAACAGAAACCCCAGGTGGATCGATGAGCCATGTTCTGATCAATCAGCTCCAAAGTTTGTCATTGTCAATTGAAGACCTATGAAGTCAGGGCTATGAAAATGGGAACAATATAAAGGGCAAGGTAATAGGTCTGCAGAAGAAAATTATGGATAGTAATCCATGTGCCTTCTATGTCCCCTGCAGTTCTCCCACACTGAACCTTGTGGTAAATGAATTTGCTTCATGTTGCACTGAAGCAACAGCCTTTAAGTTTGTTGTGGTAGTTGTATCGTGGCAAAGTATACTATTTCACATCAATTTGACCATTAAACTGCTTCAAGAGAAGCACTTTACTCTTGTGAACACAGTAATTGAGCTTAAAAATACAGATGAGTATTTAATAAACATGAAGAGTGGCATGAAATTTGATTGATGCTCAAGGGCTAGCTGAAGAAATCAATATTGAGCCAATTTTTCAGCCAGAGATAAGAAGGAAAAGGAAATTGTTCGCTTACGAATCATAAGATGAAACCATCACTGACCCCAAAGAGAAGTTCAGATTAAATTACTATTTTGCAATATTGGACATGGCAATTAGTTCTGTAGAAGAACGATTCACACAGTTGAATAAAATTAAAAGATTATTTGGTTTTCTATAAAATATAAGCAACCTCAAGATGAAAAATTCCAAATAACTCGTGGATTTGTGTATCAAATTGGAAACAGCTCTAACCCAGCGTAACCTTGGAGAAACCCCATCTTTTCTAAAAAAAAAACATTGACGTGGCAGCTCGCTGCTCTGAACTTTCAGGAATAAGTCATCGAATAAAAAAAGCGAAACCCCAATATGTGCTGAACTATCTGTGCCAAAACAAGCTAGAAAATCTTTTTCCTAATTTTTTTCGTAGCTATTATTATCCTTTTTACTTTAACCGATTTCAGTGGCAAGTGCAGAGAGGAGTTTCTCAAAACTCAAATTAATAAAAATCTATGTGCACAGTTTCATGGGCCAAGAGAGACTTGTGGGACTAGCCATAAATTCAATAGAAAAAGACATGACTTACCAGCTTGACATTAGAGATCTTATTAAAGACTTTGTTAAAATAAAGGCAAGGAAGATACCATTGGATTAAGAGAAAGAACCCAAAACATCATTGAAGTTAGAAAAGAGAAATTTAAAAACTAAATAATATATTATGAACAGTCTTTATTTAGTTAATTAATGTTTTATATTGAATACAATTTATTTTATATCTAATGCATTAATTCTTCTAGCCTGGATGACAGGGGGAGAGAGGGATGATAGTAAAAGGGAGGGGGCGACATTTTTCAACTCTCGCCTAGAATGGCAAAACACCTAGAAACGGCCTTGGAAGTAAGATTACCAAAAAATGAAATAAATAAGTTATCACTTATAGCTTTATAGAACGATATAACCAATAAAGAATAAGGCAAAATATTAATTGGTAATAATGAGAGCGAGTAAACAAAATATAGTACACATTAATAAGATACTATTCATCCATATTTGATTTATTATAAATTGATGCCAGATCTTAAGCTAACCTTAAATATAGAAAAAACAAATCATATTCAATTAAATGTTGCTTTAAATGTTTATTATTTAACAGCAAACTTACACCTTAACTATTGAAAAAATAATCAGGATACGATTACAAAATTTTTATAATATGTCGGTGTTAATGAATAACATGCCCATAGCAATGAACCACAAACTTGTATAAAAGTGCATCCTTAATTAAGGTAACAATAATATGGAATGTAATCTCAAGGCTAAGCTCACCAAGAATACATTTTTAAATGATAATAATCTTTGGTCTTTGAAAGCGTGGGTCATTAATAAAAATCATTACAATTACAGACTGTTGAAAATTAAATAATCTTACTCGAAACATACTTAAGATACAGAGGGGGAAATAGGGAGAGAGGAGCTAAATGTTACGGATATCTTAAGGTGTCATTGATATAAAAAGATAGCGAACTCCATTAATGTTATATATATCTATACACTGGTGTTCATTAGTGTTGGTGTAACCGCTAAGAAGCCGTTATTAAATTACGTAAGGCTTTTTTTTATGATTATCAAACCTCCCGCTTCCCCCACGTAAGGGGTCGTAAGATTTTTCATCACCCTCATCATGCTCTATCTTACGTAATTTTCCAAGATATAATAGATTATTTAATTTTAATTGTTTTCAAACACAAAGATCGGTAACAAAGCGAGCGAACGTCGTACACGGAAATACATTTTTGACCGCATGTCTGTAAAAGTGTTGCACATATTCAAAAACAAATTAAGACATTCTAATTCTTCTTTTTCTCCGAGCTTAACGGTGACACAGATGAAGGATCGCTAAGTCAAGATGTCCCCAGAACGACTCTCTTGATCCGAGAAGACGATGTTCTTGCCAGGGATGTGAAATGGGACACATTTCTATAGTCGACACCGATTTATCTATATTTACTTATTCAAGATAGTAATAATAATGATAATAAATAGTTACTATCAATAATAAATAATAGTAAACAATAATTAATTACGATAAATAATAAATAATTAATAATAATTGTTGTTAATTATTATTAAAAATAAAAATTATTACTAATAGTAAATAATAATAACTAATATAAATTATTATTAATACTAATAATATTAATAATTATTAATACTAATAATAATTATTAATATTGTTATTATTATTATTACTATTATTATTATTATTATTATTAGACTAAAATTAAAAGTAATTTGTCATATATATTGTGATTAACTATCTTTGTGTAAAATAAGAAGTTTAAATTTTAGTTATTTCTATAAAACAGCGACAATTAATGATTTTGATGAGGTTATTCAACGAATTAAAAAATGAAAATCTCAGAATTTTCTGCCAATATTTTTTTTCTTTCGATTTTGTTTTTCCATGAATAATGGTATAAAACCTTATGTAAGAAGTATTTTGACCCCCACTTCTCTCCCTCGTAAAAAAAGTAAGAGAATACTGAACACTCCCCCCCATCCCCCCCAATCGTTACGTAATTTAAGGACGGCCCCTAAAGCTAGTTCTTACGTAAGAATAATTTTTACCCCCACTTCCCCCCTTTGTAAGGATACGTAAGAAACTAATTAACTCACCCCACCCACACTCAAACCGTTACATAATTTAAGGACGGCCTCTAAATCTAGTTAACATAGTTACAGTTGATAAAATGGAATAAAGGTCTCCAACTGGTTAGGACGGACTGGAGGCATTCAAGGACACTTGTCCCGGAATCGGAATAGTAACGTAGGCCTACATGTTACATAAGACCTGTTGTGACTTTGAACCATTTTGAAGGCCAAAACAAGTGAATTTGACCATTCCTTCCACAAGAGTGACTCACAACAACAAACTGAAGATAATGAGCAGTGTTAGTTGATTTTTATCTCCCAGGGGCAGATTATAGGATAGATATACAGACCGATTTTCTTAGGAGGAACCTTATCTGATAGATAGGCAAGTTAGTTGATCTACTTTCACGTGTTCATATGCTAAGTCATATGATTTGTAGCTGTTCCTTTAGATATAAATTATCAATACCTTTTAAATAACACTGGTAAAGTAGTACAATTATATCAATTTTGACAGCAAAAAATATGTCTGTATTTTTTAAATAGCCCTTCCAATTAAAATTGGACTGTATTGCTCGTGATAGTAATGTAAGTTTTTTATTATTATTATTATTAGCACCGCGTCTTACTACCCGTTCGGGTTATACGCACTTACGCTAATGTGTAATGGTAGGGTGATTGTGAGATGAAATGAAGGACCTACAGTTTAACGTGGAATCCGAACCACGGTGGAGACCTGGCATTCCTCACATTCACAAGATGTCTTGTCAGAGGTGAAGGAAGGGTTTGGTAATCAGATAAATCTTTGCCGGGACCGAGGATTGAACCCCGGCCGCCAGCATTGAAGTCTGACACCTTACCCCTAGACCACCAGGTCACCCAAGTTTTTTATTAAATATGTAACACGCTAGATTTTTAAATGTTTCCATTGGTAGTCACTGAGCAACACTATGTGAACAGTAAGCTATAGCCTGCATCAGTGGCTGCATGTTTTAAGGCATCACTCTTGTGTTAGACTAGATTGCCGATGACAAGGAGATCGGAGTTTGAATACCGGCCGGGTGTACTGAGGTTGGTTTTCCAAAATAGTTTTTTACTACCCTCCACGCAAATGCGGGTACACCTTCCCTAAATACAAGCTTCATCATCCCTAACTCATTAGCGTAATTAGTACATATGCGTATAACCTGAAAAGTTAGTAAGACACGGTGGTAGAACCAAAGAGTAATCTGTAACAGTGATATCGGAAAATAATACTGCTAAAAAGTCAAGGTCAAATTATTTTGTGTTAAACAAAGCACCTTTATACACCAGAAAACTTCAACTATTTTTAAATACTAGCCTGAAAAGTAGGCAATTTGTGATTGATGTTCTATAATTGACCCAACATTAAATAGCAACTTTAACTTAAAACCCCATCTCACCCCACGGATAACACATAGCTTAAGGTCCGGCCGGTGCCCACGAGCAACGTGCCGCATCTTTGCAGTCGCGTCATGTGACGCTGCGTCTTAGCATTACTTTGATTTGAATGATGGGGTTCACTCGGAACGCGAGGTCTGCCGTCAAGTTGGCGTCATTGTTGCGTCAAAACTAGTGACGTGGGTTTCTGCAAAACGTGGCGGAGACGCTACCGATCAGCGTTCTTATAGTCCCCATGAAGACATAGAGCCGTGCATATGAACTGCGCGTGTCACTGTGATGGTAATCAGTGTACAGTCAGAATAGAGGACGAAATAGACACATAACTTTTTATCAATGAGGTGCGGGTTAGACCTGTCATTTGGAATGCGTCCCTAGAAGAATACTACGACAGAAATAAAAAACAAGCAGCATAGATGGAGATATGCAAGGCGCTATATACAAATACTGATGAAATGGAAGCCATAATGCTAAGGAAAGGTGGCGAGTTCTCTCAATTTTTTTCTAATAATTTTTATGAATTTGAAAATAATATTTATTATGTACACTGTAACTTCGTTTATAAAGACTAACTTGGACCATGTGGCATCATGATTATCAGGATGATCCGTAAATTAAAGTAAAAGTGCATTAAATTTAGGTACATTACCACCTTCCCTTTATTTTCTCAATAACTATTTATAAAATACTTGAAACATGTTACAATCACTGTTCACCTATAAAATAATGAGTAGAAACCGGTTGTTAGGCAAAATGCCTTTACATTATGTTAAAGATTTCATAAAGGAGTTCATGTCAGGGTATTAGGGTTGTGTACACCAAAGATAAGTTTGCCTATTTTTTCCGCTCTTGGGTAGTACTTATCATGGACATGGATTCAAACCGACTGAGGCTGAGAGCTGCGTCCAAATAAATGTAAGTCGCTAGTGTGGACTGATCCGGGTGCTGTGATGCGGCGTCACCAGACGTAGGTAGCTTGTGTGAACTACTTTTGACGGTGACGCAGCGTCACAGGACGCGACTGCAAAGATGACGCGCGTTGCTCATGGGCACCGGGCAATACAGCTTGAACCAGGCGTCAAAGTGCGTGGTGCTTATTATTATTATTATTATTATTATTATTATTATTATTATTATTATTATTATTAGCACCGCGTCTTACTACCCATTCGGGTTATACGCACTTACGCTAATGTGTAATGGTAGTGTGATTGTGAGATGAAATGGAGGACCTACAGTTTAACGTGGAATCCGAACCACGGTGGAGGCCTGGCATTCCCTGGTACTTATTAAACCACTCTTAATTTTATGTTCAAACAGACAGACGGCATCGCAAAGACCACTTTTACGGTCGCAATACTTTACCTTTTGTTTTTCGTAAAGTTTATATAATAGTCTATATATATGCGTATAGCATGGTTTTATAAAAATATACTTTAAATAAAATATTTGTATTATAAAAATACCTACATATTTGTAAGGATAAGTAATTTGATATCTCAAATGGTTTAGGAAATATTAAAAAAAAGATAATATATGCATCAGACAGGAGTCCTTAAATTCATTTTGTAGAAATATTGAGAGTAGCCCTTTGTTTAGAATATTTATAAATGTTTAGAAATGAAATTTAATCAAAGTCGTTACAGCCGATTTTGATAAAATCGACTCTTTCTCTTTTTGACCTTTAGTAAACTACCGTTAATTTTAGGGTAATATATCCAATTCTAAAAATCCCTCTGGGTCACACTATGGAAACCCGGGATACCAAGTTTTTGCCTGATCGATAAAATAGTTTAGGTAGACAGACAGACGGAAATTCAAAAATAACTTTTTCGGATCCGGGGGGTCATGAAACTTCGACATTCATCAAAATCTCGAGTTAGATTTTTTTGACGATCACAATACTTTCTCTACCTGTAAGATGTCGAGAAAGTAAAAACTTATGAAGGCGAGATCATTGAAACTGTTTAAACATTTTTTTAAGAAATACAGTACAATTTTTTTTTAAACTTAGTATTTTAAAATGAAAAGACTAATAAACTGATTCCAATTTCACTTTTTTCAAGTTAAGGATGCAGGAAACCGCAATACAGTAAGTTTTCTGGTGTCTAATTTATCAATTTTAGGGAAAAGCAAACTTGTTACTGGCAAGAAATACCAGACAAAGTTGACGCCACCGATGTGGGTTTATATAAGTATTCCCTATAATTATTTACTAATTATAAACATTGGAAGCAAACTAAAAATTACAAGTACTAAACATATTATAATTGTGGTTATCTAGTTTGATGTGACTGTTTTTTTCGATTAACTTAATTGTATACGATATAATGTGATTAATAACAAGGAGAGTAAAAACAACATTAAAATAGCTTCAGGGTATTCAAATGAGTATAGAGTTATTTTGAACTTTTCCTTTCATCACCATTTGTGCTCCCTAGATTTACAAACTTTTGTTCTAAAGTAGAGATTGTTGAGAACCTTATTTAATATTTTCATTGTTAAGTATAAAAAAATACGGGTCAAGAACGTTTACGGTTAATTTGAAAAAAAAAAAAAAAAAAAAAAAAAAACAGATGGTATTTTACTAAAACTTTTATATCATTAATATTAGACCCACAAAAAAAATTCAGTCATTTATATATTTCTTTATTACTTAATTAATAATTTAGGAAATATTTGATGGACTCACCTACTTCACATGGTATCGCGAGACACAAATGTCTACGGTAATCACGCCTTGAACAACTTTTATTATTTTTTATGTAGCAGATTCAAATCTTGCAAATGGGATATTATTTATTTATTCCCTTTAGGCATTACAGATTGTAGATCTTTAAATTTTGTAATTATAAATTATTAATTATATAGTCGACCCGCTTCAGTGGCCGCATGGTCCAACCTGCTTCCCTATAGGCTGCTGAAGACGGAGAGATCAGGGCTCGATCCCGGTCGGGTGCACTGAGGTTGGTTGTTTCTAAATTGTTTTCCACCATCCCTCCCCACAAATATGGGTTCACTTCTTCTAAATTAAACCTTTATAATCCCTAACACATTAGCGTAATTAGTATATAGGCGTATAAACCAAATGGGCAGTAAGACGTGGTGCTAACAAATATAATTACGAGTATATAGTATTTAAGATATGGAGGGATGTTTTTGTGTCTAATATTAATAATTATAAAAGTATTTAGTAAAGGAAAAATATTTTTTTTCCTTTTTAAAAGAAACCTTTAAAGTTCTTGATGCATATTTTTTAGACTTGACAATGAAAATATTAAATAAGGTTCCCAGCAATGTTTATTTTAGAACAAAGGTTTGTAAATCTAGGGAGTACAAATGGTGATAAAAGGAAAAATTTGAAATGACTCTATACTCATTTGAACATCCTGAATGTGGCCACATGTATGCATAATAAATTACACAATTTATATATTTTTTGCTTTCATTTTAATAAAAATATTTAAAATAAATCATTATACCTTCCTCCTCTCATCTCCCCAGCCCAAAACCCCTATGATCATAATTTTTATAATGTTCTCTTTTTGAAGAATCCAGATATGGTAGGCCTATCAGATGGTCTAAATTTCAAGCCTGGTTTTCCGGTGATGTAGAGTCAGGGTTCGAATCTAGTCAACGTGTATTGATGGTGTTTTTTCCTAAAGGTTTACCACTCTTCCCCCACGTTTCATCTAAATACCTTCTTCCTCCTCCTAGGTCCAGTAGCGTAGTTCACAAATAGTATAGTAAAAGGTTTATAGCTCGAATGGGTGGAAAGAAGTGGTGATAAAAAAAAGTACAGTAGAAGACGATAAAAACCTACGTACTAACTTCAATAGACACCTAATATTCCTTTTAAGGAGGCCGCCTCGATCAATGAGAAAATATCAATTTTTGTCAGGCCCTACGGCTTAAAATACAGTGGTATGTGTCGTTTTCTCGAACTACTTTTCTATTCTGTCCAAGCGTATACTCCCTTTCACTCTTCACCGACAACCACCCTTTGACATGTCCATAAGAAAGAGGGTAAATAAAACTAAGCAACTTCTTATCTCACGGTAAAGAGGAAAGGCTTACTGCTAGTTCTCAAATATCTTTAAACTTTTTGTTGGGAGCCTGCCAAAAAATTACTGTATTTGTTACAGGAATGATAAATTTAAAGCTCTTTTTCATCAATCCTGGTATCACAGCTCCCTAAACATACTCATAAAGTCGTTGAAAATAAGCAATGTTGCATTTTTACAAATTTTTTTCTATTAATAAATCTCACTATAGGGGTTGTTAAGGAAAAAGAGCATTATTGAAATACTTTGTCTCTACTCTGGCGTGAGCCATATTTTAAAATAACTCATCGTATAATTAAATATTGAGTTAGACTGAATGTCGACGCGGCCATACCTCACTTATCGAGGCAGTCCCTTTAAATTTAAAAAGTCTGGCATCAAAAACCAACAATTTCTTCTTTTTTTTTATCTAAATCATTGAGCTATTTTGACAGACGGGAGTGACATTCTTTCTTATTTATAGAAGGACTATAAGTTTAGAGGTGATTTATTTAATACAATTTTAAAATTCTTACCAGACATTAAACAACAATGTCGACTCTAAATCGAAAGTGACAAATTGTTAGCTTATAAACCTCGATTTTTCAAGAAAGTTTCCCGTAAACATTCAATCAAAAATGTCGCTCAGTTTACCTGGTGTGGTAGATGTGCGTGGGGTTCGTACGCTGCCAGGGATTTCCAATTCGTTGTCGATGTCTTCCGTCCAAGACACGGTCCTCAATTTGGGAGGAATCTTCTTGCCCGTCGTCGGTAAGGCCCCACCGTTCAGGGCACTTAGTTCCTCGATCGCGTCTCCGTTCATGTTAGGCTATATAACGCCTACAATATCTAACAAATGAATACGAGGTGTTAAAACGATATTATTGAATCTAAATGAGATTCTTATTGGCTACTGAGAAGTGATTGTTGAAGACAAGTACCGGTGCATATACTCGCTCTGACTTAAGTGTATCGAATGGCTTGCTTGCTTGTTTGTCCTCCAAGTCGAAATGTGTGCGCTAACAAACAAGTGAAGACTGGTATTCTTTGTGTAGCAACCCACGTGCTTATTACCCCCAAAATTGAATCTTCACTAGAGCTAGTTATGAGTGTTGTGCACGCACTTCCCAATCTGGTTGCTCGCAAAGTATATAAGGGTTCTTGGTCAGACGGCTACTCTTATTAAATTGTAACGTCACGATTCTGAGTCATTAGACACTGGGGCGTTGGACCAATAGCAGTGAGGGGACGACCCCGTGCATCACTTCCCATATTTGTTCTTAGCCAATCAGAAACATCTGGCAGGGGGTTATATAATTGTTTCCATTGAAGTGGAAAGAGGATAAAGTTGTGGGAGAGGGGGCTACGACGTAAAGGGCAGAGAAGAAGAATGAGATTAGAAGCACCCTGGTCACTAGATCACAATGAACACCGGATCACCCTGGGTGATGAGTGCGAATGATGGGGATGTCTTGGGAATCGTTAGACAACTATTTCAATTGTTAATAAAAGGTCTTCAGACCCATCTGATTACTTTGTTAATGGTTAATAATATCTAAGGGGCAATCCTTAAGAACGAGCTTTACAGTTGAAGGGGCAACCCGCAATCGCATTTCACCCATTTACCCTAAGGTTATCTTATTATGATGATATCTCAACTATCTTGAGCGATAGTAAAATATTTGTTATGTAAAAATTAAGGTATCAATATGCCAACTGATTATGTCAGACCCAAAATTTAAGAAAACCATAAAATAATTAGATAAAAATTAATAAATGTGTTTGAGCTTCAAACTATTAATTGTTAAGGAAATTTAATTTTTTAACTTGGTATTAATAATTGCAAATAGTTTACGCTTGAAACGGTACGATTATAATTGGGTGTATATCTTTGAAAAAACTGAATAAACAAAAAAAAAAAAGATTTCCGTGCATTTTCTATTTAATACTCCCCTGGAGATAGGTCACTTTATCTCCATTCTAATCTTGTCAATCGCCCATTAACTATGCCTGGTTGGATGTGGAAGGAGTGAAGGGGGAGAATTCGGTTATCCTTAAAATGATCTTTTAAAAACTAATACGTTTCTAACAAGCCAGCATGGACACAAAGTTCAGATGCTAAGGCTGTATTGGTCGGCACGGGTGTTTCATAGTAATTTTTCTATTTTATTTATTTATTTAGCAGCACGTCTTACTATCCGTTAGGGTTATACGCTTGAGTACTAATTACGCTAATGGATTAAGAATTGGGAAGTTTGAATTTAGAGGAAGTGAACCCACATTTGCGTGGAGGGAGAGTGGAAAACCATTTTAGGAAAAACCATCCCCAGTTCACCCGACCGAGATTCGAACCTTGATCTCCCCGTCCTCAGCATTCGAGCTCAACACGACTAGAACGTTAGCCTACTACGCCACTGAGGCATAGTAGGGTCTAGTTATACAATTTGTAACGATTTTTTTATGGTGAAAACGGATAGAAGAAGGCATCCTTCTGATAAAACAAAAAGCAGAGAGGTTTGAATCTGTATCGATAAGCTCAAAAGATAATATCCGTAGAAGTAGAGCAAACAGTTTTTGTACAGCAAGAAACTTGTGACAACAATTACTGTACAATCTTATTGAATAATAGTTAGTAGGAGGGAGGTGGGGTGTTACTTGAACAAGTTAAATTATAACGTTGAAAATTGGAATATTTTGGAGATATACCCAGGATAAAATACGAAACCTCAAATTTTCATCATGGTGCCACAAAATGTAGGGGGAATAATGGAAGGTTAAACCAATCAACATAGAATTGAGAGTGAAAATTAAAATTGGCTTAGAAGAAGTACTTGGATAATCAACTTTTCAACATGTTTCAAAAATATACCAAATATTTTCCTTGAATCCATTTAAGTTTTAATAGAACTCTCCCATCTCTCTATCTATTTTATGTATCACACGAATTTAAAAAGTATTGAAGAATTGAGTACATGCCTCCTGTAGGCTGGTACCTACTTAAATAAACGTATTCTTTTATATAATCTTCACAAAAAGTATTGATAACTCACCAAAACATTTATGTAAAAGACTTACAAAGTTATCTGCTACCAACATTCTTATCCAGCCTCGAAAATAAGTGAGATCTAAAGCGTACCAAGTTCAACTTTCAATATATTTCCAAAGAACTTGTCACTTCTCGTCTATTCGCGCACTTAGATAGACTGGCATACCGGATTCTTTCATGTATGTTTACCCATATATCTTAATATATATGAAACAAATAATTGAAATTGTTGCAGAAACAGAATGTAAAAAAAAAAGTTAAATTTTTTTTTGAAAGCCATTTCAAGTTGAACTTAGCACTCTATTAAATATCACTTGCTTACAAGGGTGAAAGAGAATTTTTTTAGTGTGGAACATGGTGCGTTTTTTATATATAAATATTTAGTGAGATTACTTTTACAACCACAATCCCATTATAATTATAAATTAAAATGATACTATGTAGAATTAATTCAATATTATGTATTTTTAGTAGTGTTATTGGCGACCTGGCCTACTCGAGATAGTATTGTGATTTTACCCTCCTGCCCCCCCTCCGTCCACCCCCTCCCCCACCGCTGACCTACTTTCTCCTTCCACCACCCCTGACCTACTTTCCTCTGATTGGCTGTTATTTCCCCCCACCCCTCCAGCCGTCCAACAACGTACATGTTGGTGAATAATTATCGTTAATTAGGAGTGTCACGGCGGACGAGTTGGTTCTTGCTTAATTGGTAGGTGTTTTTTTTATTCATCGATTAGGGTGGCGGACGCGTTGGTTCTTGCTTAATTGGTGAATAATTATTGTTAATTAGGAGTGTCACGGCGGCCTTGTTGGTTGGAGTTGGGCGTTCCTCGCGCCATGGCTGGAGACCCTTCTCTATCAAAGGTAGGATGGGGGGTGTTGGAGTTTTTATTCATGGGTGCCGAGTGCTGCGACCCTTCTCTATCGAGCTTCAGTCGTGTAATGCCAACTTTCTCCTTCACTCCGCTGTTTGGTTTTCCCCCCTACAGCCCATCACCCCTCCAGCCCCTCCCCCCTCCAGCACCTCCCCCTCCAGCACCTCCCCCTCCAGCACCTCCCCCCTACAGGCTGCAAAAAACCAGTTGATTCTTGCTTAGAGACGAGTTGAGACAAGAATAGCAGGTGTGTGTGCAACCCTTTCCCCCCTCCTGGCACCAGGTTGGCGGGCAGACAATGCGTGTGTAGACAATAATAGATATTGAGGTCATCGGCACGCCAGTTGTCGGGCAGACGCGTCAGGACAAGAATACATCGTGAGCGCAGGTGTGTGTTCAACCCTTTCCCCTCAGCTTTCACTTCCGGAATTCACCCCACAGAGCTGAAAATCTGATAATTGCCACATTCCGCAAATAGGGGACACATGAATCACTGTCAGCCCCCACAGAGCCTGTCATGTACAAAGGGAGTCGCTGCCCTCGTCATCAAAACTTCCCAACGTGCTATTGCCTTTATTCCTTGAAGGCCGTTACAAACCATTTGTAAATAACTAGGGAGGGAAACCTAGCAAAAATGTTTTTTTTTCGTTGAAGTACGTGTATACTAAATGACTCTACAAGATTAGTATGAAAAAAATTAATTATAATATTATTTAGAGAGAATTAAAAAAAACGCGTATTAATTAACTTAATTTTGTTTTGAAATCGCGGAAAGTATCGGTAAATGTTTTTTGTTCGAGTCATTATAAGTGGACAGCTATATTATCTTTGTCAATTT
The DNA here is from genome assembly GCA_039000515.1 of Timema cristinae. NCBI lineage: Eukaryota > Metazoa > Arthropoda > Insecta > Phasmatodea > Timematidae > Timema > Timema cristinae. Next base: position 56,690,986 of record JBCFYV010000003.1, on the reverse strand, counting down.
CCCAAAAAGACATGTGAATCGAACCCGGGACCTTATGATTTCTAAATTTTAACGGCGTATTTCTTGTAAGTACAAAATAGCGTGTTCATCAATTGACCAAATAGTAGAATGTTCGAATCTCGGACGTGTGAACTGGGGGTGTTTTTTTCCACGCAAATGCGGGTTAACTTCCTCTAAATCAACCTTTCCAAGATGAAAAAATAAACCTATATTAATTTTGTTTTGAAATCACCAAAAATCATTTTTCCCCCAACAGACATCCTTACATGTGAATCGAACCCGGGACCTTATGATTTCTAAATTTTAACGGCGTATTTCTTGCAAGTACAAAATAGCGTGTTCATCAATTGACCAAATAGTAGAATGTTCGAATCTCGGACGTGTGAACTGGGGGTGTTTTTTTCCCACGCAAATGCGGGTTAACTTCCTCTAAATCAACTTTTCCAAGATGAAAAAATAAACCTATAATTTTGTTTTGAATCGCCAAAAATCAATTTCCCCCAAAAGACATCCTTACATGTGAATCGAACCCGGTACCTTATGATTTCTAAATTCTAATGGCGTATTTTCTTGCAAGTACAAAATAGCGTGTTCATCAATTGACCAAATAGTAGAATGTTCGAATCTCGAACGTGTGAACCGGGGGTGTTTTTTTCTCACGCAAATGCGGGTTAACTTCCTCTAAATCAACCTTCCCAAGATGAAAAAACCACCTATATTAGTTATAAAACTAAACTAAGCATATCGCCTAGGAAAACGCCTATTATTTATAAAACTAAAGTGTTCACGCCTAGTAAGAAAAAACCCTCTATTAAGGATGAAAACAGAAATAAAATGCTTTCAATAATTAAAAAAATGCGCCGAGACCCTTATTGTATTTAGATCGGCAAACCCAGAACACGTTTTCTTAGTCATCACTCAGTTTAAAGAGCGCCGTTATAAAAGTCAAATTTGAATATTGCACCTGAGGGCAGGCGACTATAATTTGTGTTAAGTGTCGCGGGTTGTCTATCCGCTCATTATGCAGGCTTCAGAAACAACCCCGAGCCATTGAGGGAGGGATCTTGAAATTATTTTAAATTAATAGGTTGTTAAAGTTTAAATATTAAACTATACATCTTAAACAAAACTGAAATTTAATGGCCTCAAAAGAATATTTAACTTTTACAAACTAAAAATATTTAAGTTTTACAAAAAAAAAAATCACGCTTATGAGGATTTTTGAAATGATTTTAAATTAATACGTTGTTTACGTTTTAAATATGAAACTATACACATGGCATGGTATATAACATTTACACAAAACAAATTAGTTACTTAAACACTGACAATCAATTTAATGACGTCAAAAAATATGTTGATATAATAAATATATTTACTTTTACGCGACAAGAAATTTAAAGTTCACAAAATTATTATATTTACTTTTACAACAAAACCCCAAGTAATCTGCTTATGAGGAACTTGAAATTATTTTAAATTAATAGGTTGTTAAGTTACATCTTAAACAAAACATAAATTTAATGTCGACAAAAAATATATAAGTTTTACAAAAAAAAAATCACGCTTATGAGGATTTTGAAATGATTTTAAATTAATACGTTGTTACGTTTTAAATATGAAACTATACACACTGGCATGGTATATAACATTTACACAAAACAAATTAGTTACCTAAACACTGACAATCAATTTAATGACGGCAAAAAATATGTTGATAAAATAATATATTTACTTTTACGCGACAAGAAATTTAAAGTTCACAAAATATTATAATATTATATTTACTTTTACAACAAAACCACAAGTAATCCGCTTATGAGGATCTTGAAATTATTTTAAATTAATAGGTTTTTAAGTTTAAATATTAAACTATACACCTTAAACAAAACATAAATTTAATATCTACAAAAAATATTTAACTTTTACAAACTAAAAATATTTAAGTTTTGCAAAAAAAAAATCACGCTTATGAGGATTTTGAAATGATTTTAAATTAATACGTTGTCACGTTTTAAATATGAAACTATACAAACTGGCATGGTATATAACATTTACACAAAACAAATTAGTTACTTAAACACTGACAATCAATTTAATGACGGCAAAAAATATGTTGATATAATAATATATTTACTTTTACGCGACGAGAAATTTAATGTTCGAAAACTTTTTTTGATATAATATATTTATATATTTGTAATTAATATTAAATGGAGGATTAAAATAAATTTCAGGGCGTTCTGTTTTACTTATTATATATCAAGGGTCGAATAACGGGGTAGCAGCTTTCTCATCAAATCGTCTATATCGATTCCGAATCACTATCTTCAGCTGGAGAGTTTGTAATTAATATTGGCGAGGGGGATGCAAGGTTTATTGTAGGAATACTATTGTTGTTGTTTGTTGAGGATCTTGAAATCGTGGTTCGTATAGGTCGTCTTGCGCTACTCTTGGCAATGCGGCCGGTCCGTACCCCTGAAGGTTACACGTGTGAAATAGTTTTAGGGGGCCCCGAAGTACCTGGAGACCGCCGGGCCTGAAACGCCGACGGCCAGGCGTCTGGAGGACCCTTAAGTTCTGCATGTCCTGCAGGGAGCCGTCTGAAGAAGCTGGAGGATGTTGGGGAAGAAGCGCTTCCCTGTCCTGAGTGTCCATGTCGTAGCTGTTCAGGGGTGCCTCTGGGATACGGGTAGAGTGGGGGAACATCAGTGCCTGGAGGTAGTGGTTGCTTGAACGGTGCCGACGGACAACGTCGGTCAGATAGGCGGCACTCCTCATGTCAACGTGACCTATCCATACCTCTGAAGTTGAGGCAGAGCGTCCAGAAGGTCCATGTCGTGCCTGTTCGGAGTGCCTCTGGGATTCGGGTAGAGCGGGGAACATCAGTGCCTGGAGGTAGCTGCCGGCGGACAACGTCGGCCAGATAGACGACCATAGCCTCCACGAGGTTATCCGCCAGCCTCAAACTTTCCCTACTCATTGTTAAATCGGCTGCCTGTTGCACCATCGTTAGTCCATCAGCGCTCCACCAGGAACCCTCTAAGCAATTAAGTTAGGTTTTACTTTGCGGTTTTACTGTATCATTTAAATTTAAATAACTTAAACCTGTTTATTCATTAACGAATGATAAAGTTAATTCGTGTCAATCTATAGCAGAAGGTTAATATAAGTACAGACACTAATAACGCGCGTATTTTAGGTACACATAATAGTTTTTTTCAAAAAACCCAGAGACTCCTGATATAGAAAAAAAGTATCCTTCATGAATATATATTTAAAGTGCAGGCAAGAAATTAAACAGGAAGTTCGTATTTTAGCCACACATAACCCTAAATGCTTTATCTTGAAGGGGGTGGGACATGACACACATTAAAAAAACCTATGGCTTAGGGTCGTCAATTATTGTAAGCACTATGGAAGCACCCCCTTGGCTGCGGCCTGACAACACACACGGGTCTGATGGGTTGGTTCCTTATGGTAGGAAGGGGTCGGTGTGTTTTATGGAGGGTCCAATAGCTTGCTTGCGCCGGCTTACGGATACCGCCATGGCTGCCTAATTGTGTTGGGTGGAGGGATGGGGGGTTATTAGGGGCAAATGCGCGTTGTTGAGCGGGCCCACTGCTATTCAGACGCGACTCCCATGCAGAGGTAAGGGGTCCGAAAAGAAGGATACTCTCTGAGTTGTCCCTTGAAGAGTGACCAAATCCTCCGTCGTGTAGCCGTGTTCTGTCATAAATAATCAAGACTTTATTTACTATAGGGAGCGAGAGACTTTTTGATAAATATTATCATACACTATTTTTTTCTGTTGACGCCAGCAAGGAATATAAAAATGTCTATGATAAGTTACTATTACGGTTATTTATAAAGATGATCTATAGGAAAGTTGTTCCATAGAGGCGCTAGCACATAGCTTACACCATGCCAATGGTCAAACCTAGAGGTCTTAAGCTAAAGAGAAAGTATTGTAAACGTGAAAATATATGGGGATAATAGTTTTCTACTTCAGACTATATCTTAGAAGGATTTTATTTTTAATGTATAAGTGTCTCAAATTTGGATTTTGTAAAGCCGCAGGGACTCTAAATTCGTTTATTTAATAAATTCACTAAGAAATAATAGAAAATTAAATGACTCTGATAAACAGACAACTTAAAATTAAATAGCTGAATCGGCCCTATAGTGTCCGATAGCCCCTAAGACCAAAATTTTGACTCAAACATGGATTATTAATAGATTAAACAAATGCTGGGTTTTAGAAGTCACAAATATAACCCTTGCAAATACACATACAGTTTAAAATTAAAAAATCAAACCCTTTTCAAGCTATGTAACAGTGATAGTTTTGTTTCAAAACATGTCAACAAAGGTTCGGGAGAAGTTCTATTACGGCTGCGAATTACATAAAGTTTAGCCAAGGTACAGATAGTTTTCTCTATTATCTACCTTCTCATCAAAATTGGATTTTGTAAGGCCGCCGGGACTATAAATTCGTTTATTTAATAAATTCACTAAGACATAATAGAAGATTAAATGACTCTGATAAACAGACAACTTAAAATTAAATAGCTGAATCGGCCCTATAATGTCCGATAGCCGCTTAGACCCAAAATTTTGAATCAAACATAGATTATTAATAGATTAAACAAATGCTAGCTTTTAGAAGTCACAAATATAACCCTTGCAAATACACATACAATTTAAATTAAAAATCAAAACCTTTTCAAGCTATGTAACAGTGATAGTTTTGTTTCAAAACATGTCAACAGAGGTTAGGGAGAAGTTCTTTACGGCTGCGAATTACATAAAGTTTAGCCAAGGGACAGATAGTTTTCTCTATTATCTACCTTCTCATTTAGAGCAGACACAAATTTAACCATAGCAAATAAACAGTCAATTTAAAATAAAAATCAAACCCTTTTTAAGCTATGTAACAGAAGAGAATTGAAATACCTTGTGTGGATGATGTTGATGCTGAGTTTTCCATCGCCTTGATTAAGCAGCTGCTCAGTAAAACTTATTAATTTCACTGACGAAGAAGAAGACAGTGGGGGTTGCTTGAAAACTCATCCCTATTATATATGAACCAAAATCCCCCTTTCATCTAATATTGACTCGCCGTGCAAGATTCCGATTTTCTGGATTGTTAGATTCCTGAGAGTACACACCTTTTAAATCAGCTGGGTGCCATTCTTCCTTAGTAAAGGGTGCTAGAGATTGGCTCTTAAAAGGGTAAAACTCTCTCTTCATGAGTTCAGCTGAGGTCAATTCTGTCATGGTGGAAATTTAGATCTTGCAACAAACCTTAGCGGGAGTTTTAACCCTAAATGAAATCGGTCTTACATGCGTCAAGGGGGGTGGAAACCCTATATTAGCTCACTGTCATGATGTTTTTGAGGGGGAGAGCGGATTCGATTGAAAAATGGTATGTCAGTGGAATTGTCTTGAGTGAAAGATGGAGGGAGAATAGAAAACCTATATACACGCGAAGCGATTGGGGATTTTGTTCCACTACATGCGCCGTTAATTTAATAAATGTTTAAAGTGACATTATAATTTTCTGCCTTTGTACAGAAAATGAACCTGGACCATGCGTTTACTGTACAGGTCCCCATAGGATAATATCTCATTTCACCAAACTTTATTTATTTATTTTTCAAATATTTATGCGTTTTTTTCGCAGTTCTAGCTGTAAATAATTTTGACGTGTTTTAATTCTCACTTTTAAATATTCGAAAAAAATTATCATTAAAAAATTTTTTTAAAATTTTTTAATTCATTTAGTAAATAATTAAAAAATAAATTTTTAAAAAAATTTTCCGGTTTTTTTTTGGTTTCACACTTTGCGTATCCCGCAGTCCTTTGTCGGAAATAACCCGGGCCCATCTTTATCCCTTCTCCCGTGGGGTTTTTAACCATGTCCCTTACAAGGGAAAATTGGCGGGTAGGGGGGGGAGGAAAAACTTCTGTGCGGCCCCCGGGGGTTCAATCCCGCCGGCACAGTTTATTGTTTTCCCAAAAACCCTTCCTTCCCTTTGGGCAATACATCTTGTGTAATGTTGGGAATGGGGGGGGCCTCCCCGGGATCGGATTCCACGTTAAAGGGGGTCCTTCTTTCATCTCAAAAAACCCCCTACCTTTCACATTAGCGTAAAACCGAAGGGTAGTAAGACGCGGGGCTAATAATAATAAGTTTTACGAAAAAAACCTCCCCCCCATAAATTCCTAGTAATTAAATACAATTTAAAATATCGTTAATTTTAAAGGGGCTATATTTTGGACATAAAATAAAATTTTTTGGGGGGAGATAGAAAACCCCATATACACCCTGCCATTATAAATATTAAGGGGGTGGAAAAAGTGTAGCAAAAAAAAGCTTAAATTTTTTACTAAATAAATTTTAAAAAATTTATTTATTAACAAGTTTTTTTAAAACTGTATACTTTTCGGATTTTTTCCCGGGTTATTACCTTCACTCAAAACTTGGCTTTGCGGGGCAATCAACAAAGACAAATTAAATTTTTAAAAAAAATTTTGGGGAAAAAACCCCTTCCAGCCATTTTTTACCAAATTTTTTGATACAAATGTAACGCGTTAATAAAACTGCCTCGTCACAAAAAAAGGGGTTTAAAATGCTTACTACCCCCAAATCATTTTCCTTACAAAAAGTCATCACTTGAATTAATATTTGTTCCAACTCTGTTTTCCCATAGATGGGTTTTTCAAAATCTTTTATGTTCAAAATTTCTAAACATTTTTATAGTTTTTTTTTTTAAAAATTTTTTAAATGGATTACCCAGTTTATAAAAAAATTTAAACTGTTGGGAATTGTATTTTTCCCCTCTCCTCAAAAAAGGGGTTTGGGCCCAAAATGAACAAGCGTTTTCCTGATGTAATACTAAATATTTTTTTATTTTAAAACCCCTACTCACAGATACAAGATTTTGGGGAGAAATTTTTTTTAATTGGTTGGGGGCCAAACATTTCCCAAAAATTTACGTGACATTGAATTGGGGGAAAAATTTCCTCTACCCTTCTATTATTTTTTAATTAACATAAAGTTTTTTTAAAAATTATTGTTCATTGGCCAAATCCCCTTAACCACACCCGATAAAAGTCAATTGCCCGAAATTATTTTAGCTCGAGATTGTTTAAGTGTTCAAGGGTATAATGACCCCAAATTTTTTGAGAGCTTTGGATTCACTTAAATTTTAGGGCCTTATTTTACCACAATCACCCCCCCTTTCACATTAGCGTAAAAGTAGTAAGAAAACGGTCAAAACATTGTTTTTTGGAAAAAACCCCCGCCCCCCTAAATTTTGGTAATTTTAAATACAACTTTTAAAAATCGTTTAAAGTTAAGGGTTAAATTTTTTTCATAAAATTTGTTTTTTTTAAAGGGGGGTAAAAACCCTTACCAAAAACCGTTGGGGTTTTTTCCACAAGACGCGCCATAATTTAAAGGGCGATTATAATTTTTTTCCTTGTACAAAAAGAATCTGGACCCCCTTTACTTACAACATAAATTCTGTTTTAATTTTTTAACCCTTTACGGGGGGGTTTTTTTAAAAGGGCAACCTTTTTTGTTTTATTGCAAAGGGGGGAAAAATTTTTACCGGCAGGGGGCCAAACCCGTTAATAATGCCTGTAAGACACGGGGCGCTTTCTCTCTCGGGGTTTTAAACGGCCTTGAGAGCGAAAAAAAAACAAAAGGGGGGAGTACACTGTTCGAAAATTTAACATTTGTCAAAATTTTCCGCATTTTTCAATGTGCGGGCTGACCAAACCAAGGAACCCCAAAAATTTGGGTTTTTTCCTTTCCCTTTGCCCCTTTAAGGTTTTTTTCCCCAAAATTGGGAAAAAATTTTCCCAAAATTTTGGTTTTAAAACCCCCCCCCCCCAAAAATGAAAAGTGTAAACCTTGCGAAGGGGGAAATTTTAAAAAATTCTAAAGGGCCTGCCATTGTACGGAAATGAACCCCCAGAGTTTACTCCCCAGCACGAACTAGTTTCTTAAAAATTAAAAATTTAAAAAAAATTTTTGTCTCTGAAGGGAAAAAGCCCCCGGGGAAAATGTAAAAAAACCCCTCGGGGCCCGTTATTTAAAAAAAAAAAACCCGTATTTTCGTTTTATCCCGGGGGAAATTTAACCGGGGGCCCCCCAAAGCTCGGGGGTTTTTCTAAAACCTGATAATGGCGGATAGAAAACCCCCCGAAATTAACAAAAAATTTTTAAAAATCCCTGCCCTCATAAAAATTTTAAAATTTTACTTTTTAAAAAGGCGTCTTAAACTAAGGAGACTAAAAAAAAGTGTTATGGGTTTTCCCCATTTTAATACAAAAAGGGGGGGCCGGCGTTTTTTTTAAAATTTATTGAAAGCATTTTTTTTCTTTTTCTTTCCTTAAAGAGGGGTTTTTCTTTAGGGGGGAAAATTTTATTTTATAAAAAAAATGGGGGGGGGTTTTTTTAGGCTTTTTGTTAGTTTGTTTTTTCTAATATAGGTTTTTTTTTATTTTGGGGAAAAGGTTTTTTTTGGGGGGTTTAAACCCCCCTTTTTCGTGAAAAAAAAAACCCCCGGGTTTTACACGTCCAAAATTCAAAACATCTCTTTTTGGGTTTCAAAAAATAACCCCTTTTTTTTATTGAAAAGAAATACCCCCTTAAAATTTTTAAAAAACATAAGGCCCCGGGGTTCGTTTTACATGTAAGGGTTCTTTTGGGGGGAAAAAAGTTTTTGGGGATTTCAAAAAAAAATTAAAAATTTTTTTTTTTTCCATTTTGGGAAAAGGGGTTTTTTTTGGGGGAAAATTAAAACCCCATTTGCGGGGAAAAAAAAAACCCCCCCGTTACACGTCCGAGTTTTGAACTTCTACTTTTTGGGGAATTTTTGAACACGCTATTTTGTATTGAAAAAAATTCCCTTTAAAAAATTTAAATCAAAAGGGGCCCGGGGTTGGGTTTCCCACAGTTTTTTTTGGGGAAAATTACAAAGTTTAAATTAAAGTTTGCCCCTTTTTAATGATCGAACAAAAACATTTACAAAAATTTCCCCGATTTCAAAAAAAAAAAGTTAATTAAAACGCTTTTTTTTTTTTCTCTCTAAAAAATTAAAATTTTAATTTTTTTTATTAATCTTGTGAGTCATTTTTACACTACTTCAACAAAAAAAAAAATTTTTTTTTTTAGGTTTCCCCCCCTTTTTATTTAAAAGGGGTTTTTAACCCCCCTTTAAGAATAAAGGCAAAACCCCTTAATTTTTTTTGCCCGGGGCACCGGGGGCCCCCCTTTTTCATGCCCGGGTTTTGTAGGGGTTGCAGTGATTATGTCCCCCCTTTTGCGGAATTAAGCAAGAACAACTCTTTCCGCCGTGACACCCTAATTAACGTAATTTTTTAAAAACATGTACGTTTTTTTTACGGTGGGGGGTGGGGGAAATAACACCCCAAACAAGGAAAGGGGTCAGGGGGGGGGGGGGGGAAAAATTAGGTCATAATAGGGAGTTTGGGAGGGGGGAGGGGGGGCAGGGGAGGGGAACAAAGTTGGGGGGCAGGAGGTGGGGAAAATCACAATACTATCTCGATTTGGGGGGTCGCCAAAAAACATATATTTTTCTAAATTTTTGGGACATTTTTTAAAATGTATTACAAAAAATGTAACATTTTAAGTTGCCTTTTTTTACATTAAATTTTTTTAGTTTTATTTTAAAGGATGACTAATTTAACTTTAAGATTTGAATTACTGTGTCTTTAAATTTTTTTAAGCTTTTCCAAAAATAAACAGATTCAACCGGATTATTTTTCAAAAAAAAGTCTCATTTAAAAACGTATTAAAATAAATTTTTATATTATATAGTATATATATAATTATATAGATTTATTTTTTTTTTACTGTACACTATAAAGGGGGAAAAAAGCAAAAACGGTTTGTGTTTTTTTAATTAAATTTTAGTCAAAAATTTTTTTTCATAAAAAAACTTTTCACGTTATAGCCCCCCTTCATTATTTTTTTATGGGGTTTTTTAAAAATTTATTCTTTTAAAGGGCCCTTTTTGGTTTTAAAATATCCTGGGGAAAAAAAAAGTAATATTTTTGTTAGGGTTTTTTTTTTTAGAAAATTTTAAAAAAAATTATTTTTTTACTAATTTTTTAAAGGGTTTTTTTTTACTTTTTGACTACTAAAAAAACTAAATTTTTCCCTTCTAAAATATTGGGGAAAAAAATTGATTTATGTATTTCTCGCCAAGAAACAATTTTTAAAATTTTTGGGTCGTAATATTTTCAAATAGAGATTATGTTTAATTTTTTGCGTTTTAGTGCCCCCCAAAAAATTTTAAAGGGGGGTTTTTTTTTTTTTTTGACCCTTGCTGTCTGTTGTCCCCGGGGCTCGACAAAAATTTTTTATAGATTTTTTTTCCCAAATTTAATATTTAGAAAATTTTTAAGGTTTAAAAAACCCTTTAGGGATTTTTTAAAAATTTTTTTTTTTAAACCCCCCAATTTGGGTATTTACTGACAATGATCTTTTAAAAATTTTTTAAAAAAAAAAATTTTAAAAAATTTTTTTAAAAAATTTAAAAATTTTGGGGGTATTTTTTATATATAAAATTTAGGGCCCGAAATTTTTTAGTTAGGGGTTGGGCCCCCAAAATTTCCCTTTTTTTAAAAAATTTAAAAATAATTTTAATGAAAAATCAAACCCCCCATTGCAAAAACGTTAGGGGTGGTTTTTTTTAGGGTTTCTTTTGTTTGCTAAAACTAGGAGAAAAATTTAAACCAAAGCATTTTGGGGGGAGGGGAAAGGGGGGGGGGGGGGCAGCTCCCAAATTTACAGTTTAAAAATTTTTTAATAAAATTGGGAATTTTTAAATAAAAAAAAAGGGACATAAAAATTGTATTTCAAAAAAGGGGGAATATTTTGTAATATTTTTTAAAAAAAATGCTTTAAAAATTTTTTTTATTATTTAAGGATTTAAAAATTTAAAACTTTGTTTTAAAAAAAAAAAAAAAAAATTTCGAATCATTGTGTCCTTTCACAAAAAATGTTATTGTTTTGAATTCATTTTTTGTATCTATTTTACCCCCCTTTTTTTGAAAACCCAAACAAAAAAACCAAGTTCAAAAAATTATTTCATTCCCAAAGGGGAAAATTTTTAAAACCATAGTTGCCTTTAAAATTTTTGATAAAAAGATTTATTTTTTTTGGGGGTCTTATTTTAATTTTTGGTAAATAATGTCAAAACTTTAACATTTTTTTAAAATTTAGTTTAATTTTTCATAACTTTATTTTGCGAACAATAAAATTTTTCCTCATAATAGGCCCCTATATATTTTTTACCCCCAAACTTATCCCCGCTGGGGTTTTCCCTTTAATTCGTTATTAGTGTGTAAAAAAAGGGGGAAAATTTAAAAAAAAAATTTCCCCCCAAAATTTGGGTTTTTGGGGGTTTTGGGGAAAAAAATTTTTTCAAAACCCCTCTAATTTTTCCTAAATGAAATTCAAAACCCTTACCCCACTGTCACCAAAAACCCCCCCCAAAATTATATATTTAAATGCCTTTTATCCGAGTATATTTTTTTAAACCCATGTTATACTTTTAAAAAGGGACACGCCCCAAAATGCTTTTTTTTTACATCCCCCCCAAATTATTTTGATAAAAAAAAAGGGGTTCTTGTCTTTTAAAAAAACGGTTCATAAATGGGTTTACTTTTTCGAGTGTTAACGGCTTTTTTTTGGTATTTTAAAGGAATTCAAAAAAAAAAAGTTTCTTTTTTTGAGGACCAGACTATTTTAAAAAAATTTTTTAAAAAATAATTTTTAAACATTAACTTTAGATTGTATGGAAAAATTTTGGTTAAAAAAAATTTTTAAGCTTATTTAAAAATTTTTAAAGAAAAAACAAAAAAATGTGGTTGTTCATTCAATTTTAGAAAAGATTTTTTTTTGGGGAAAGGTATCAAACGGGGAAGAAAAATTTCAAAAAAAACCCCTGTCACTTGAATTTTAAAAAAATAAAATTATTAACATAAATAAAAGCTGGGATAGGTTTTTAGAATTTTTTACTTTTTTTAAAAAAAAGTTTTTTTTGAGGTTAGTTATGGCAAAAAACAATTTTAATTATAGCTCATTTAAAACATAAAAATTTTGCTCATTTTTTTTAATTAAACAAAAAATTTTTAAAAAAAAAGGTTCACAATTCTGTAACCAAAACAATTTTCTTATACATACCTATTACCATTTCATTATTTTCAGTATTGATTTCATTTGGGGATTTTGATAAGAAAAAAATATCTAAAAAAAAAAATTTTTTCCCCTTTTTTTTTTCGGGAAGTTTTTAACCCCAAAAAGTAGAATTACTATCCCCTTTAAAAAAAGGAAAGAGACCAGGGATTTCCCAAAATAATAACAAAGAGCTCATTTCCAAAAAAAAAACCCCCCCATCCCAATCATTCACCCCATATTTTCCCCCTTTCCCCAACCTGGTTTGGGGAGACCTTTCGACAAAGTACCTAAAACCCCATTACAAGTTGCCCCTTTTAAAAATTTTTGGGCTTTTAAAGATTTCAAATAAACCTTTCTAAAAAACGTAAGAATTTTTTTTTTTGGGTGATGGGGGGGGGGGGAGGTTTTGGGGGGGCTCATTTTAAATTTTTTGTTTTCTACGAGGGAAGTGGAGGTGGAGGGGGGTTTTAAACACAGTTCTTTTCCCCTTCCCCCAAATGTTAAATTCGATCCACTCATTGGAAATTTTTGGATAAATTTTTCCCCTAAAAATAAAATTATCCACCACATTGGAAATGGGGCACTTTTTCCCCCCCTTGTTTCTCTAAATTGGGGAGGGTTTTAAAAAATTTTTAAAAATAATAGCATTGATCGGGGGCGGGTCAGGAATTCTATTTTTTGGGGTTTGACCCCCCCCCCCTCCCTTTTTTTCCCCAAAATTTCCGCCTTCATCCCCTTTTCTTTTAAATCCCCCCAATCACCCCCCTCTAACCCCATTTTTTTTTCCCCCCCCCTTTGGATAACTTTGGCGGTTTATATTTCACATAAAGAGTTAATGCAAATCATGTTTTTCCCCCCCCGTTTTTATAAAGAGTTGGTCCCCCTATGTCCATGGTTTTAATTTCCCCCAAAAGTACCCTTTTGCCCCCGTTCTTTTCCCCCTTAGCACCCCCCCTGGCAGCCCCCAAAAGGGCCCAAAACCCCCATCCACCTCCAACCCCAAAAAATTTTGCCCTATTTTCCCCCCTTTCTTTCCTGCCCCAAAACACTCCCCTCCCCCCCCCCCCGTTTCCTAAGCACAGCCTTTATCTGCAATCTGACTAGCCACATCCGACTCTTACCTCCTTGGTTTTTAAAGGGGAAATTTTATTTTAAATGACATTTTTATTTAAAATTTCAAAATTTTTTGGGTTTTTTTAAACAAAATTTAAGGGTTTTTTTAAAAAAATTTTTCCTCTTAAATGTATTTTGGGTTTGGGGCCAAAATTTAAATTTGGGGGTTTTTTGTAGCCCCCAAAGTTCATACAAACCCCTTGGGTTAAAATCGGAGTTGACAATATTTGCGTTTTAATTGAAAATTTTGGGGGTTTTTTTAAAAAATGTTTTTTAAAAAAATGTTTATTTTAAATTTGGATACATATTTCAATGATAAATTTAAATTTTATATCTCAAAAATGTTATGGGGCATGATAAAAATTAAATTTTTGCATTAACCGCCCAAATTTTTTAAAATAATCATTTGCTTTGGAAATGAATTTTTTTTCCCGAAGAAAAAAAAAATTTTTTCCGGTACTTGAAATTGAAAAGGGGGAAAAGTGATTTAATTGTTTCCCAAAATTTTACATTTTATTACTATTTTTATGTGGGGGAAATTTTAATTTTAAAAAACCCAAAACCCCCAATAAAAAAAAAAAAGCCATCCGCTGAGGGGGGTTTTGCCAAGTGACGGTTTTTTTCGCTTTCAAAACTTTTAAAATTTTTGTTATGACAGTTTTTAAAACCCCTAAAGGTTTCTACCCCCCCTTCAAAAAAGGGGCACTTTTCCCCTGAAAATTTTCCCTTTCCCCCTTTTCCCCCCTCCTTAGTGGAAAAATTTTATTCGGGTAATTTGATAGATATAAGACGGGGCCATTTTTTAAAACCCAATTCGGGGGTTTTAAACCCTTCTCTAGAAACCCAAAAGTAACAGTTTGGTAATGGGGAGGGTTTGTTCCCCCCCCAAAAATCAAATTTTAACAAATTTTCACTATTTTCCGTTTTTTTTTCCCCAGAAAATTCAATTCACCGGGGGGAAACGTCTTTTTTTAAAAAATTGCATAACCTTTTAAAAAATTAACATTTTAATTTTTGGGTTTTTAAAAAATTTTTTTGGGGCCCCCTTTTTTTGGTTTTAAAAAAAGGGGTTTTTTTAAAAAATTTTTTTTTTTTTTTCAGTTTCAATTTTAAAGGGCCCCGTTTTTTATGACATGTCATTTTTTTTTTGGGTCATCATAGACAAAGACGGGTGCTATTTTTGTTTTGTTTTTTGTGTATTATTTTTCACGTTTTTTTTGGGGAAGTTTAGGCATTTTTGAATAATTTTTTTGCATGTGTGTTGAATAATATTTTTTAAACCATCGATTTTTTGAGCACAAAAATTTTTTTTTAAACGCATTTTTGCGGGGAAAGGAGAAGATAATTTGTACAATGAACTTTTTATCTTATTTTCTTGTAGGATTAAAAACTTTCCCCATGAATAGTGTACTAAGATGGAGTGGGTTGATTTAAGTTTTTACTTTCTTAGAAAAATTTTAGCAAAAAAAGGTTTATTAAAAAAAAAGTTTTCTTTAATTTTTCACAAAAAAAAAAAAGGCTTTTCTTTTTACTTTTTAAGTATTTTTTTTAAATTTTTTTTTATTTTTTAATTTTCAAAGTACAAATGGTTTTTAAATTTAAAATTTAAATTTTTAAAAAACAAAAACTTTTTTTTTTCCCCTTTTTCTTCGTCTAATCTCAAGGAAAAAAATTTTGGTAAATTTTAAAAACCTTATAAAAAAAAATTTTGCACTTTGAAAAAAAAATTTCTTAAAAATTGCCCTTGATCTTAAAAACAAGAAAGAACGCAAAACAAATGGCCCAAAGGGGGATATAATTAATGTTACTGCAAAGAATAAATAATACTTTTGTGTATTTTTTCATCATTATATAACCCTCATGAATGGGGGTTTTAAAAATTTCTCTTTTTTTGTTTTAAAAAAAAACTAAAAAAATTTGAAAATTAAAAAATTTAAGTATTCATACCCAAATCTGATATAAAAAGGGGTTTCCCTTTTTCATGTGGGGGGGTTTTGATATATATTTAGGAAAATTTTTGGTAGGGGGAAAATATTTATTTTTAATTTTTTTTCCCCCTTTTTTCAACTGAGTTTTAAAAACGTGTAATTATCTGTGTTTTTACAAATAGTATATTTTATATAAATCAAATTTTTTTTTTTGGAAAAAAATAAAAATTCTTAAACCAAAAAATAATACGGAAAATTTTTCTACTTGAAACCAAAAAATAAAGGGGGTTATATAGACCCTTATCAGCTTTAAATTTTTTATTACTGAAAGTTTTTTTTAAAATTTTTTTTTAAAAATTAAATTTTTTAAAATATTTTTTTGAAGAGACCTCTTTTCCCCCCATGTTCTTATTGTTATTTTGTTAAAATTTTTCCCTTTATGGATAATTTGAAAAAAATGACAAAAAAAAGGGGAAATTTAAATTGAAAGATAAATGGTTTAACAATAAATAAATTTAAAAATTAAAAAAAAGAAAAATAAAATTAGGTTTAAAATTTTAAATTTTAAAAAAAATTACAAGTTTGAAAGTTTTTAAATTTTAAAAAACTTTTAAAAATTTGATTGTTTTAAAAGTAGCAAAGGGGGTGACTGGACCCAGGATACGGCGGGGGTTTTCAAAAGGGGGAAAACAATTAAGTGTTTTTAACTAAGGGGTTTTTGGGGCAATATATAAAAATTTTAAAATTAAATCATTAGCTTAGGGGGTTTTAGGGCAATACCCAAAAAAAATTTTTTTGGGTTTGTATTTAAAAAAATTTTAATAAAATGGGGGATGGCTAAAAAAAGGGGTCGTTTAAAAAAGGTACAAGGGGGTTCTTTCCCCTTTTAAATTTTCCGGGCATTCAATTTTTAAAAAAATGCAATAAAATTTCACCTAAAAAGCAACACCAAAACAAAAAGGAACCAAAAAAAAAGGGGTTTTAAAAAAAAAATATTATTTCGGGGACCCCCTTATGACACAAGCGGATTCCGCGGTTTGCCCCCCAAAATAATCCGTCGGAACGGATTTTTGAAAAAACCCAAACAAAAAAACTTATTAACCCCCAGGGGGTTTTGGAAAAAAGAACCCGACAGCCTGGTTTTTACCATACAAGTTTAAACCCAAGAAATCCCCAGGGCCTCATTAGAAATTGGGGCCCGAAAAAAGGAATAAACTTGTGGGGGGTTATAAGTTTGACAAAAACCTTTTCAAATTTTTAAGCAAAGGTCAAATATTAAAACTGTATCAAAAGGGGTACAGAGAAAACATAGTCCTTTGGACTTATACCAATTAAAGGTTTTTGCTAAACTATCAAATGACAAATTTTCCTTCATACAGGGGACAAAAATTTTTAAACATTAATTTTAACCCCTTTTAAATTTTTGAAGTCAAAAAAATTTTTTAAGGGGTTTTAAAATTCAAATTTGACT
Organism: Timema cristinae; assembly: GCA_039000515.1. Lineage (NCBI taxonomy): Eukaryota > Metazoa > Arthropoda > Insecta > Phasmatodea > Timematidae > Timema > Timema cristinae. Next base: position 56,674,251 of record JBCFYV010000003.1, on the reverse strand, counting down.
TGGGATAAAGCTATCTAAAAAATAAAGGGCCCCTTGACTATAAAAAAGAACAAAAAGAATATCAAAAAATTCTCGGTAGCATTGCTTTTTGTTTTTTTTACCAAAAAAAAACCTAAATCAGCGAATTTAAAAATTTTTCCCGGAACATAAAATTGGAAATATCCTTCGGCCAGCGGGTGGGGGTCAAGGGCCCCCGACCCCAAAAAGTCAGGGTTTTTCCCTTTGACGCGGGGGTTTTAGTATTTGCGATACTATAATTGGAAACGTCTATTTTCACCAAAAACGCTTAACGGAACAAAACAAAATGGGGGATAAATCAGGGAAAAAAAAAAAGGGAAATTTGATTAGAAGGGGGGGAAAAAGGAAAAAAGAAGCGGGAAAAACGCTTGGGGGAAGGAGGAAAAATTTTCTTGATCCCCGCAGTCTTCTCAAAAGGGGAAGGGGGGCCACTGGGGAGTCATTCTACCTTTTTTTTTTATCAGATGTTCAAAAAAAAACATTTGTGGCTGAATCTCCCCCATCTTTTAATAATTTTATTTTTTAAACGTGGGGAACAAACCCAAAGGGAAACATATTAAAAATAGTTATAGTACCGAAGATCTTTTTTTAAAAATATATTTTTTTAAAATTTTATTTTTTTTGCTCGCTATTTTTTTTTAGAAAAATTTCGTTTAAAAATTTCCTTTAAAATTTTATTTTTTTTAAGGCCCGGGGGAAATCTTGCGAATCTACCCCAAAACCCCCCAATGGCAAGGGGATGCGTTAAAGCATTTTATTTTAAATATGATGTTTTTAACCCCCTTTTTTTTTGATACCATACATATTATAAAAATTTACAATATCCGAACAACCTTTTTTTTTCAATTTAGGGAGACTGTTTGTTCGATTTCACCAAAGTCGGGGGAAATAAACTTTGGGGGGAGATTATTTTTTAAAAATGTTAATTTTTCTTTTGCTTTGTTTTTTTTTCGTAAATTACAAAATATTGATACTAAAATTTTAGCTTCCAATCCACCCATTGACTGCTACATTTTTTTTTTCAGGGGGCCCCACATATTTGGGTTAAAAAAGCATTTGCATTATTACGCTAGTGAGTGGGGGTGGGAAGGAAAATTTTAAAAAATTTTACAGCCTTGATAGGGGGAAAAAGGGGAAAAAAATATTTTAAAAAAAACCCCATACCAAGGGGGTAAAACCCCCCACTCCTGCCATGGGCACCTATTTTATCGCGAGAGTGACACTTTAAAAAAATTTGGCCCCCAAAAGGGCCCAAATACACCCTTTTTAATTTAATTTATTTATATGTTTTAAATAGGATTAAAAAAAAAGGGGAAAAAGGGGGGTTTTCCCTGAATATTCCCCATGGGGAAAAAATTTTTTTACTTTTTTAAAATAACCCGGGGGAAATTTTAAAAAATATCTTATTTTTGGGGCAAAATGATGTATTTGTGACGGGTGGGGAGAAAAAAAATTTTTTCGAAAAAAGGGACAAAAAAAAAATACCTTGCTTTAAAAATAGGCCTTCTCTAAGGGCCGTTAAGGGGGGTTTTTTAGGGGGTTAAAAGCAAAATTTCTATTGCCCCGAATGTAGTTTGTTAATTTTTTTTTTCTTTTATTAGGCCCCCTAAAAAAAGGCTGAAAAATGTGGGGAAAGGCCCCTTTTATTGGGCCATTTTTTTTTTCTTTCCCCCTCTTTTTCTTTTGATTTTTAAAAGCGCGTAATTTTTTTTATGTGTTAGGTGCCAAGAAGGGTGAATTTTAAAAAAAAACGGGGGGCCAAAATAAATTAAAATTTTTTTCAGAAAACCAAATTTTTTTCAAATTTTTTCAAAAATTAAAAAAAAAAAATGTTTTAAATTAAACAAAAAAATTATAATTAGTTTTATTTCTTAACCCCTTTTAAAACCTTAAAAAATTTTTTCATTTGACCCCAAAAATGAAATTTAAAATTTATTTTGCGGGGAATTTTTTTTAAATTACTTAGCAAAATAGGGAAAAAAAATTAAAAATCAAAAAAGGGGAATAAACCCCCAAAAAAACCCCAAACTCGGTTGGTCATTTTTTTAAATTGAACTACGGGGGTTTTTAAACCCCCTTTTTAAAAATTTTGGGGATATAATAACAAAAAATTTGATCTTGCAAAAAATATTAAAAAAATAAAAATAACCAAATTAATTTTAGATTGGTTTGGTATAAGCTACCCTTTTGCTATAACTATCTATTTTTTTTTTTGGGGATTACTATGTTAAAAAACATTCAAAAAGTTTAGCGTTATGGGCTGAACATTTTTTTATAAAAATTTTAAAAGTTGGTTAAATTTTCAAATACGGGTTTTAAAAAATGTGAGTGATTTTCGTTAAGGGCCCCCGGGCCCCTCCTCCCCTTTCTTCCCCATAAAAGAAAATTTTTCCGGAAATAATACGGTACTAACATTTTTATTATTTTTTTTGTTTAAAAAAATTACAAAACCAGTTGTTTGGGTTTAAAATAATTTTGATAAAATTTTTAAAACATTTGTTTACTTTTATTAAAAAAAACCCTCTCAAAAGGGGGCCATTACAATATTTACGTTCTTTTAAAATTTTTTTGGAAATTTTTAAGAATGTTAACCGAAAAATCATTTTTAAAAAATATCCTCTGGGAAATACCCCCCCGCAATCTTATCTTTATAAACCCCGGTTTGCTTAAGTTTTCCCAAAAAAAAATCATTTTTTTTAACTTTCCCCAAAAAAGTGTTCCCCAAAAATTTTTAAATTTTTATTTTGCCCCCATTTTAAAATTTTCTATTTATTAGAAAATTGGAATACCAATTTTTTCCCTTGCAAGTAGATTTGCATTTTTTTGCTTTTTGTTTACCCTCCCAACCCTGTCCCTAGCCAAATTAATGTGTACCCCCCCGGGGATCCATTTTTTCCCCCCCAAATTTTTAAAAAAGCCCTGTTTGTGCTACGTTAGTTTGGGGTTATCTCGATTTTAATCGTTTCGTCAATTTGGCACTTTTCACGATTTTTTATGGGGGGCTAAAATATCTCCGGGCCCCACCCGGTATAAAAAAATAATAGAAAACCCCCTTTTTAAAAAAAACCCCTTTTTGCTTGTCTACTTTAATGGGGTTATGCTCGTTTTCTCGTTAGTGCAAAAAATTTTTAGGTAACCCCAAACCCCCCCAAATGCTAAAAAAAAAAAAATTTTTTAAAACAATTCTAGAAATTTAAAAAGGGTTTTTGGGTTAGTAAAAAACCCCTCCTAGTTGTGGGGCAAAAAATATTTTAGATATTAAAACCCCTAAAGCTGCTGAATTTTTTGTAGGTAACACCCCCCCCAAACTCCCAGAGGCTGGGAAAAATGAAAAACTTGAACCCCTCTAAAACCTCTCAAATGTTTTTAAAATGGAAAAAAACCCCCCCCTTAATTTTTACTTTACCTTTATTTTGAATTGTTGAACTAAAAAAACCCCTAAATTTTTTTTTTAATTTTAAATTTAAAAAGGGGGGGTTTCCCCCCCCAACCCCCCAACCCCCTGCGGGGGCCCCTTGCTTTTAAAAAAAGGAACGTCCCTTTATTTTTTTTTAATTTTTCAGTGATTATTAAAACCTGTGTACTTTAAAATTTTTTTAAAAAGACCAAATCCCCAAATATAATAAAAAAAAAAAAAGTTTAATTTTTTTTTTAAAAATACCCCCCATTTTTTTTTTTAAATTTTTAAATTTGGGGGAAGCTTCGTGGAAATTGCGAGCATTAAGTCAGCCCCAAAACCCCCCAAAATTATGATGTTTTTTTTTTCAAACTGAAATTTTTCAGAAAAAAAAAGGTGGACCAAAAAATTATGGGGGGCCGGGGGGTTGGACGGGCCTTTTTAAACTATCCCTATCTTTAAAAAACCTCGCACCCCGATTTTTTTTAGTCCCCCCTGCGGTTACTAAAAAACAAAAAACTAAGCTTGCTGTTGGTTTTCAGCTTGTTTTTAACAGAGTTTACGCTTTTGTAATGTATTTTTCTTTAAACAAAGGTTACATAGTTTTTGATATAAAACTCTGCTAAAAATTTTTAGCATAGCTAAGAAAATGTATATCAAACACGTCTTTCTGCAACAAATCTAGCGAGCTCAAAAATGACGGGGGGAAAGGAAGGGGGGGGGGGAAGGATTTCTAGTGGAGCTTTTTTTTAATTTTAGCGGACAATTATATGGGAAACCCTAGTGTTCCCCCACGCCTACAACCACTTTTTAAGTCTTTTACCTTTTTTTTTAAAATTGTTGGAAATATTTTAAAAGTTTTTAGGGGGCTTTTCTTTTTACGACTAAATTAATTTTTTTTTTTGGGGTTTCGGGGCTACCAGGGAGAATTATTTTCAAACCACGGGGGAAAAGCAACCACTTTTTGGGAATCACTGTTTAGTGGACCCCAAAATTTTTAAAAAGTACTGGGGAAATAGCTTTTAAAACTTTAGAAAAAAAATTTATAAAAGATTTCCAGCAGGCCAATCAAATTTTTTTTAAAAGGGCGCCCCAAAAAACAAAAATAATAAAAAAAACCCCGCTTTTTAAACCGTTTTATACTATAATTTATACAAACAAGGCTTTTTAAAATATTTACCATTAAAGTTTTTAACCCCCCTATAAAAAACTTTGGAATAAATCTTGTTAAAAGCCCCCCAAAAAGGGAAAACTCGGACCTCCCTTATTTGACCCCCCTTCCCCCTTCCCCAAACCCCCTTACAAGATCTTCCGGACCCCGTTCTGTTTTTAATTTTAATATAAGATTTTATTTTTGTTATTTTCATGGGGTTTTTTTAAATTTTTGGGATCTGTTTTAATAATATTGAGTATTAACTTTGTTGGAAGGGGGGTTCAGTTTTTTAAAAATTTTTAAAGTTTTTTAAAAAAAAAAAAAACGTTCATTGGGTTTTGGGTAGAGGTTTTAATATTACGTTATGGGTTTGGGATGATAGAGGTTTTTAATTTTTAAGGGGAAAATTTTTCCCCCCTTTCTGGGGAAGTGAATAAAAAACCCTTTAAAAAAAAACCCCCATAGGGGCCAAACCGGGGGGTGAACTCTAAAATTTCCCCTTTTTACACAAAACAAAATACGTTAAATTTTTTATATTTCTCAACGCTATAGGGGGGATTATTGGGGAAAGGGTTTAAATCCTTGAATTTGGGGGGAAAAAAACCGGGAAACCCTTTTAAACTGGGGGAAAAAAATTTTTAAAAAAATTTCCCCAAATTTAAACCCGCAAATTATTGCAAAAAAAAAGAAAAAAAGGGGGGGGGGGGGGATAAGAAGGGGGTTAATTTGGGAAAAGGACAGCATACTGAAAAAAATACTGCATAATTTCCCTTTTTCAGAAAAAGGGCATATGGGGTTTTATAAATTTAGCAAAAACTTTTAAATTTGATCAAAAATTGGCACAACAAAGGGGGAATTTTTTTTTAATCATTCCATTTCGAAATAAATTTTAAAAATTTTTTTGATTAAAAAAATTTTAATTATAACGTTTATTAATTAATTTTTTTTATTAATATTTATAAATTTGGATTTCAATCATTATTTAAAAATGAATAGCACACAAAAAAAAAAATTTTTTCCCAAACCCTTTTTTTTTTATTAAAAAAAAAAAATTTTTATATATATTTATTTAATATTTTTAAAATTTTATAATATTTTTAAAAAAAGCTAATTTTAAAATTTTTCATTTTAAAAACAAAGAATAAAAATCACTTTGCTAAAACAACTTTTGGGTTTAAACATGTTTTTTTCACATAAATTTTGAAAAATTGCACTTGTTAAAGTGTTATGCATACGAGAAAAAAAAAATTGTCATTTAAAAGAAGTTGGGAAAAATTAGACCCAAAATTTTTTTTGAAAAATGATTAAATGAAAAAAGGGCAAAAATATCCTTTTCATAGGGAAAATTTTTTATAAAGTAAAAGATGGTTTTTTAGGAAAAAAAATATTTTCTTAAAACGAAAAAAATAATAATGTTAAATAAATTTATAAAAAGTTTAAAATTTAAAAAAAAAAAAAGTTTATGTACGTTTTCCTGTATGTAGTGATGAAAAATTTTTCACAAAACCCCACTAAAAACAAAAACGATTTGGGGGGTTTTTAAAAAAAAAAAAATCCAATTTTTTTATACCGGGGGGCCAGGGGGGATCTCCTTTTTTCCCCTTAATAAAACAACGTGGTATGCCTCAAAATTTTTTTTCACAACATGAAAAAAGCAAAAGACCTCACAACGTAGCGCAAATATGGTTTTTTTTCAAAGGGGGTTTTCTCTTTTATTTCATTTTTCCCGGGGGGGCCCCCGGGGGAA
>JBCFYV010000003.1:56577667-56667836 GCA_039000515.1 Timema cristinae | reverse complement strand
CCAGCCCAAAACCCCTATGATCATAATTTTTATAATGTTCTCTTTTTGAAGAATCCAGATATGGTAGGCCTATCAGATGGTCTAAATTTCAAGCCTGGTTTTCCGGTGATGGTAGAGTCAGGGTTCGAATCTAGTCAACGTGTATTGATGGTGTTTTTTCCTAAAGGTTTACCACTCTTCCCCCACGTTTCATCTAAATACCTTCTTCCTCCTCCTAGGTCCAGTAGCGTAGTTCACAAATAGTATAGTAAAAGTTTATAGCTCGAATGGGTGGAAAGAAGTGGTGATAAAAAAAAGTACAGTAGAAGACGATAAAAACCTACGTACTAACTTCAATAGACACCTAATATTCCTTTTAAGGAGGCCGCCTCGATCAATGAGAAAATATCAATTTTTGTCAGGCCCTACGGCTTAAAATACAGTGGTATGTGTCGTTTTCTCGAACTACTTTTCTATTCTGTCCAAGCGTATACTCCCTTTCACTCTTCACCGACAACCACCCTTTGACATGTCCATAAGAAAGAGGGTAAATAAAACTAAGCAACTTCTTATCTCACGGTAAAGAGGAAAGGCTTACTGCTAGTTCTCAAATATCTTTAAACTTTTTGTTGGGAGCCTGCCAAAAAATTACTGTATTTGTTACAGGAATGATAAATTTAAAGCTCTTTTTCATCAATCCTGGTATCACAGCTCCCTAAACATACTCATAAAGTCGTTGAAAATAAGCAATGTTGCATTTTTACAAATTTTTTTCTATTAATAAATCTCACTATAGGGGTTGTTAAGGAAAAAGAGCATTATTGAAATACTTTGTCTCTACTCTGGCGTGAGCCATATTTTAAAATAACTCATCGTATAATTAAATATTGAGTTAGACTGAATGTCGACGCGGCCATACCTCACTTATCGAGGCAGTCCCTTTAAATTTAAAAAGTCTGGCATCAAAAACCAACAATTTCTTCTTTTTTTTTATCTAAATCATTGAGCTATTTGGACAGACGGGAGTGACATTCTTTCTTATTATAGAAGGACTATAAGTTTAGAGGTGATTTATTTAATACAATTTTAAAATTCTTACCAGACATTAAACAACAATGTCGACTCTAAATCGAAAGTGACAAATTGTTAGCTTATAAACCTCGATTTTTCAAGAAAGTTTCCCGTAAACATTCAATCAAAAATGTCGCTCAGTTTACCTGGTGTGGTAGATGTGCGTGGGGTTCGTACGCTGCCAGGGATTTCCAATTCGTTGTCGATGTCTTCCGTCCAAGACACGGTCCTCAATTTGGGAGGAATCTTCTTGCCCGTCGTCGGTAAGGCCCCACCGTTCAGGGCACTTAGTTCCTCGATCGCGTCTCCGTTCATGTTAGGCTATATAACGCCTACAATATCTAACAAATGAATACGAGGTGTTAAAACGATATTATTGAATCTAAATGAGATTCTTATTGGCTACTGAGAAGTGATTGTTGAAGACAAGTACCGGTGCATATACTCGCTCTGACTTAAGTGTATCGAATGGCTTGCTTGCTTGTTTGTCCTCCAAGTCGAAATGTGTGCGCTAACAAACAAGTGAAGACTGGTATTCTTTGTGTAGCAACCCACGTGCTTATTACCCCCAAAATTGAATCTTCACTAGAGCTAGTTATGAGTGTTGTGCACGCACTTCCCAATCTGGTTGCTCGCAAGTATATAAGGGTTCTTGGTCAGACGGCTACTCTTATTAAATTGTAACGTCACGATTCTGAGTCATTAGACACTGGGGCGTTGGACCAATAGCAGTGAGGGGACGACCCCGTGCATCACTTCCCATATTTGTTCTTAGCCAATCAGAAACATCTGGCAGGGGGTTATATAATTGTTTCCATTGAAGTGGAAAGAGGATAAGTTGTGGAGAGGGGGCTACGACGTAAAGGGCAGAGAAGAAGAATGAGATTAGAAGCACCCTGGTCACTAGATCACAATGAACACCGGATCACCCTGGGTGATGAGTGCGAATGATGGGGATGTCTTGGGAATCGTTAGACAACTATTTCAATTGTTAATAAAAGGTCTTCAGACCCATCTGATTACTTTGTTAATGGTTAATAATATCTAAGGGGCAATCCTTAAGAACGAGCTTTACAGTTGAAGGGGCAACCCGCAATCGCATTTCACCCATTTACCCTAAGGTTATTCTTATTATGATGATATCTCAACTATCTTGAGCGATAGTAAAATATTTGTTATGTAAAAATTAAGGTATCAATATGCCAACTGATTATGTCAGACCCAAAATTTAAGAAAACCATAAAATAATTAGATAAAAATTAATAAATGTGTTTGAGCTTCAAACTATTAATTGTTAAGGAAATTTAATTTTTTAACTTGGTATTAATAATTGCAAATAGTTTACGCTTGAAACGGTACGATTATAATTGGGTGTATATCTTTGAAAAAACTGAATAAACAAAAAAAAAAAGATTTCCGTGCATTTTCTATTTAATACTCCCCTGGAGATAGGTCACTTTATCTCCATTCTAATCTTGTCAATCGCCCATTAACTATGCCTGGTTGGATGTGAAGGGTGAGGGGGAGAATTCGGTTATCCTTAAAATGATCTTTTAAAAACTAATACGTTTTCTAACAAGCCAGCATGGACACAAAGTTCAGATGCTAAGGCTGTATTGGTCGGCACGGGTGTTTCATAGTAATTTTTCTATTTTATTTATTTATTTAGCAGCACGTCTTACTATCCGTTAGGGTTATACGCTTGAGTACTAATTACGCTAATGGATTAAGAATTGGGAAGTTTGAATTTAGAGGAAGTGAACCCACATTTGCGTGGAGGGAGAGTGGAAAACCATTTTAGGAAAAACCATCCCCAGTTCACCCGACCGAGATTCGAACCTTGATCTCCCGTCCTCAGCATCGAGCTCAACACGACTAGAACGTTAGCCTACTACGCCACTGAGGCATAGTAGGGTCTAGTTATACAATTTGTAACGATTTTTTTATGGTGAAAAACGGATAGAAGAAGGCATCCTTCTGATAAAACAAAAAGCAGAGAGGTTTGAATCTGTATCGATAAGCTCAAAAGATAATATCCGTAGAAGTAGAGCAAACAGTTTTTGTACAGCAAGAAACTTGTGACAACAATTACTGTACAATCTTATTGAATAATAGTTAGTAGGAGGGAGGTGGGGTGTTACTTGAACAAGTTAAATTATAACGTTGAAAATTGGAATATTTTGGAGATATACCCAGGATAAAATACGAAACCTCAAATTTTCATCATGGTGCCACAAAATGTAGGGGGAATAATGGAAGGTTAAACCAATCAACATAGAATTGAGAGTGAAAATTAAAATTGGCTTAGAAGAAGTACTTGGATAATCAACTTTTCAACATGTTTCAAAAATATACCAAATATTTTCCTTGAATCCATTTAAGTTTTAATAGAACTCTCCCATCTCTCTATATATTTTATGTATAACACGAATTTAAAAAGTATTGAAGAATTGAGCACATGCATCCCAATGGTGGGCAGGTACCTACTTAAATAAACGTATTCTTTTATATAATCTTCACAAAAAATATTGTTAACTCACCAAAACATTTATGTAAAAGACTTACAAAGTTATCTGCTACCAACATTCTTATCCAGCCTCGAAAATAAGTGAGATCTAAAGCGTACCAAGTTCAACTTTCAATATATTTCCAAACAACTTGTCACTTCTCGTCTATTCGCGCACTTAGATAGACTGGCATACCGGATTCTTTCATGTATGTTTACCCATATATCTTGATATATATGAAACAAATAATTGAAATTGTTGCAGAAACAGAATGTAAAAAAAAAAGTTAAATTTTTTTTTGAAAGCCATTGCAAGTTGAACTTGGCACTCTATTAAATATCACTTGCTCACAAGGGTGAAAGAGAATTTTTTTAGTGTGGAACATGGTGCGTTTTTATATATAAATATTTTAGTGAGATTACTTTTACAACCACAATCCCATTATAATTATAAATTAAAATGATACTATGTAGAATTAATTCAATATTATGCATTTTTAGTAGTGTTATTGGCGACCTGGCCCACTCGAGATAGTATTGTGATTTTCCCCTCCTCCTGCCCCCTACCCCACCGCTGACCTACTTTCTCCTTCCCCCCTGACCTACTTTACTCTGATTGGCTGTTATTTCCCCCCACCCCTCCAGCCGTCCAACAACGTACATGTTGGTAAATAATTATCGTTAATTAGGAGTGTCACGGCGGACGAGTTGGTTCTTGCTTAATTGGTAGGTGTTTTTTTATTCATCGATTAGGGCGGCGGACGTGTTGGTTCTTGGTTAATTGGTGAATAATTATTGTTAATTAGGAGTGTCACGGCGGCCTTGTTGGTTGGAGTTGGGCGTTCCTCGCGCCATGGCTGGAGACCCTTCTCTATAAAAGGTAGGATGGGGGGTGTTGGAGTTTTTATTCATGGCTGCCGAGGTGCTGCGACCCTTCTTTGTCGAGCTTCAGTCGTGTAATAACAACTTTCTCCTTCACTCCGCTGTTGGTTTTCCCCCCTCCAGCCCATCACCCCTCCAGCCCCTCCCTCCTCCAGCCCCACCCCCTACAGGCTGCAAAAAACCAGTTGATTCTTGCTTAGAGACGAGTTGAGACAAGAATAGCAGGTGTGTGTGCAACCCTTTCCCCCCTCCTGGCACCAGGTTGGCGGGCAGACAATGCGTGTGTAGACAATAATAGATATTGAGGTCATCGGCACGCCAGGTTGTCGGGCAGACGCGTCAGGACAAGAATACATCGTGAGCGCAGGTGTGTGTTCAACCCTTTCCCCTCAGCTTTCACTTCTGGAATTCACCCCACAGTGCTGAAAATCTGATAATTGCCACATCCCGCAAATAGGGGACACATGAATCAGTGTCAGCCCCCACAGAGCCTGTCATGTACAAAGGGAGTCGCTGCCCTCGTCATAAAAACTTCCCAACGTGCTATTGCCTTTCTTCCTTGAAGGCCGTTACAAACCCTTTGTAAATAACTAGGGAGGGAAACCTAGCAAAAATGTTTTTTTTCGTTGAAGTACGTGTATACTAAATGACTCTACAAGATTAGTATGTAAAAAATAAATTATAATATTATTTAGAGAGAATTAAAAAAACGCGTATTAATTAACTTAATTTTGTTTTGAAATCACGGAAAGTATCGGTAAATGTTTTTTGTTCGAGTCATTATAAGTGGACAGCTATATTATCTTTGTCAATTTCCCAAAAAGACATGTGAATCAAACCCGGGACCTTATGATTTCTAAATTTTAACGGCGTATTTCTTGCAAGTACAAAATAGCGTGTTCATCAATTGACCAAATAGTAGAATGTTCGAATCTCGGACGCAGGAACTGGGGTATTTTTTTCTCACGCAAATGCGGGTTAACTTCCTCTAAATCAACCTTTCCAAGATGAAAAAAATAAACCTATATTAATTTTCTTTTGAAATCGCCAAAAATCATTTTCCCCCCAACAGACATCCTTACATGTGAATCGAACCCGGGACCTTATGATTTCTAAATTTTAACGGCGTATTTCTAGCAAGTACAAAATAGCGTGTTCATCAATTGACCAAATAGTAGAATGTTCGAATCTCGGACGTGTGAACTGGGTTTTTTTCCACGCAAATGCGGGTTAACTTCCTCTAAATCAACCTTTCCAAGATGAAAAAAATAAACCTATATTAATTTTGTTTTGAAATCGGCAAAAATCATTTTTCCCCCAACAGATATCCTTACATGTGAATCGAACTCAGGACCTTATGATTTCTAAATTTTAACGGCGTATTACTTGCAAGTACAAAATAGCGTGTTCATCAATTGACCAAATAGTAGAATGTTCGAATCTCGGACGTGTGAACTAGGGGTGTTTTTTTCCCACGCAAATGCGGTGTTAACTTCCTCTAAATCAACTTTTCCAAGATGAAAAAATAAACCTATATTAATTTTGTTTTGAAATCGCCAAAAATCATTTTCCCCCCAACAGACATCCTTACATGTGAATCGAACCCGGGACCTTATGATTTCTAAATTCTAACGGCGTATTTCTTGCAAGTACAAAATAGCGTGTTCATCAATTGACCAAATAGTAGAATGTTCGAATCTCGGACGTGTGAACCGGGGTGTGTTTTTTTTCTCACGCAAATGCGGGTTAACTTCCTCTAAATCAACCTTCCCAAGATGAAAAAACCACCTATATTAGTTATAAAACTAAACTAAGCATATCGCCTAGGAAAACGCCTATTATTTATAAAACTAAAAGTGTTCACGCCTGATAGAAAAACACCTCTATTAAGGATGAAAACAGAAATAAAATGCTTTCAATAATTAAAAAAGTGTTCATCAATTGACCAAATAGTAGAATTTTTTAATCTCGGACGTGTGAACTGGGGGTATTTTTTTCCACGCAAATGCGGGTTAACTTCCTCTAAATCAACCTTTCCAAGATGAAAAAATAAACCTATATTAATTTTGTTTTGAAATCGCCAAAAATCATTTCCCCCCCCAACAGACGTCCTTACATGTGAATCGAACCTGGGACCTTATGATTTCTAAATTTTAACGGCGTATTTCTTGCAAGTAAAAAAATAGCGTGTTCATCAATTGACCAAATAGTAGAATGTTAGAATCTCGGACGTGTGAACCGGGGGTGTTTTTTTTCTCACGCAAATGCGGGTTAACTTCCTCTAAATCAACCTTCCCAAGATTAAAAAACCCACCTATATTAGTTATAAAACTAAACTAAGCATATCGCCTAGGAAAACGCCTATTATTAATAAAACTAAAAGTGTTCACGCCTAGTAGAAAAACACCTCTATTAAGGATGAAAACAGAAATAAAATGCTTTCAATAATTAAAAAAATGTGCCGAGACCCTTATTGTATTTAGATCGGCAAACCCATAACACATTTTCTTAGTCATCACTCAGTTTAAAGAGCGCCGTTATAAAAGTCAAATTTGAATATTGCACCTGTGGGCAGGCGCCTATAATTTGTGTTAAGTGTCGCGGGTTGTCTATCCGCTCATTATGCAGGCTTCAGAAACAACCCCGAGCCATTGAGGGAGGGATCTTGAAATTATTTTAAAATAATAGGTTGTTAAGTTTAAATATTAAACTATACATCTTAAACAAAACCGAAATTTAATGGCCGCAAAAGAATATTTAACTTTTACAAATTAAAAATATTAAATTTTACAAAAAAAATCACACTTATGAGGATTTTGAAATGATTTTAAATTAATACGTTGTTACGTTTTAAATATGAAACTATACACACTGGCATGGTATATAACATTTACATAAAACAAATTTGTTACTTAAACACTGACAATCAATTTAATGACGTCAATAAATATGTTGATATAATAATATATTTACTTTTACGCGACAAGAAATATAAAGTTCACAAAAATATTATAATATTATTTTTACTTTTACAACAAAACCACAAGTAATCCGCTTATGAGGATCTTGAAATTATTTTAAATTAATAGGTTGTTAAGTTTAAATATTAAACTATACATCTTAAACAAAACAGAAATTTAATGGCCGCAAAAGAATATTTAACTTTTACAAACTAAAAATATTTAAGTTTTACAAAAAAAATCACGCTTATGAGGATTTTGAAATGATTTTAAATTAATACGTTGTTACGTTTTAAATATGAAACTATACACACTGGCATGGTATATAACACTTACACAAAACAAATTAGTTACTTAAACACTGACAATCAATTTAATGACGGCAAAAAATATGTTGATATAATAATATATTTACTTTTACGCGACAAGAAATTTAAAGTTCACAAAAATATTATAATATTATATTTACTTTTACAACAAAACCACAAGTAATCCGCTTATGAGGATCTTGAAATTATTTTAAATTAATAGGTTGTTAAGTTTAAATATTAAACTATACACCTTAAACAAAACATAAATTTAATTTCTACAAAAAATATTTAACTTTTACAAACTAAAAATATTTAAGTTTTGCAAAAAATAATCACGCTTATGAGGATTTTGAAATGATTTTAAATTAATACGTTGTCTCGTTTTAAATATGAAACTATACAAACTGGCATGGTATATAACATTTACACAAAACAAATTAGTTACTTAAACACTGACAATCAATTTAATGACGGCAAAAAATATGTTGATATAATAATATATTTACTTTTACGCGACGAGAAATTTAATGTTCGAAAACTTTTTTTGATATAATATATTTATTATATTTGTAATTAATATTAAATGGAGGATTAAAATAAATTTCAGGGCGTTCTGTTTTACTTATTATATATCAAGGGTCGAATAACGGGGTAGCAGCTTTCTCATCACATCGTCTATATCGATATCCGAATCACTATCTTCAGCTGGAGAGTTTGTAATTAATATTGGCGAGGGGGATGCAAGGTTTATTGTAGGAATACTATTGTTGTTGTTTGTTGAGGATCTTGAAATCGTGGTTCGTATAGGTCGTCTTGCGCTACTCTTGGCAATGCGGCCGGTCCGTACCCCTGAAGGTTGCACGTGTGAAATAGTACCGAAGTACCCGAAGTACCTGGAGACCGCCGGGCCTGAAACGCCGACGGCCAGGCGTCTGGAGGGCCCCTTAAGTTCTGCATGTCCTGCAGGGAGCCGTCTGAAGAAGCTGGAGGATGTTGGGGAAGAAGCGCTTCCCTGTCCTGAGTGTCCATGTCGTACCTGTTCAGGGGTGCCTCTGGGATACGGGTAGAGTGGGGAACATCAGTGCCTGGAGGTAGCTGGTTGCTTGAACGGTGCCGACGGACAACGTCGGTCAGATAGGCGGCACTCCTCATGTCAACGTGACCTATACATACCTCTGAAGGTTGAGGCAGAGCGTCCAGAGGGTCCATGTCGTGCCTGTTCGGGGGTGCCTCTGGGATTCGGGTAGAGCGGGGAACATCAGTGCCTGGAGGTAGCTGCCGGTGGACAACGTCGGCCAGATAGACGACCATAGCCTCCACGAGGTTATCCGCCAGCCTCAAACTTTCCCTACTCATTGCTAAATCGGCTGCCTGTTGCACCATCGTTAGTCCATCAGCGCTCCACCAGGATCCCTCTAAGCAATTAAGTTAGGTTTTACTTTGCGGTGTACTGTATCATTTAAATTTAAATAACTTATAACCTGTTTATTCATTAACGAATGATAAAGTTTATTCGTGTCAATCTATAGCAGAAAGCTAATATAAATACAGACACTAATAACGCGCGTATTTTAGGTACACATAATAGTTTTTTTCAACAAACCAGAGACTCCTGATATAGAAAAAAGTATCCTTCATGACTATATATTTAAAGTGCAGGCAAGAAATTAAACAAGAAGTTCGTATTTTAGCCACACATAACCCTAAATGCTTTATCTTGAAGGGGGTGGGACGTGACACACATTAAAAAAAAACTATGGCTTAGGGTCGTCAATTATTGTAAGCACTACGGAAGCACCCCCTTGGCTGCGGCCTGACAACACACACGGGTCTGATGGGTTGGTTCCTTATGGTAGGAAGGGGTCGGTGTGTTTTATGGAGGGTCCAATAGCTTGCTTGCGCCGGCTTACGGATACCGCCATGGCTGCCTAATTGTGTTGGGTGGAGGGATGGGGAGTTATTAGGGGCAAATGCGCGTTGTTGAGCGGGCCCGCTGCTATTTAGACGCGACTCCCATGCAGAGGTAAGGGGTCCGAAAAGAAGGATACTCTCTGAGTTGTCCCTTGAAGAGTGGACCAAATCCTCCGTCGTGTAGCCGTGTTCTATCATAAATAATCAAGACTTTATTTACTATAGGGAGGGGGAGACATTTGATAAATATTATCAATACACTATTTTTTTCTGTTGACGCCAGCAAGGAATATAAATATGTCTATAATAAGTTACTATTACGGTTATTTATAAAGATGATCTATAGGAAAGTTGTTCCATAGAGGCGCTAGCACATAGCTCACACCATGCCAATGGTCAAACCTAGAGGTCTTAAGCTAAAGAGAAAGTATTGTAAACGTGAAAATATATGGGGATAATAGTTTTCTACTTCAGACTATATCTTAGAAGGATTTTATTTTTAATGTATAAGTGTCTCAAATTTGGATTTTGTAAAGCCGCAGGGACTCTAAATTCGTTTATTTAATAAATTCACTAAGAAATAATAGAAAATTAAATGACTCTGATAAACAGACAACTTAAAATTAAATAGCTGAATCGGCCCTATAGTGTCCGATAGCCGCTAAGACCCAAAATTTTGACTCAAACATGGATTATTAATAGATTAAACAAATGCTGGCTTTTAGAAGTCACAAATATAACCCTTGCAAATACACATACAGTTTAAAATTAAAAAATCAAACCCTTTTCAAGCTATGTAACAGTGATAGTTTTGTTTCAAAACATGTCAACAAAGGTTCGGGAGAAGTTCTATTACGGCTGCGAATTACATAAAGTTTAGCCAAGGTACAGATAGTTTTCTCTATTATCTACCTTCTCACTCAAATTTGGATTTTGTAAGGCCGCCGGGACTATAAATTCGTTTATTTAATAAATTCACTAAGACATAATAGAAGATTAAATGACTCTGATAAACAGACAACTTAAAATTAAATAGCTGAATCGGCCCTATAATGTCCGATAGCCGCTTAGACCCAAAATTTTGAATCAAACATAGATTATTAATAGATTAAACAAATGCTAGCTTTTAGAAGTCACAAATATAACCCTTGCAAATACACATACAATTTAAAATTAAAAAATCAAAACCTTTTCAAGCTATGTAACAGTGATAGTTTTGTTTCAAAACATGTCAACAGAGGTTAGGGAGAAGTTCTATTACGGCTGCGAATTACATAAAGTTTAGCCAAGGGACAGATAGTTTTCTCTATTATCTACCTTCTCATTTAGAGCAGACACAAATTTAACCATAGCAAATAAACAGTCAATTTAAAATTAAAAATCAAACCCTTTTTAAGCTATGTAACAGAAGAGAATTGAAATACCTTGTGTGGATGATGTTGATGCTGAGTTTTCCATCGCCTTGATTAAGCAGCTGCTCAGTAAAACTTATTAATTTCACTGACGAAGAAGAAGACAGTGGGGGTTGCTTGAAAACTCATCCCTATTATATATGAACCAAAATCCCCCTTTCATCTAATATTGACTCGCCCGTGCAAGATTCCGATTTTCTGGATTGTTAGATTCCTGAGAGTACACACCTTTTAAATCAGCTGGGTGCCATTCTTCCTTAGTAAAGGGTGCTAGAGATTGGCTCTTAAAAGGGTAAAACTCTCTCTTCATGAGTTCAGCTGAGGTCAATTCTGTCATGGTGGAAATTTAGATCTTGCAACAAACCTTAGCGGGAGTTTTTAACCCTAAATGAAATCGGTCTTACATGCGTCAAGGGGGGTGGAAACCCTATATTAGCTCACTGTCATGATGTTTTGAGGGGGAGAGCGGATTCGATTGAAAAATGGTATGTCAGTGGAATTGTCTTGAGTGAAAGATGGAGGGAGAATAGAAAACCTATATACACGCGAAGCGATTGGGGATTTTGTTCCACTACATGCGCCGTTAATTTAATAAATGTTTAAAGTGACATTATAATTTTCTGCCTTTGTACAGAAAATGAACCCTGGACCATGCGTTTACTGTACAGGTCCCCATAGGATAATATCTCATTTTCACCAAACTTTATTTATTTATTTTTCAAATATTTATGCGTTTTTTTCGCAGTTCTAGCTGTAAATAATTTTGACGTGTTTTAATTCTCACTTTTAAATATTTCGTAATAAAGTTATCAGTTATAATTTTTTTAAATTTTTAACTTCATATTTAGTAAGATAATTAAATAAATTAAATTTAAAAAATTTTGCCCGGTTTTTTTTTGGTTCACACTCTTTGTCGTGAGTCCTCGCAGTACCTTTGTACAGGAAATGAACCCTGGACCATGCGTTTATCCCCGTTCATCCCCTGTACGGCTTTGAACCAGTGTCCCTTGACAACGCGTACATATAGGCTGTGGTGACCTGGTGGTCTAGGGGTAAGGTGTAAAACTTCTGTGCTGGCGGCCAGGGGTTCAATCCTCGGTCCCGGCACAGATTTATCTGATTTCCAAACCCTTCCTTCACCTCTGACAATACATCTTGTGTGAATGTTGGGGAATGCCGGGCCTCCACCGTGGATCGGATTCCACGTTAAACTGTAGGTCCTTCATTTCATCTCACAATCACCCTACCATTACACATTAGCGTATAAACCGAACGGGTAGTAAGACGCGGTGCTAATAATACATATAGGCTTTCTACGAAAAAAAACCTCGCCCCCATAAATTCCTGAGTAATATTAAATACAACTTTAAATATCGTTTAATGTTAGAGGCTATATTTTGTTGACATAATAAATACTGTTCAGGAGGGAGAATAGAAAACCTATATACACACGCTGCCAGTTATAAATATTAAGTGAGAGTGGATAAAAGTGATAGCAAAATAAAGCATTCAATTTTTACTAAATAAATCTTAAAATTTATTTATTAACTAAGTTTTTTGTGAATACTGTAGTACTTTTCGGTATTAGTGTCCCTGGTTATTATCCTTCAGCTACACTAAGACTTGGCTGTTGCGCTGTGCAACTCAGACAAAGACACAATTAATACTTTCTAAAATAGGGTTTGGGCAAATAAATACCATTCCTAGCCAAGGTTTGACCTAGAGACTTTTTGATACAAATCGATAACGCCTGTTCAACTGGAAACTGCCTCTGTCACAAAATAAAGGGGGTGTAAGTGCTTACTAGCACCAAATCTATTTTCCTTATCAAACATAGTCATACATTCCTTTGAGATTAATATTTGTGTCCAACTCTGTCTCCGATAGATGGGTTTCATTGCAAAAGTCCTGTTTAGTGTTCAAGTTTCTAATGAGCATTTATTATACTGTTTATTTTTTAAAACTTTTTAAGTGGCATTACCGAGTTTATAATACAAATTTAAAACTGTTATGGATAGTTGTATTTTTCCTCCTCATCCTCAAAGTGGATTGGGTCCACAATAATGTAACAACGCGTCTCTCCTGATGTAATACTAAATATTTAATTTATTTTAATAACCTCCTGACTACACAGATACAAGATTTTGGTGTGAGAAATTTTTTATATATTGGTTGGGCTCAAACTATTCCAAAAGTTTACGTGAGCTATTGAGTCGTGTGTCAATATTTCCTCTAGCCCTTCTATTATTTTTTAATTCAAGCTATAAATGTTTTTCAATAATTATTGTTCATTGGCCAAATCCATTAACCACACCCTGTAGTAACTGTCAATTGCCCGAACATTATTTTAGCTCGAGATTGTTAAAGCTGTTCAAGGGCTAGTAATGACCCAACTTTTTTCGAGAGACTGGTTCAGATTCCACGTTAAACTGAAGGTCCTTCATTTCATCTCACAATCACCCGACCATTACACAGTAGCGTAAGTGTAGTAAGACGCGGTGCTAATAATACATATAGGCTTTCTACGAAAAAAACCCTCGCTCCCCTAGATTCCTGCGTAATATTAAATACAACTTTAAATATCGTTTAATGTTAGAGGCTATATTTTGTTGACATAATAAATATTGTTCAGGAGGGAGAATAGAAAACCTATATACACACGACGCGGTTGGGGTTTTGTTCCACAAGACGCGCCATGAATTTAAAGGGGCGATTATAATTTTCTGCCTTTGTACAGGAAATGAACTCTGGACCAGGCGTTTACTATACAGACACTAAAGTTCTGTTTGAATATTTGAACCCTTTACAGGGCAGTTATTTTAAAGACTAAACCAGTATTTTCGTTTATGGTGCGAAGGGGGAATTGAACATTTTTTCCGGGCTATCAGCTTAAACCGTTAATAATGCCTGTAAGACATTCAGGCTGCTTTCTCTCTCTTGGTTATAAACGGCCCTTGAGAGCGAAGAAAAAAAAAAGAGGGAGAGAGCTACACTGTTCAGTCAATAGACAGTTTGTCACAATTGACGCATTTTTTAAACTGTGCTGCGTGACCAAACAAATGAACAGCCATAACTTGTGATCTTTTCCGTTTCTTTGTACTTTTAAGGTTTTGTCTCTAAATTGGGTAATATTCGAACGGATTTGTTTACAACACATACACACATCATAAATGAAAGTGTACAGACCTTGCTGAAACGTGAATTTAATAAATGTCTAAAGTGACGCTGCCATTGTACAGGAAATGAACCCGGGACCATGAGTTTACTCCACAGACACGCTAACGTAGTGTTGCTTGAATATTTGACAATTAAAATTTTCTGTCTCTGAATGGGAAATGAACCCAGGAACATGTACAAAATACCAGTCAGGCCAGTTATTTTAAAAAACTAAACCCGAATTTTCGCTTATGCCCGGGAATTGAACCAGGGACTCCCCCAATGGCTCGGGGTTGTTTCTGAAGCCTGCATAATGAGCGGATAGACAACCCGCGACAATTAACACAAATTATAGTCGCCTGCCCTCAGGTGCAATATTCAAATTTGACTTTTATAACGGCGCTCTTTAAACTGAGTGATGACTAAGAAAATGTGTTATGGGTTTGCCGATCTAAATACAATAAGGGGCTCGGCGCATTTTTTTAATTATTGAAAGCATTTTGTTTCTGTTTTCATCCTTAATAGAGGTGTTTTTCTATTAGGCGTGAACACTTTTAGTTTTATAAATAATAGGCGTATTCCTAGGCAATATGCTTAGTTTAGTTTTATAACTAATATAGGTGTTTTTTTTTATCTTGGGAAGGTTGATTTAGAGAAATTAACCCGCATTTGCGTGAGAAAAAAACACCCCCGGTTCACACGTCCAAGATTCGAACATTCTACTATTTGGTCAATTGATGAACACGCTATTTTTTACTTGCAAGAAATACGCCGTTAAAATTTAGAAATCAAAAGGTCCCGGGTTCGATTCACATGTAAGGATGTCTGTTGGGGGGAAAAATGATTTTTGCCGATTTCAAAACAAAATTAATATAGGTTTATTTTTTTCATCTTGGAAAGGTTGATTTAGAGTAAGTTAACCCGCATTTGCGCGGAAAAAAACACCCCCAGTTCACACGTCCGAGAGTCGAACATTCTACTATTTGGTCAATTGATGAACACTATTTTAATTATTGAAAGCATTTTATTTCTGTTTTCATCCTTAATAGAGGAGTTTTTCTATTAGGCGTGAAAACTTTTAGTTTATAAATAATAGGCGTTTTCCTAGGCGATATGCTTAGTTTAGTTTTATAACTAATATAGGTGGGTTTTTTCATCTTGGAAGGTTGATTTAGAGGAAGTTAACCCGCATTTGCGTGAGAAAAAAAACACCCCCGGTTCACACGTCCGAGATTCGAACATTCTACTATTTGGTCAATTGACGAACACGCTATTTTGTACATGCAAGAAATACGCCGTTAAAATTTAGAAACATAAGGTCCCGGGTTCGATTCACATGTCTTTTTGGGAAATTGACAAAGATAATATAGCTGTCCACTTATAATGACTCGAACAAAAAACATTTACCGATACTTTCCGTGATTTCAAAACAAAATTAAGTTAATTAATACGCGTTTTTTTAATTCTCTCTAAATAATATTATAATTTATTTTTTCATACTAATCTTGTAGAGTCATTTAGTATACACGTACTTCAACGAAAAAAAAACATTTTTGCTAGGTTTCCCTCCCTTGTTATTTACAAAGGGTTTGTAACGGCCTTCAAGGAAGAAAGGCAATAGCACGTTGGGAAGTTTTTATGACGAGGGCAGCGACTCCCTTTGTACATGACAGGCTCTGTGGGGGCTGACAGTGATTCATGTGTCCCCTATTTGCGGGATGTGGCAATTATCAGATTTTCAGCACTTTGGGTTGAATGCCGGAAGTGAAACCTGAGGGGAAAGGGTTGAACACACACCTGCGCTCACGATGTATTCTTGTCCTGACGCGTCTGCCCGACAACCTGGCGCGCCGATGACCTCAATATCTATTATTGTCTACACACGCATTGTCTGCCCTCCAACCTGGTGCCAGGAGGGGAAAAGGGTTGCACACACACCTGCTATTCTTGTCTCAACTCGTCTCTAAGCAGAAATCAACTGGTTTTTTGCAGCCTCTAGGGCGGAAGGGCTGGAGGGGGGTGGTTCTGGAGGGGGAGGGGGCCTAGAGGGGTGATGGGCTGGAGGGGGGAAAAACCAACAGCGGAGTGAAGGAGAAAGTTGGCATTACACGACTGAAGCTCGATAGATAAGGGTCGCAGCACCTCGGCAGCCATGAATAAAAACTCCAACACCCCCCCATCCTACCTTTTATAGAGAAGGGTCTCCAGCCATGGCGCGAGGAACGCCCAACTCCAACCAACAAGGCCGCCGTGACACTCCTAATTAACAATTATTATTCACCAATTAAGCAAGAACTATTACTTCCGCCGCCCTAATCGATGAATAAAAAAACACCTACCAATTAAGCAAGAACCAACTCGTCCGCCGTGACACTCCTAATTAACGATAATTATTCACCAACATGTACGTTGTTGGACGGCTGGAGGGGTGGGGGGAAATAACAGCCAATCAGAGGAAAGGAGGTCAGGGGTGGAGGAAGGAGAATGTAGGTCAGCGATGGGGTGGGGGAGGAAGGGGGGACATGAGGAGGGGGCAGAAGGAGGGGGCAGGAGGAGGGGAAAATCACAATACTATCTCGAGTGGGCCATATCGCCAATAACACTACTATTGTTTCTAAATTAATGGGACATTCTTATAAATGTATTACAATAACTGTAACATTTTAAGTATCCCTATATTATATATATACTATTGTTTTAGATTTATGTAGAAGGATGACATAATTTAACTTTACATGATATTGAATTCACATGTGTGCTTTAATCTAAACATGCTCTACACACTACATGACAACAGATTCAACTGTGTATTATTATTCAAAAATATGCTCTACATGATATATGCGTATTAATATAAATTATATATAGTTATATATGTATATATATAATTATATATGTATGTATATTTGTTTTTTACTGTACACTATAAAGGTAGGCAACTAAAGCAACAACCGTGTATGTGTGTTTTATAATTAAATTTAAGTCAATTTGTTTGTCATAAACAAACTTTGCACGCTTATAGCCACTCCTTCAGATACTTTTGTTTATGGTTTGTAATATTCATTCATACGGCCATTTTAGGTTAAAAGTATATTGTGCAAAAAAAAAAGTAATATTTTAGTTAGGCATACTTTTGTTAGAAAATTAACAAAAGTTATTTTTGTACTAGTTTTAAGGATTTTGTTTCACTTCTTTGAGCTACTAATCAATCTAAGGTGAACATTCCTAAAATATTTGGAAATATATATGATTTATGTATTTGTCGCCAAAGAAACAATTTTTATTTCGGGATCGTGAACATTTTCAACATAGAGATTATGTTTAGTCTTTGCGTTTTATGTGCCCTCGAAAACATTAAGGTGAGTTTTTTGTTTTTTTCTGACCCCTTGTTAGTCTGTATGTTCCTGGGGCTCGATCAAAAATGATTTGTTAGATTTCTTTCCAACTTTATTATTTAGATATTATATTAAGGTAATACCTTGAGGCATTTTTTAAAATTTTGATTTAAGCCCCCCAATTAGGGTAGTTTACTGACAACTGATTTTTGAAAATTCAATATAAAAATTCAATATTTTGTTTAAAATTAATATTTGGGGAGTATTTTATATGATATATACAATTTTAGGCTTGTATTGGTTAGTTAGGTCTGGCCCCAAATTCCCTTCCTTAAGAAATTATAAAAATAATCTGAATGAAACTCAAACCACTCATTGCAATACGTTAGGTGATGGTTATGTTAGGATTTCTTATGTTTGGCATAAATCTAGAGAGAAAAGTGTATCCAAAGCATTTGAGGAGGGTTGAAGGGGGAGGGAGGGGCTAGCTCCACAAATTTACAGTGAAAAATCTGTTTTAATAAAATGTGAATTTTAAGTAATAATAGAGGTACATAAAAATTAGTATTGTCAATAAGGACGAATATTTTGTAATATTTTAAAAGAAATGCTTGAAATTTATTATATTATTTAAAGGACTAAATTAAAGCTGCATGTTTTAAAACAGAAAAATCTACGAATCATTGTGTCCTAGCACAAAATAATGTTATTGGTTTTGAATCCATTTCTTGCTATCTATTTTAGCCATAGCTTCTGTGAAACCAAGCCACAAAATACCAAGTTCGAAATAATATATTGTCATATCCAAAGGAAATTAGGAATACTCATAGTTAGCCTTATAAGTTTTAGTCATAAAATGATTGATTTTTATTGGTGGCTCTTATCAATTGAGTAAATAATGTCAAAACTTTAACATTTTCTTACATATTTAATGTGGCTTACATAAAACTTGGTTTCATAAACTTTTAGTTTTGCGAATCAATCAATATACCTACATAATAGGCCCCTCATATATTTTTTACATCCACATCTTACTCCCCGCTCGGGTTATCCGCATTTAATATCGTTAATTAAGTAGATGTAAATAAAGGTGGAATTTAAATTAAATGTACCCACATTTGCGTTGAGGGTAATTGGGAAACAATTTATCAAACACACTCTAATTGTACCTATATGAAATTCTAACCTTGACCTCACTGTCACCAGAAAACCAGAAACTTATATATGGTTCAAATGCCTATTTATCCGAGTATACATTATAAACATGTTATACATTTAAAGGGACACGACCAAACATGCTTTTTTTTTCAACATGACCAATTATTTTGATCAAATAAAAGGTGTCTCTTGTCTAATTTAAAACTGGTTCATCAATGGTGTTTACATTTCGAGTGTTAACGGCTATTTTTGGTATGTTTAGGAATTCATAGAAAAAAGTTTCTTGTTTAGAGGACCAGACTATTTGTTAAAAAAATATTTATGTATAATGAATATTAACATGTAACTATTAGATTGTATGGAAATTTTGAGTTGAAAAAATTTAAAGCTATGAGTACAAATTTGGAAGAAAAAACACACAAATGTGGTTGTTCATTCAATTTTAGCAAGATTTTACTTTTGGTAAGGTATCAAACTGGACAGTAGACATTTCAAAGTGAACCTGTCACTTGAAATATTGAAAAAAAATAAAATTAGTTAACTATAAATAATAAGCTAGGCTAATAGTGTGTTTAGAATTATTTACATTTTTTAAACAAAGTGTTTTTGAGGTTAGTTATGGCTAAACAATTTTAATGTATAGCATCATTTATAACATAAAAATGTATTGCTCATTTTTGTTAAATTAAACTAAACATTTTAATAAATAAATGGTTCACTAATTCTGTAACCACTACAATTTTCTTATACATACCTATTACCATTACATTATTTTCAGTATTGATTACATTTGGAGATATTGATAAGAATAAATATCTAAAATGAATATTACTCTTTTCTTTTACGGGAAGTTAACCAATATGTAGAATTACTATCCTTAAGAAAAAGGAAAGAGATTCCAGGTATTTCCGAGAAACTAATAAGCAAGAGCTCATTTCCAAAGTTAAACATCCCCATCCAACTCATTCACTCTATATTCTCAGTTGCCCACAACCCTAGGGTGGCTGAGACCTTTCGAGGCAGAAGCTACCTAACCACCAGTTACAAGTTGCCTTTAAATGTGAAGGTCATTTCAAAGTTATTTGCAAGATAAACCTCATTCTTAAATTACGTAAGAATTTTTTTTGTGGTGATGGTGGGGAGGGGAGGTTTGAGCAGCTCATTAACTTCTTACGTTTTCTTACGAGGGAAGTGGAGGTGGAGGAGAGTAATGGTTGAAACGACAGTTCTGGATCACTTCCTCCCATAATGTTAACTTCGATCCACTACATTGAATGTTATGGATCACTTTCTCCCATAAGAATAACATTGATCCACCACATTGCGAGAATGGGTCACTTTCGCCCATATTGTTTCTCTAAATTGGGGAGGTGTGTAACTTTTTCCCATAATAATAGCATTGATCAGTGGCGGATCAGGAAGTTCTATTTTGGGTGTTTGACCCTCCAGCCCCCCTCCTTTCTCCTCCCGATTCCAGCCTTCATCCCCTTCTCTTAACATGCCCGCCAATCACCCCTCTCTAATCCTCCAGTCTCTTACTCCCAGCCTTCATCTGCATAACTTCTGGACGGCTTTATATTACACATAAAAGAGCTTAAGTGCACTCATGTTTGTCCCATAGGACGTATATATAAGAGTTGAGTCCTCCTATGTCCATGCGTTTCAATTACACAAGAGTACCTTATGCCCATCGTTCTTCCCTCTCTAGCACCCCTCCTGGCAGCCCCCATCCAGCCAACATCCTCCCGATCCCAGCCTCCATCCCAAACTCTTAGCTCCTATTTTCCCAGCCTTCTCTTACCATGCCCGCCAATCACTCCTCTCCCCTCCACCCAGTTTCCTAAGCACAGCCTTCATCTGCACATCTGCATCTAGCCCACATCCTGTACTCTTACCTCCTTGGCTTAAAGGAATTATGATTTTAGAATGACATTTCTTATTGAAAGTTTCAATTTTTCGGTTCAATAAAACAGAAGTTTAAGGTTTATTAAAAAGGAATTTTTAGCACTCATTGAAATGTATGTGGTTTGGGACCAATTAATTAGGTTCACTGTAGCCGAATGTTCACTACAACCGAGTTGATTAAAATCGGAGTTGACTATATATTTGCGTATAGATTGACAAATATTGGTTTTATAAAAATATGTTTTAAATAAAAGATGTTTATTTTAATTAGACCTACATATTTCAATGATAAGTAATTTCATATCTCAAAGTGTTATGGAGCTATGATAGAAAATTAGAATTTATGCATTAGACCGACCATATTTTATAATATAATCAGTTGCTTTGGAAAGTGAACATCTATTATTCCCGAAGAAAAAAACAAATTTTCTGGTACTTGAAATTGACAAATGGAAACGTGATTTTAATTGATTCCAAATTACATTTTATTACTAGTTAATTCATGTGTGATTTAATTTCAGAGCCTCATAACCAAGCACAATGATTAAAAAGCCACTCCTGCGTGATCTGGGTTGCCAGTGACGGGTATTTCAGCGTTCGAACTCTTATCATGTATACTGAGGCAGTTATTTAGACCATAAATGGTTTCTTACACTCCCTTCAAACAAACGTGGTCACATTTCCTGTAAATATACCTTATCCTCTCCTACCTTAGTGGTCTAATTATTCTGGTAATTTAGATAGATACTAAGACGTGGCCCATGTATTAACCCAATTCAGGGGTATCTAACCTTCTCTAGTATACCAAAGTAACATGTTTCGGCTGAATGGGTGATGGTGTTACCTACCCCAAAATCTGAATTAACTACATTATCACTAATCTCCGTTTTATTTTCCCAGCAGTAATTCAATTCACCTCTGGAAACGCTCATCGTTAAAATTGACATAACACATTTATAAAATTAACACTTCAAGTTTCAGTCTGTTAAGAATTTTATGGCTCCGTTATTTTGGCTTGTAAAAAAGGATTTTTTAATCAATTTTTTTTTTTTACAGTTTCAAGTTAAAGGACCCAGATTTTGATGACATGTCATATTTTATTGGTACATCATAGACAAAGATCGTGTGCTATTTTTTGTCGTATTGTGTTCTTTGTGCTATTATCTTGGTTCACGTCTTTTTTGGTAAAGTTTAGGCATTTTTGAATAATATTTAAGCATGTGTGTTGAATAAGTATATTTTTAAGCACTATCGATATTTTTGTATGCACAAATATTTTCTTTAATCGCATTGTTGCTGGAATGAGAAGATAATGTGTGTAGGCAATGAACTTTGTATCTTATTTTCTTGTATGGATTAAGATACATTCCTGATGAGATAGTGTAGCTAAGATGGAGTGGGTTGATTTGGAAGTGGATATACTTTCTTATGAATCAATTATAGCAAAATAAAAGAGTTTAGTAGAAAAAAGTTTCTATTAATTTCACATAAAAAAAAAGGCTTTTCTATGTACATTTTAAGTATTTATTTTACATTTTTTTATTATTTATAGGTTTTCAAAGTACAGAATTAGGTTTTAATTAATTTAATTTAGCAAACTAAAACGTAACTTTCTTCCTTTTTCTCTCGCTCGTAATCTCAAGGAATAAAAATGTTTGGTAATTTTAAAACCTTATATCTAAAAATTGCACGTTTGAAAAAACATTTCTTGAAATTGGCCCCTTGATCTGTGAATACAGAGTATAGAACGCTAAGCACTGGACCAATGGTGATATAATTAATGTTACTGCAAAGAATAAATAATACTTTCGTGTATTTTTTCATCATTATATAACACTCATGAATGGGTTTATAAAACATATCTCTCTTTTATGTTTTAAATGACACTAAGAAAATTTGATAAATCTAATTTAACGTATTCATACGCCAAGTCATGAGCTATAAAATGGTTCCTTTTGACAGTGTGGGTCAATTTTGATATATATTTAGGAAAATTTTAGGATAGGGGCAAATATTTATTTAATTTTTACACCTATTACTAGACTGACGTTTTAAACAACGTGTAATTATCTGTGATTATAACAAATAGTATATTTTATATGAAATCAATTTGTTTTTTGTCTGGGAAAAATATAAACTTCTAATCCAAGGAAAAATAACTACAGGAGATATTTCTACTTGAAATCCTAAGAGAAATTAAGGTGGATTATATAGACAATATAGTCAGCTAATTTTATAGTTACGATGATTGTTTTTATTAACATTTTTAAAATTATTATTTAAAAGTAGTTTTGTGAAGAGTACCTCGTTTCCTCCATGTTCTTATTGTTATTTTGTTACACATTTCCTTCATGGACTAATTTGTAACGTGACAAACAAGGTGAAATTTAAATTGAAAGATAAATGGTTTAACAATAAATAAATTTATTAAAAACAGAAAAATAAGAATTAGGTTTACAATAATGTTACAAGATTACAAGTTTGAAAGTTGTTTCAATTAATAAGACTTTGTGAAATTAGATTGTCTTAATGTAGCTACACGGGCTGAGCTGGACCCAGGATACAGGCAGGTGTTTTCTAAAGGAGAAAACAATTAAGTAGTAATTAACATAATGGTATTGGACAATATATACATATAGAGTTAAATCAGTTAGCTTGACTGGGTCTTCAGACAATATCCTTAAAACACTTTTGGTTAGTAATAAAAAGATCTGTAGATAACAGTGGTGGATGGCTAGCAAACAGGTGTCGATTAACAGGTACTATGGCTGGTCTCTTTCCCTATTGTTACTTCCAGAGCATTCAATAGTACAAACAATGCTAATAGGAATTACACCTAAAAAGCAACACCAAAACAATAGGAGCCAAAAAACAGGTTAAGACAAAAAGTATTATTTGCGTGGACCCCATTATGACACAAGCGGAGTTCCGCGGTTTGCTCACCCAAGCTAATACCGCTCGTGAAGCGTGACTTCTTGAACAACCCAAGACATAAAACTCTATTAACCCTACTGGGTTTCGGAAACAAGACAGACAGCCTGGTTGTAGCCATACAAAGTTTAAACAATGCACATGACGCCCACGGCGTCATTAGAAACATTGGCTCAGAATAAAGGAATAGAACTTGTGGAGGTTAGTAAGTCTATGACTAAGACCTTACTACATTTGAAGCCAAAGGCTCACAATATAAAGGCTGTATCATAAGGATACAGAGAAGCATAGTCGCTAGGACTGATATACCAAATCTAAGAGTTTCGCTAACACTAGTCATAATGACACTTATCCTTCATACAGGAGGACACAATATTTAATCAATTAAATTAACCTTCTAATTCTGAAGTCAACAAGACTTTAAATGGTTTTAACTGTCACTTCGACATGGTATAAAGCTATCTAACAAATGAAAGTCACCTTCGACTATAGAAACAGAACATAAAGAATATCAAACATGTCTCGGTAGACATTGTCTAGTTGTTGTTTTTACAAAAAATAGACTCTAAGTCAGACGAATTTAAAGATGTTGCCAGGATACATAAGTAATTGGAGAATATCCTTCTGGCCAGCGCGGTGGTGGATCAGACGGCCGAGACTCCATTGTCACGGTTTCCTTCGACGCTGGGTTGTAGTAGTTTGCGATACTTGAATCTGAGAAGCAGTCTATTTACACCCTAAAATCTGACTTGAACGGAACAAAACAAAATAGGTGATAAACTCAGAAACATATAAAAAGAGAGATAGTTTAGAAGGCGGGGAGAAAGGAAAACGAAGCAGGAAGAACCGCTTGCGGGAAGGAGGAAAACATTTTTCTTGGATGGTCCACTAGTCTTCTCTAAAGGGCAAGCGGGTCACTGGGTCGAGTCCATTATACGCTTCTTTCTTCAACAAATGTTCTAATGAAAGCACGTGTGGCTGAAGTCAGTCCTCCATCATTGAATAATTTTATTTTCTAACACGTGGCGAACAAATCCAAGAACATATTGAAATAGTTAGTAGATACCGAAGCATCTTCTATTTAAATATATCCGTTTTAATTATATTCTTTAGGCTCAGCTATTATTTTTATGAGAATTTGTGATATAGACTCCTTACAATATTTTCTTGTAGGCAGCATGGCAAATCTATGCGAATCCATCCAACACCATCCAATGGCAACGGTTATGCGTTAAAGCATTTTATTTATAAATATGATAGTGTTAATCCTCTTCTTTGATATCCACTACAGTATTTATCAAAATACAATATCTTCCGAACAACCGTTTGTTTCAATTTAGGGAGACATGATATCAGACTTCACCTAGTCAGGGAAAATAAACTTTGAGGTAGATTACTTTTAAATATGTTAATATTACTTCTTGCTTTCGTTTTTATTGTCGTAAATTATCAAAATATTGATACTCAATTGTAGCTGTCCAATCCACCTGATTGACCTGCTACAATTTTTTTTTATCACTGGGCCTCACTATCTATTTAGGTTAAACGCATTTGCATTAATTACGCTAGTGAGCTAGGAATGAGGAAGGCTGATTATAAATAAATTATACACGCCTTTGCATAGAGGGAAAGGATAAAACTATTTTAAAAAAAGCACCCTCAGTATACCCAACTGGGATACGAACCCCGATCTCCCTGCCATCGGCACTCTATTATATCGCGAGAGTGACACTTTAAAGAATTAGGTCACCGAAGCGGACGCATACATGCATGTATAATAATTATATTTATATGATAGGGACTAGGATGGTAAGGTCAAGAGGAAAGCGGGGGTTACAGTGATATATTACACATAGGAAAACATTTTTCCCTTTATCAGAATTAAGCCCGGGAATCTTGAAATAATATCTCTATTATTTGGTACAGATGATAGTATTTGTGACAGTGGCGAGAATCAAGATCTACGAAATACATGACAAAATAATAACTAACCTTGACTTTCAAACTAGGCCTAACTCTAAGGCCCGTTGACACGGTGTTTGTTAGTGGGTTAATGCAAGATTACTACTATTAGCTTACTAAGATGCTAGTTGTGTTGACACGCATTTTTTACTTGTATTAGTACCACTTCTAAAAACATGGCTGAAAATGATGTGGTGCTAACTGGCCTCTCTATTGGAGCCATTTTTTTTTATCATTGCCTCTCATTTCTCGATCGTGTTATTAATACGCGTATATTAATTACGCTTATGTGTTAGGAGCCAAGAAGGGTGAATTTAGAATAAAACTGGGAGGCCAAATAAACTACAATTTTTCAGTAAACGCAATTTATCATAATTTGTCGAAATATTAAAAAAAAAAAAATTGTTTTAAATATACAACACAAAAAGTTAGTGATTAGTCTCCTATTTCTTAACTCCTTAATGCCTTAAAATATATTTCAGTTGATCCCAAATGAAAATTAAATTATTTTGCTGGAATTTTTTAACTTACTTAGCATACATGGTAAATAAAATTAAACTCAAATAAGGTCAATAAATCCCAATACAACCAATCTCGGTTGGTCATTTTTTTAAATAGAACTATCAGGGTTTTTCAACCCAGTTTTAAATGTTGGTATACTAATAACAAAATATCTTGTTATCTTGCCAGGCCTAACAATATTAAAGAAATAATAATAAACCTAAATTAATTTATAGATTGGTTTGGATATAAGCTATCTGGTTTGCTATGAGACAATACTATTATGTTGTGTATCTACTCATGTTGCCAAAGCATTACTACAAAGTGTTAGACGTGTATGGGCTGAACATTATTTATAAAAATGTATAAAGATTGGTTAAAGTGTCAAATACGGAGATTTAAAAGTGTGCCAGTGATTTTGTGTGAAGCCCGCCGGCCATCCATACCTTACTTGCCGATAACACGAATATTATGTTGCCGGAACTAATCACGGTACTAACATGTTTTATTATTTTTGATTGTTTATAAAAAATTACATATGCCACGTTGATTGGTAGGAAATAATAGTTTGATAAAATTATTTATAACATTTGTTTACTGATATTAAATAATACCTCTCACAAGGCACATTAGCAATATTTACGTAACATTTTATTTTGGACACTTTTTAAGAATGTGTAATCCTGATATCACTTTATAAAAAATATCCTCTGGTGAAATATCCCTCGCAATCTTATCTTTATAAATCCGGTGCTTAAGATTACACAAAAACTCATTCTTTTTATAACATTCCACAAATAAGTGTCTCACGCAAACATAATTTTATAGTTGCCACCATTTTGAATTGTCTATTTGCATTAGTAAAATTGAAAGGTGACCAACTTTTTCCGTTGCAAGTAGATTTGCATGTTATTAGCTTGCTATTTGTATACACGGTGCAAGCTGTGCGCGCGTAGCCAAATTAATGTGTATCACCCTGGCCATCCGACTTTTAGCCACCCGGCTTTTGAAAATGCCCATCGTTTGTGCTACGTTAGTGTTGGTTAGTGCTCGATTTTAATCGTTAGTGCTGTCAATTTGAGGCACTTATTCACGATTGTTTATGGGTGGCTAGTGAGATATCTCCCTGGCCACATGGTATAAGAAATAAAAGAGATAAACCTTTTTGAAACGCCCATCGTTTGTGCTACGTTAGTGCTGGTTAGTGCTCGATATCAATCGTTAGTTCTGTAAATTTGAGGGATTTATTCACAATTGTGCATGGGCGGCTAGGGAAATATCTCCTGGACATCCAGTATAAGAAATAATAAAGATAACCCAATTATAAAACGGCCATCGTTTGTGCTACGTTATTGCTAGTTATTGCTCGATTACCATCGTTAGTGCTTTAAATTTGAGGCACTAATTCACGATTGTTTATGGGTGGCTAGGGAAATATCTCCCTGGCCACCCGGTATAAGAAATAATAGAGATAACCCCTTTTTGAAAACGCCCATTGCTTGTGCTACGTTAATGCTGGTTAGTGCTCGATTTTCATCGTTAGTGCTGTAAATTTGAGGCAACTCCTAACTGCCAAATGCTAGAAAAATACTAAATATTTAATCAATTCTAGAAACTTTCAATGTGTTTTGTATAGTAACATAACCTCCTAGTTGCTGAGGGCAAGAAAATATTTTAGATATTAAACACCTCTAGAAGCTCTCTGAATTGTTTGTATGGTAACATAGCCCCCTAACTACCAGAGGCTAGGAAGAATGTTGAACATTAAACACTCTAGAAACTCTCTCAAATGCTTTTAATGGTAACACAGCCCCTTAATTTTTACTTCTACCTTTATTTTGATATTGTTTGAACCATAAATAAAGCCATATATATTTTGTTAATTTAATTTCAAGGAGGTTTGAGCCCCCAACCCCAACCCCCTGACTACGGCCTTGCGTTTTCCTAAAAGGAACTGTACCCTTTATCTTTTCTTAATATTTTCAGTGATTAGTTCAAACCTGTGTACATTAAATTTATAGGACCTAATGCCCAAATATAATAAAAACAATGAACGAGTAAGTATTGATTTTTAACAAATACACGCATACATTCATTATACTTATAATTATGGAAGTTTCGTGGAAATTAGCGAGCATTAAGTCAGCTCCAAAAGCCCAATTATGATGTTTCTTTCTTTTAACTGAAATATTTCAGTATGAACTGGTGGACCACACAGAATGTACTCGGGGCCGTGGGTTGGACAGGCCTGATTTAACTATTCCTATCTTTCAAAACCTCGCACCCCGATGCTTTCAGCTACCACCTGCGAGTGCTACTAGTGAACATAAACTAAGCTTGACATGTTGGTTTCAGCTTGCATTTAAGCAGAGTTTACGCTATGTAGTATGTAGTAATTCTATATAACAAAGGTTACATAGTTATGATATCAAACTCTGCTATATAACATTTTTAGCATGTGCTAAGAAAATGTATAGCAGAACACGTCTTTCTGCAACAAATCTAGTTGAGCTCAAAATGACGAGTAGAGAGGAGGTATTTCTAGTGGATGCTTCTTGTGTAAGTTTAGCGCGACTATTATATAGCAACCGCAGTGTTCACCCACGCCTACAACCACTTTTTAAATATGTTTACCTTTTGGTTAAACTTGTTGGTAATATATTTATAAGATTTTATGAGGCCTTTTCTTTTTACGACTTAAATTAACTTTTTTGTTTGGCTTCTCAAGGCATACCACGGAGAATTATTGTACGTACCACTGGTGGTACGCATACCACAGTTTGGGAATCACTGTTCTAGTGGCATCCAAATTTATAAAATTTACTGGGGAAATAGCTATAATAACTTTCAGAAACAACTAATTTATAAAAGATTTCCAGGCGACGGCCAATCTAAATAACTTTTAAGGGCGTCCAAAACACAAAAATAATAATAATAACCTGCTCTTCAAACCGTGTTTATACTATAATTTATGACAAACAACGGCATTAAAAATACTACCCATTAAAGATTAACCTCTATCAAATATCTTTAGGAATCATCTATGGCTTAAGATCTTACCGAACAAGGAACTCGGACCTCCCTCTTATTTGAGCCCTCTTACCCTTCACCAACCACTTACAAAGATCTTCCGGAGCCCCTGTTCTGTTATTTTTTAATAATATTGTAGTATTAACTTTGTTGTGAAGGGCAATTCAGTTTAAAATTGACAAAGTTTTAACTAAAATAAAGCGTTCATTGGATTGTTGGGTAGTAAGGTTATGTAATGATTACGTTGATGGGTTAGGGATGATAGAGGTTGAATTTAGAGGAAATGTACCCACACTTACGTGGGGAGAGTGAATAAGAAACCATTTAGGAAAAACCACCCCCAGTAGGCCCGACCGGGAATGAACTCTAATCTCCCATTCATCAGCAGGCAAGACAAAATATCAGTTAAATTTTTGATATTAGCTCAACGCTATAGGGAGGGATGATGGAAGGGATAAGTCCTTGAAATTAGGGAATAACCGAACCTTTCAGCTGGAAACTATTAGAATGGTAATTCCAAGTACACGCTGCAAATTAGTTGGCAAAGAAAGAAGAATGAGGGGGCTGGATTAGATAAGAAGAGTTGAATTTGAGAGAGGACAGCATACTTGAAGATAAATACTGCATACATTGACTTTAGTCAGAAAAGTGACATATGGTTGTTATAAATGTTAGTCAAAAACTTTTAAGTTGTGATCAAAAAGTGTTGAGCACAAGCAAAAGGGAATTTTATCTTCAATCATTCACATTACGAAATAAATTCAATATTCAATTATTAGAGAATAGTTTTAATGTTTAACGTTTATTAATTATATTTATTTTAATCTAATATTCAATAAATTTGGCACACTGTAAGAAAAATCTGTGGTAAAATTCCCATACATGTATTGGAAGTAATTAACCCATACAAGTATTGAAGTTTTCCCATACACAGTCATGGGAAAAGTGCCACACGTCGGTAGTAATTTTCATGTACTGGGTCGGTATTTTTCCCATGTTTGGATATGGAAAAAATACAATTTCTCCTTTATGTTGATTGTATTTTTCTTATACTTCGTTGGTATTTTTCCCATACCTGTGTATGGAAAAATTAATATTTGACCGCCATTAAGATTGTAATTTTTATATACTTGATTGGTATTTTTCCCATACCATACAAATAATACTTATTTAGGCACTTTAAAATATTTTTACCTATAAGTGCACATAAGGAGCACATCACATCAGATCACTTTAAAAGAATTCAGACAACATCAAAAAGAACTTACGCCCTTTAAATAAATAAAGTGCACTGGGGTAAAAGAGCGCTACTATTCAGACACAGCCTATGTTTTAAGTTAATAAAATAGTTTGGTAGGATACCTAATATTTTTCGATATTACAAATGATACACCTATTTTACTAAGCTTTAGTCACATGTAGGAAAATGATAGCTCAATCTCTATACAAGATGAAAACAATTTGAATCACAAAATAAACAACTGCCACGTGGTGTTTTGTTCTTATTACAAAGTTAGGTTAAACAAGCGAAATTCCTCCATTTTTCACATCATAAATTATATTCATAAATAATTAAATTGTTCTTCACTAAATGGTGAGAAAATACAGCAGCAAATATACTCCTTTAACAAAAAAATTAATAATTCGATAACTTTTATATTTACACTATGTTCTTCTCTAAACAAATATGGCGAACTTCTTCTGAACTTGAAGACAAACGTGTCTCTCTCTCTCTTTCTATTATAGCGCATGCGCACTGAGCTACGAATCGGTGTTTCCCATTCAAGTTGAAATTTTCCCATATAAATGTATGGATACTTTTGGGTGCATTGGAAATGTTCGATAGACATACGGGAAAATTCCGATGTCCATATCGTATATTAAAAAGTATGGGAGAAATACAATATTGTTGTATGGAAAATTTATGATTATTTCTTACAGTGCATTTACAATCATTATTAACTAGTGCAATAGCAAGCACAAAAAAAAAAATTCTTCCCCACCAATTTATTCTATAAAATAAATTATATATATATATATATATAAACAATGCTAATTTAATTTCTCATTAAATACATGAATGAAAAAATCAGCTTTGCTAAAACAACTTTAGAGTTCAAGCTATAGTTGATTTTCACATAAATCTTTGAAAAATTGCACTACAGTTAACAGTGTTATGCATACGAGAAAAAAACCAAGTTGTAATTTAAAAGATAGTTGGTAATAAGTTAGACAATGATTAATCTGAAAAGTGATTAAATGAAAAAGACTAAAGAATATTAGCCTATAGCATAGGAATTCAGTATAAATGTAGACAAGAGTGATATAGAAAGGATATAGAAATACTTTTCTTAAACACGAAAGAAATAATAATGTTAAATAAATATTATAATAAGTTAATTTATAAAATAAGGAAAAGTTTATGTACTGTACCTGTATGTAGCTGATGAAAATTGAGCACTAACCAGCACTAACGTAGCACAAACGATGGGCGTTTTCAAAAAAAGGTAATCTCAATTATTTCTTATACCGGGTGGCCAGGGAGATATCTCCTTAGCCACTAATAAACAATCGTGAGCTAGTGCCTCAAATTTACAGCACTAACGATGAAAATTGAGCACTGACCATCACTAACGTAGCGCAAATGATGGATATTTTCGAAAAGGGTTATCTCTATTATTTCA
The DNA here is from genome assembly GCA_039000515.1 of Timema cristinae. Classification (NCBI taxonomy): domain Eukaryota; kingdom Metazoa; phylum Arthropoda; class Insecta; order Phasmatodea; family Timematidae; genus Timema; species Timema cristinae. The sequence continues at coordinate 56,636,142 of JBCFYV010000003.1, read as the reverse complement.
TATACCGGGTGGCCAGGGAGATATATTCCTAGCCACCCATAAGAAATCGTGAATTAGTGACTCAAATTTACAGCACTAACGTAGCACAAACGATGGGCTATTTCAAAAAGGGGATAGCTCTATTATTTCATATAATGGGTGGCCAGGGAGATATTTCTCTAACCACCCATAAGAAATAGTGAATTAGTGCCTCAAATTTACAGCACTAACGATGAAAATTGAACACTAACCAGCACTAACGTAGCACAAGCAATGGACTATTTCAAAAAGAGGATATCTCTATTATTTCATATACCGGGTGGCCAGGGAGATATATCCCTAGCCACCCATAAGAAATTGTGAATTAGTGCCTCAAATTTACAGCACTAACCAGCACTAACGTTACACAAACAATGGGCGTTTAAAAAAAGAGGGTTATATCTATTATTTCTTATACCGAGTGGCCAGGGAGAGATCTCCCTAGACACCCATAAGTAATCGTGAATAAGTGCCTCAAATTTACAGCACTAACGATGAAAATCGAGCACTAACCAGCATTAACCTAGTACAAACAATGGGCATTTTCAAAAAGGGGTTATATCTATTATTACTTATACTGGGTGGCCAGAGAGATATCTCCTTACCCACCTATAAACAATCGTGAATAAGTGCCTCAAATTTACAGCACTAATGATGAAAATCGAGCACTAACCAGCATTAACGTAGTACAAACAATGGGCGTTTTCAAAAAGGGGTTATATATATTATTTCTTATACTAGGTGGCCAGAAATATCTCCCTACCCACCCATAAACAATCGTGAATAAGTGCCTCAAATTTACACCACTAAGGATGAAAATCGAGCACTAACAAGCACTAACATAACACAAACGATGGGCGTTTTAAAAAAAAGGGCTGTCTCTATTATTTTTTATACCGGGTGGCCAGGAGTATATCTCCCTAGCCACCCATAAACAATCGTGAATAAGTGCCTCAAATTTACAGCACTAACGATGAAAATTGAGCACTAACCAGCACTAACGTAGCACAAACGATGGTGGTTTTAAAAAACCGGGTGGCTAAATGTCGGGTGGCCAGAGTGACACACATGCCAAATTAATGTACTTGTATTAGTCAACTAATAACATTTCAACGGACCTCTACGTCAGACTGTTTATTCAACCTTCATTCAAGATATACGACGCAAATCTTAGTTTTATTCTGGGGACAACTGGTGCTGGTTATTTCTAAATTTTTTATCCATGACTTAACGGAACTAGTACTGTCAGTTTTGCTGATGTAACTTATGGTTTACCTCTTTACTGTCCCAGCTTCAATTATGATCAAGTGTAGAAGCGGTTTTCTATGTGTGATCTATCACTGTAACCCCATCTTTCCTTTTGACTCTAGCATCCTAGTCTCTATCATATAAGCATAGTAATTATTAAATAAATAACCAGTACACCTGTTAAATAAGTTTGATAGAGAGTCCTAGTGATTTCAGGTAAAGTCTAAACTGTGTAAATCCTATACCTAGGTTTTACGACAGGGTCATAAGTCTTGTATCTCTTTGTCTATATCTTCTTGTCCCAATATAAGTAAGCTTGAGGTCTTAATCTGTCCAGGTTTATGTTCTATGTAAGCATTAAATACCTCCCCATCACGACGCGCGATATTATGTATCAGGTATTTAATTAACAGTTGCTCATTAGAAGTTAATTCGTCGAGGGTATACATACACCTTATTCCCGTTAGTCTACCGGGTAACGATGATAGATGTCAGGCGAGCTCGTTTTGCCAGAGGTCCCGACATGGTTCTAAGGTCACACTATGTTGTGAAAGTGTCTAAGCAGGCATCGAAAAACTACCCTCCACACATTAATATTTTCATTTCTGCACGGCTTGCTCTAGAATCTCATCGAGTGACTCCGAAACATCTATAAAACAGAAGCGTGTGAATAGTTTACAGATGCCAGATCATGAAGCCATGATATGGACCTAAAGATATTATTATTATTATTAGCACCGCGTCTTACTACACATTCGGGTTATACGCACTTACGCTAATGTGTAATGGTAGGGTGATTGTCAGATGAAATGGAGGACCTACAGTTTAACGTGGAATCCGAACCACGGTGGAGGCCTGGCATTCCCCAAATTCACAAGATGTCTTGTCAGAGGTGAAGGAAGGGTTTGGTAATCAGATAAATCTGTGCCGGGACCGAGGATTGAACCCCGGCCGCCAGCACAGAAGTCTGACACCTTACCCCTAGACCACCAGGTCACCTCCTAAAGATATTGAAGTCTACAGCATTGACAGTGAAGAAGTAAGATAGTATATTAAAAAGAAAGTGGAATTTGAAAAAAAGTCACCAAATTTGTCTGCTCAAAAATTCTCTATTTTGATGGCTATTTTATCAGTGACCCTACCCTCGCTGATGGGTTAATTTAGGTGGAACAATACATACATAAATCTAAATATATAAGAAATAACAATATGAGGATAAGTATAAATAACAAAGATTTAATGAACGTGCAACTGCACATGATGCATAAAACATCATAGGTACACAATCTCAATGAGTACGGTCTATAGCCCTGACTGTGTCGAGCTAGCGTCCTGGCTTCTGAATAGCAGCCAGTCCACGAATTGTCCAGGTTATGTAACTACATCACAACCACACATGCTCAACAACCGGTTAACCTAGCGTCTTGGTTCCTGAATACCAGCCTGGCAATGAACTGTTATGGTTATGGTTATGTAATCACATAACAATCGGTCAAGAAATGTTCGAATAACTCGAACGGGCGGTAAGACGCCCAGCGATAAAAACAACATAGGTGGCAAAACAAGTGAAAAACAACCGTAACTGGTTTCATAAGCCAGCGTTACGTAAACAGTTTTTAGTGGTCTAGTTCAGTTTTTTTTTTATATTTGACTATTTGGACCTAAATAATTTAAACCATTTCTCTTATCGACGAATACTTCTCAAAATAACGTGGTTATTTCTTTCCTTCGAAAGGGAATTATCATATTAAATCTAGATTCCATATCGGGGGGCCACTACGCCTTAATTACCCTTCCAGATAATACACTTATAATTACAAGGATGAGAAACGTAGAGCTTTAGAGGAAATGTACTCGTACTTGTGCGAATCTAAATTCGGAAACCATTTGAAAAAATAAAGTACTTCAGTATAGCTGTCAAGGATTTGAACTCTGAATTTGGTAGTCGTTATTCAACCAATACAAATATCCACAGAGTTTTTTTATATTAATTTAAAAAATTGTAATCCTCCCTTCAGGCAAATGCCTTACTTGGCCTTTACATTCATTCTCAATTAAATTTAGCTATTGGTAGATATATTTAGTTTTTCTCTCACCTATAAATATGAAGAATTGCGAGACTAATATAATACATACAAATTATGTTTTGAATTTTTTAGTGAAAAGTAAAAACAACTTGAATCGGTGGACACATTGGCAAAGGCTTTTGTCTCGTCTAAATTGGTTTGATGGCTACTGGGATGTTGGAGTTTGAATCCCGATCAGATGTTGCTATACTATGCTGTTTTTTTCATAAATAAGATACCACACACACACACACACACTCACTTCTCTCTCTCTCCAAACAAGTGTGGGTACATTTACTGTAATTTTACCTTTCTCAACCTTGTCAATTTAATTGTAATATGTGGGTAACCGGACGTGTTGTCCAAATTAAAAGGACTATAAACAATACATTCTCTTACATACTAGCAAGTGTATCCATTCTTCGCACGGGGAATGTATTAATTAATAATTTTTTATAATATAAAATTAATGAAAAGTAAAAGTAACTAAATCTTATATTATTTTTTAAAATTAACTATTTATTAGTGTAAATTTTATGTATAAAATAAAGTGCATTGAGCAAAAACAATTAGTAATAAATAAAATGATAGAATATTAGAAAAATGCTAGAGTATGTACAAAAGTAAAAACACAAACACATATTTACACACACTTCAATATTTCGATGCTATTATAGCATCTTCCTCACGAAGTAGTTACTTTTCAAATGGACCCGAATGTTCACAGATAATTTGAGTTTATAAGCTTGCGTCCAAATTAAAGAGCTTCTTACTGAATCCACCTTTTGCCAAATATGTATAGTGAAATATACCCCAATATAATATGAAATAGGTTTTCCTCAAAGAAATGAACATAAAATAAAGGTATATTTGGCTTAAAGTAGGCAAGCAGCACTTTCAATGCTTACATAGACTGACCACGTCTGATATTGGTAAAATAAATTACTATTCCATTTATGAAATAATCAATGCAAGTATATAGGAATTCTTATATAGACTAAAAAAACATTTCTAGGTTGATAAGGAGGTTTAAAAAATCAAAATACTTTTCAAGTAAAAATAATTTTGGAATGCATTCAAAGCTAAATATTAGACTTAATTGTCTGAACAAATAATAATTAATAATGAGGTCCTGGAGAATAAGAATACATTGACTTTGTCATGTTTTGAATTGTTAAATTGTTAAACTATATTTCAGATATTATGCTCTTTAATTACAATTTATATAATTTTAAATCAGTATACATATATCTTCCTTCGGCAGTAAAATTTATCATTTACCCAGTTTTTCCTGATATATCTAGTTTTTCTATATTTTCTTGGACTGTAGTCACACAAACGAAAACCAAGGCTCTTGGCCTTTACAATTAACTGTACTAGTGGTGGTGGTGGTGGTGGTGGTGGTGGTGAGTGATCCTCACATGAAAAATAATCAAATATATTGGAACCAATACCTTAATGATCTAAAGAATGACTGGATCTTCCCTATCTCCCACGCTATCTTATACATGACCTACTCAATAACTTTTTCAACTTAGCTCTAATATACAGAAAAGCAAGTGACTTAAATAAAATTAAATATCCAGTAATTTAATTAAAAAGTTTAGTATGATAACTAATTATTTGTGTTAAAATACACATTTATTTTGTTAATTTATTTTATTAATACTAAAACATTTTAGGATGTGCATATTTATTACTATTATCGTGACAACAACATTTGTGTGAGTGTTAAAATTACAAATTTGGTAATCATAAATGTGTTTTCCCTTACAAGTCCTTTTTTATAATTATGATTATTAGTTAAAATGCTTATGTTTATAGTTTGAACTTTATGAAAACCAATCCCCCTCCTTGACAAAAGGCCCTGAAATGTATAAAAAGAAAAACTATTATTTACTAACACTATAATAGTCGTTCCAGCCTAATGTATCCATCATGTAAATGCAAAGTGTTTGTAATACAGCTTAGTTTTGATGTTGGAAACATAAAGATTTAAAGTTAGTACTGACCTGCATTTTTTGGTATTAAAAACCTCTACCATCAGCTTGTTTCTCTTGGAAGTAGAACTTTTTCTTACATGAGAGACCTTCCTTTTGTTAAAACAACCAATCAAGCTTTATTGAAACACTGAATACATATTTGTAGAAACCAATGTATTTCAAACATGTTTGCTATTTCATGATTACTAAAGAAATTTCACTAACGATAGGAAACCAAAGAGCCTGCAGTTACTTGTAAACATGGGCAGGTATACATTTGGGAGATATTTAAATTACATTTTAGAAAACATTCTAAAATTTTGTAAGTAAAGAGCGATATAGACTATATATAAGAGATAGGACATGAAAAAATAAGTTGTGATTGATTGGGTCACGGAATATATGAGAGGCGTCCTATACAGTATCATTACAACATAAAGTTTAATTTTTTTCACTTGGTGATAACGAAATTTCTTGAATGTTTGTCAAAGGTGTCCTTGAATTAAATGATAGCTTTACCTCTTCATTTAAAAAATATTTCTTCTAATGCCGCTATGCTCATGACACATATTCAACAACGTTTAGGGTAACCTGGCGGTCCAGGGGTAAGGTGTCAGACTTCTGTGCTGGCGGCCGGGGTTCAATCCTCGGTCCCGGCACAGATTTATCTGATTACCAAACACTTCCTCCCTCTGACAAGACATCTTGTGAATGTGGGAATGCCAGGCCTCCACCGTGGTTCGGATTCCACGTTAAACTGTAGGTCCTTCATTTCATCTCACAATCAGCCTACCATTACACATTAGCGTAAGTGCGTATAGCCCGAATGGGTAGTAAGACGCGGTGCTAATAGTAATAATAAATAATAATAATAATAATAATAATAATAATAATAACAACGTTTAGGATTACTATAGGCCGCATTACACGTAGCAGGTTGCAGCGCTGCTTTCTGATATCATTCTGCAGCGCTGCGAGCTGACAAATTTGGGTTACCTATTACACACAAGCTGCATTCTGACGAATGATCATCTTTCCACTCAGTGGAGAGGAGTTATTTTATCGTCCGCACTTAGTTTTGCTGGTTAAATTTGTGCCAATATGTCTCGTCAACAACAAGAAGACGAATAGCTGCTTATATTGTACGAATACTACCAAAGTTTGAAATCTCGTAGTGTTGTAAAACGCAGAAATAAACGTGTGTGGAGTCGAAATTTAGTGTTAAAACGGAACAATGTGTCACATACTGGTCACGATTTTACCTGAATTAGATGCCGATGACTTCCGAAACTACTTAAACGTATGAATGAAGACATATACAAGCATATTTAGTCTATAGTCTAAATATAAACACAGTGAACGTGGCCCACATGAACGAAAATGTTGAAAAAATATATACTCTGGTCTGGTACTACCTTATCTCGACCAGGCGCACGCATGCGCAGTACAACATTCGACAAGTTAGAAGCGCAGAAAGCGATTACACGGTGCAGAAAGCAGTCATCCGATCAGAAAATATCAAACTCGTTTGATATTTGTGCTGCCAGCTTTCTGATACGCGCACCGATCACTTAGGTATATTACATGATCATCTTGCAGCGCTGTAAAAGACGTCAGAAAGCAGCGCAGCAACCTGCTACGTGTAATGCGGCCTTATGGGCAGAAAATAAAACCTTTTCTCGCGTCCCCCTCCATCACACCTTTTATCGCGTCCCCTTCCATCCCACCTTTTTTCTTGTATCCTTCCCTCTCATCTTTCCGCGTTTTTATTTGTATCAATAAATTATATTGTTAAACTTCAAGCTCTACGATAATGTAAAGATTTGTTGAGTTTTAAGACGTCCAAACACTCTTTCCCTAAATGTTATCCCTGATTCCACTGATTAAATTAATTCAAGAAAGATATTTTATAGCATGAAGCAGTACCTGAAATAAACTGGCTGTATTTATGGAGGGACCAACAGGATACCTCGTTTCGGCACGTTTTGTGAAGGCTACCCCTGTTTCCATGGTTGCCGCTGGAGGCAGAATGAGCTTAAAGACAGAACTCTAGATTTAAATACATCTCGAACCACTACTTAAAACTCGTTTTTATGTAACCACTTATTTTTGTTTGTTGGTTAAGGTGGCTGCATCAGTCAGCGAGAAAATATCAACCGCTGTCAGCCAACATGGTTTAAAATACAACGGTCTTTGTTTTCTCAACACTGGTGTCACCACCTTGTGGAAGGGGGGGGGGGGACAGAGATATGTATCCCCTTTTCTTCCCAACTCTCTTGTTCTTCTCACTATAAACCATTGTTTTTATTTTTACTTAAGAGCTCCCCCTTCTCTACCCGTCAATTCATCCACCTTTAGATAGTTCACGGTGATGCAATAACCAGAATTTTAATCAGCTGTATTACAACTAGAGGTCACCAATGTATTTATTCTTTAAAGTACATCTTTTCACCTGCACTTTATTGACATTTGGTATGTAGACCCAGTGACGGCTCGTGTATAGCACTGCGGAACTGCAACACCCCTATTTACACTTGATATTATCGATAACATTTAATATAATGGGTCCTTTTTTCTTTCATTCTTTATTTATTTTTGTAGTACAATATATATATTCCTTAATCTTAATGTCAGTACTTTCAGTAGCCATCCTCCAGTTTATGAAAAAGATACAAAAATCTTTATATGGAACTGAGCGCTTCACAGTGCCAGTGACGTGGTGTTTGACGTCTGTGTGCATGCGCACATAGGAGGGGGTGGGGGGAAGGCAGGACTTCCAGGTAGAGAGAGCACTGTTGCTTTCGCAGTGCCGTCTCTGTCGTGATGGTGGATTTTTTTTTTTTTACTCAACGTGTGTTGTGCTCAAAAGCCGTGTACCATATTCTTGAATGTGATAAAGTGTAGAAGAGTGTAGGATTTATTATATATTATTATTATGCTCCAGCTATTCTATTTAATTCATTTTTTTTCGGTTCTTTTATTTAACACAAAGACTAAATGCACTTGCAGTACTTTCAATGGAGAAAAATTTCCTCAATTGTCATCCAGAGATCTAGGAGAAAATTATTGAACTTTTTGCGCAAATTAAAACAAGAAGAATTGATTTCATTTTTAAATGAATAGATCAAGCTTGAACTGTAACAATTTAAGTTAAAGTAAAAAAAAATTATTAAGATTTTATCAAGTTCCTGAATGAAATTTATTTTTATAAATTTTTTTTTTCCTTTTACACAACTTTAAAACAAATGCTAAACATTTTCTGGAGCAGCACCCCACCTAATTTTAACTACGAGCCGCCACTGTGTAGACCTAATTTATCGAATGAAATCTTGTTGTACCCAAACTTGATTTAGAAACAGAAACGTAATAAGCAAGGCCCAGATTTTGATGCTTTTTTTTACATCACAGACAATACTCATATGCACATACATTATTTTCATCTTTCCGTGGTTTTAGAAATGTGTATTTTAAAGGGGTTTTTTTGCTCATTTTTAGTAATGTTTGGATTTGATGCCATTTTTTTTTCATCTTTGTTTGGACATTTTTAGGCATTTTTGAGTGTTTTCAATGCATTCATGTTGAATAAGTATATTTTTAAATATTACTGATAGTTTATAATTGCAGTTTTCATTAAATCACAAACTAACCCCAAAACACTCCACCTCCCGTCCATGTTTGATATGAACATCTTTGCCACTTTGTCTAGGACAACAGTATCGAGGATGTTCTGGGGGATATAGAACAACGTTATGTGGTTTAGGCGTTTCTTTATCATTGTTGACCACATTTATGACTGCACTTGTCAATGTAACCTATCCCTCGGTTCTCCATTTGGCAAAAGATTGGGGATGGTGGGAGGACGCATCCCCGAATCTCCATAGGCCAAGATACCAGTGGTTTTCTGGAACTATTTATTTATTATGTCTAAACTTATACTCCCGTTAACCCTTCACCTACGACCACCCTTTTTTATGTCAATAAGAAAGAGTGGAAATCAAACTACAAAGCTTCTGATCTCAAGGTAAAAAGGAAAGCAAACTCGCTGTTAGTTCTCAAGTATCTAAAACAAATTTGTTGTGAGCTTATCAAAACACACTGTGTGTTTGTTGGAGTAAGGCCATATCTATAGCTCTCTTTCATCAATTCTAGACTCATAGCTCCACAAATATGATTAAAAAGTCGTTGAAAATGAGATAATGTTATATTTTGCACATTTTTTTTTATATTAGTGATAGGGTTGTGAATGAAAAATACCCCTGTTGGAATTTTTCGACTTTATTTCGCCATGAGCCATATTTTGAAATAATATATTGTATAATTAAATATATTGCGTCAAAGGTGGACATTGTATAGAACTATTATTTTGTTTCACAAATTTTACGAGATTTAGTAAATGTTTATTTTATGCTTATAGGCCCTATTCAAAGTGTTTTATGTCATTTTAACTATGCCTGATATCTACATTCCTAGGTATTAAAAAAAATTAACTTACCATTTTCAATTAATATTATATTATATTTACCCGCCTCAGTGGCGTGATTATCGAACGTACTAGTCGTGTTGAGCTAAATTGCAGAGGACGGGGAGATCAAGGTTCAAATCTTGGTCGGGTGGACTGGGGGTGGTTTTTCCTAAATGGCTTTTCAATTTCCCGCGACGAAAATGTGGGTTAACTACCTCTAAACTCAACCTTCCCAATTCCTAGTCCAATAGCGTAATTAGTATTTAAACGTATAATCCAAAAGGATAGAAATATGCGTTGCTAAATAATAATATTAATAATATATGACATTTTTCAATCCTTACATTTATTGTCTGACTATTCTTTAATATGCTCGTATTTTTTATGCTATAAAAAAATTCAGTTTTATTTCAAATCTTATATTAACTTGTATGAGGCTCCTTACCTACAAACATTATTAAAATGTTTTCTAAAATGTTATTAAATAAATTATTAACATCGGTTGGATTAAATTCCAGTAATCATTATTAAAAGCTAATGTTTCACGTTATATATATATATATATATATATATATATATATATATATAATAAATACCTTTTCGAATATTTTTTAAATTACATTTTATGAACACACAAATTGCTTAGATGTCTGCATGGTCTAAGACGTCACTATTACCATAAACTAAATTGCCAGGGAAAGGAAAATCGGGATTCAAATCCGGATGGGTGTAATGAAGGTGGTTTTTTCTTTTTGGTTTTCCACTCTCCCTTCACGCGAATGTAGGTACACTTCTCTAAATTCAAGTTTAATAATTCTTGACTAATTAGCGTAAGTACATATACGTACAACCTGAACACGCAGTAGGACCAAATGCTAAAAATGTTTTGGGTTAAAACTGAAGAACTGTTCGAAACATCTTAGATGTAAAACTTTATATTTAAAAAAAGACAATCAAATTTGGTTTGGTAGAAATCTTGGAATGTTTGTTTAAAGAAATCGCCTCATCTTTTAAATATATAGATTAAAAATTAAACGTTTTTATTAGATGTTATTTTTTTCTTCGTGGAACACCCTAAGTTGTATGGAGACTTGAATATAAAAACATAAATATCGGTTGGTAAAAACACAAAAGAATAGTTCCACATTTTAAATATAGAGCTGTACAATTATGTTTGTAGTTATTTGTTAGTTTTGAAGTTGAAAGTATACCATGTGACGTTATTTGCCACCCTACCATGTATTTCTCTATATGTTTCTAATTTTTTTGAAGAGTTTAAAATTTATTTTCGTTTGAAATTAAGCACTTCAAAGTTCGGCCGCTGTATTGCCGGCCTGACAAATAATACTATTTACATCCATTCAATAAAGTAAAAGGACTGAAGGAACAACGTATAACATTGTTTTAAATAATTTAAATAAGGAATTTTGACTTAAGGAAGAACACTTACCTTTTATTAAACATATTAATTATCCTTTTAAGAAGTTTGTTGACTCTTGTATTTATTTTCAACGTCGACCATGATTGATTTCAACGCATGAGCAGATCTGTCAAACAAGTGAGCGGTGGGTCTCGTGATGGTAAAAGAAGAAAAAGAAGAAACAGAGGAAATAACTCCAAAGTAGCCCGCTTTTCTATTCTGACAGATAGAAATAAACATTTAATTCTTTAAGAAAATATTGTTCACATTCATTGGCAAATATTTCAATATTTATATTAAACCTGCATTGTATTTGATTTTTATCCCTTGTTCATAGCCAACATTTGGTTTAATATATTAGTTTTCTCTTTGGACTTGGACGTAAAGAATAGAACATTTTAAAATTTGATTTTGGAAGACATTTGTTAGGATATGGGTCTTCTTCCTCGGTGTTGGTCTAAACATGGAGCCAAATCTGTGGAGCTCTTAATTTAAATTATTTTTAAAGTTAATTAATGATTTAAATTAAAGTACAAGTAGCAAATGGAAAGCTAAGTGTTTTTTCAAGAACTAGACTGTTTATTTTTGTTTAAATCGTGGAAGAATTAGCATTACTAAAGTGAAACAAATTTCTAAAGTTGGTTCTGTTTCAATATGGACTAATTCATGGGTGAGGTCAAGCCAACTATACAACTCTAAGTTCACATTCTTTTTTTACTTCTATCAAAAATCAAATTCATGTAAAACTTCCAGAAAGACTAATTCAGAGGATTAATTAACATTTTATTTTATGTCTAAGTATTGATTTTTTTCTCTTCTTCTTTTTTGTTTGTTTCAACAATACTATTTTATTTTGTCAAATTAGAATTATAACTATCCGGAATTCCATAGGTAGGATTGGGATGTGGTAAAGAAAGAAGCAATAAGGAACCCACAAAAGTTCCAATATATGTTATTTTATACATTTATTTTTTATTGTAGTCTAAATCGTATTTTATTTTTGACACAATCCATTTTTATTTAAATTGTTCATGTTTTATTTTAAGTACTCCCCAATGGTCTCGAGTATTGAGAGTCATCATGCCACTGTCTGAATTAGCCGAGGTAAATGGTTTTTTATTGGTTTGTTTCTCCTAGATCCTAGGAGTGGCGCCCAACAAATAGCACAATTTTTATACATCTTGATATTAACTGTTGTTATGTAAACAAGATCCAGAAGACACTGATACTAGACACAGAAAATATATAGTTTATAACATACATTTTCTTATATTTTTCACCACAACCAATTAAATCTTTTACACCCTTAGTTACCTAATAATAACTATTCAAATGCTATCGCCTTCTGCCAGAAATTATCTTACACCTCCAAGAAAGGCTAGCCAACATGTGGATCGCCTCAGCCACGCTTCAGAGGTACAAGAAGATAAAAAACAAAAATCTATTTAATACAGTAAACAGGCTCCAGTAAGATTGAATACGAACAAAACCGGCTTGTGTTACATAATCCCTGGTTAGACGTTGCGCTTGGTTCTAAAAGGAATTCACCTTCAAGGCAAAGGGGGAAATTAATTGGAAAATAAAATGACTCGTGCAATAATTAACAGATAAAGTAATCGTTCAAATATATCTGTAAAATGTGTTACTTATTTTTACGTCCTGGCTAAAATAAATCAGTGTGGTAAGTTACCATATTCTATTTAGCTAATTCGACATTGGTTATTTAGAAAAATTGGAAAGCTTTAACCACCTAGGTTTTTCATAAAATTATATTAAAATCAATGGTAAAAATAAGATTTGATTCTAGTTTTGTAATTAAGTATTTGAATAATTTGAAACCTACACATTGTTAATTTTATATAGTGAACACTCATTTCAGGCCTTACTTAATTATATTATTAAATCATCCTTATAGGCCAAGCATTTAAAATAAAGTTAAAAGTCATTCACGAGCTAAGTTTACCTGAATGACAGCTCGAAATGTTACTGAAAGTAATCCCTAATATATACTACGTCAACAGCTGACATCTATCACTTTGGATCACTGTAATGAAAACAGATGGTAATATAGTAATGTGATAGTTAACCACAGTAATTTGGGCCAATATTTGAGGTCGGACACAAAGTTTATTTATAGTTTTATTCCCCTTAATAAAAATATTAACACCACTTTCACAAAACTTCTAGCGAACATATCTTTAAAGTGGCAACTAACGAATCTAAACCATTTGATTGAACATAACGGTAAACAAGTTTTTTACAATGATGCAGACACGCAGTTGATGAAAATATTTTATATAGTTAAATATTTCAAAATACGATAAAATAATCATAAAATCATTTATTGTATGTAAAAAAAATGACAACAATTTTCTCTTTTCCAAGTAAATACGGTGCCTATATTAAAATATATTGATGTGTGCACTATATTACACAAAATCAGTAACGTTCCAAAACGAAAAATAAGTACTTTTAATTATGTTTAAAATATTGTTTCGAGTTGGATAAAAGTAAATTATTTAAAAAAATGAAATAGAATAAGAAAACTTAAGTTTACGTTATTTTAAATGTAATATTTAACAGGTAATTAAAGATCTTTACATTTATAAAAAAAAAAACTGTGATCTCTTACAAGTGTTGGAAACCCAAAACCTAAACATATGATTTTCGAACTGTCATCCAGGTAAAAACCTATCGTGAACGGAATATACAGTTAATGTATCATAGAAAAAGATAAAAACAGGGAATTCTGCACCGTTAGTGAGCCGGTTTCCTAGAATAAGGTATGTATAAGTAGATGGGATGGATTGACCGTTGATAACAGCAAGTCATTGGATGATATTTATAGCACTAGTTCAGTACAGCGCTGTGATGTCTGTTATTTATAGCACTGGCTCAGCGCTTACCCCTCTGAGTTTGACCCCCCTTCCACGGCTTGTAAGTGTTTTATTCATGTCCAAATTTCTTTGTTCCTGTCCAAATTTGTTGATTCCTGTCCCATTTGATAATTTGGCCAATTTGATTTTTGCTCCATTTGATTTTTTTTATGTTTGTGTTCCTGGGGAGAGAATTTTCTGTGGGCGTTTCTTTTTATTTATGGGGTAGGAGTTTTTATTTATTGGTAGGGGGGGCGTGCAGTCTCAGGCGTTGGGCAACGCTCATGGTGCGCATCCTTCTCTGTCGGTGATCAATGACCGTGAGGGCGATGCATGTGGAGGAGTATCCTTTCTTGACGGCCGTTTAACATAGAGTACGAGCAATGTCTCTCTGTTGCAAGCTCTGAATCTATTTTAGTGTCGCATCCCTCCCCCCGGCAATGGGATTTCCCTGATGACTCATATCTGGCGTCAATTTGGCGGCTTGACAAGTCGAAACAACAATATATCATGACCTTGAATGATGTCACAACTATACCCCCGGTAATAAGTTTGTTTCAAGTGACGCACCGCAATCCTGGTGCCTGGCACGACAAGACAAGTCGGAACAGGAATAGATCATGACCTCGAGTGTTATCACAATGGGTTTTCCTTGATGACTCATACCTGGCACCAGTTTGGCAGCTCGACAAGTCAAGACAGGAATAAATTGTGACCTTGAAACTGTGAGCTAGCACAAAAGGTCATTGACTTTGTTCATGCTTGGTGCCAGTTTGGCGGTTTGACAAGTCGAGACTCGTATCTGGTTACCCTACGTATTGGTAAAATATAAGGGAAACAAGTTTTGCCTGAATAAAACACAATATAACAATCATATATTTATTATACATTATTCTCAGATATACATAATATTTACTATACACTAATAGGAATGATGCATATATTCATTCTTACGTTTTTCTACAGTGTCTCTTAGATGTGTTAGTAAAATTGTTTTTAGTTCACAACCTAGCATGTAATAGTCCAAACCGATGACTTGACGTGTATAGTAGGTAACACTGATAAGATCCAGGTTTCTCATGTGCGTTTCCACCGTAGGCTGTTCGAGATCAATGACATCCGCTGATTCTGTTATCGTGTCGCATACATCCACAAAGAGTGTTTCGATCAAATTGTTGAAATATCGTGTGATGGGTGTCAACCACACATCCCATCGGTCGACGGCGACGTCAATAATGTCACACACCTCACAAAGATGCACCCAACTAGGTGACAAATAGACGACCCGTTTGAGTCCGGCATCTTGTTTCTCGCTGATGATGACCATATGGTCACCGCAGATGCGTCTTGGAGAGATTTAATGATTAGTCAGACCAATATTCTGAGGAGATTGTGTGTTGCTGAAAATCTTTGATATGACCGACTTGTAGTTGCCCAGTTATTGCCACTCTGTACGGTTAAGCACCGAACAATTCCCTCCGCATTTTTCTAGCTGAACATAGGGCGTAAAGTTGATCTTGACACTCATGGTGACGATGACTTACTTGGCGTCAACTTCGTCCAGCAGAAACAAAGTGTTGAAAATACTGGTGATGGCAAGCGGCCTCTCCGGCTTTGCTTTGCATATGCAAACGTCTTTACCTTCCATATGGTTTGATCGCTTCAACGACTGTCGGAATTATGGCTGGCACGCCATCGGGACGCCTCTTTTATAGTTACCGAAGGAAAGACAAGGCGCACGCTAATTTGACGCAGCCTCTTGAGGGGTGTCTGGACCCTAGCTTCTTGAAAAATATGTTGTAATATCTCAAAACCTTATTGTCATTGACTGTGATGCAATTATTTATGTACGTTAGAAAATAAGATGTATTAGCAACCCTGTAGGCAGTAACGGGATATTAGAGGGTCAATAACCTGTTAACCAGGAAATTGTGAGAGTCACCGCCAACAACAATAGCGTCCTAAAAGCTATTAAGGAGAGGTGGCTTTATTCCCTTGTCTTGGACCACGCTAACGGTCCGGGGGACAGTTAGGTTCGTCCATGTTGGATCTTCTGGACCAATGGGAGTATTTTTTCCAAATATTTAAAATATAGTATCTGTTGAGTCAAGTAGGAGACTCATTACTTTGGTCTCACCGGGCTACGGCCAAGGACGCTCCCAGGTGAATTCTGGGTGTCATATTTTGTGAACCTTTAAACGACATCTCGCGTTAGTCGCTAGGTTAGTCGCCACGGATATAATTATAATAAAAAAATAATAATCAGGCGTGATAGCGCGTAGTATTTATATTATATTACGGCTAAGCAGAGGATATGGTAGTTCTCCTTAAATCGGTTGACGGCCACTCTCACACTAAATAAGACGCGTGACGTGTATCGAGTGCATTGCTAAAATAAAATAAGATATAGGATTTCTTTAATTAATTTAACCCACTATAAGATCACTACAAAATTTTATATTGAAAGAAGATAAACATTCAGTCCGTGTATCCCTCATTATATTTGCGAGGCCTGTACGGTGATCGACAGGCTGGCCACGAAGGTGTGTTAGTGGATGTCCGTTTCAGCGCGTAGCAACTGTATGATTTGTGGGTGAGAAAGTTTTCATTTGAATGTTCTGGGTGTGATAGAGAAGGTATATGAGAATGACACAGTAATGGCTGCAAACTTCTGAGGCTATGCTTTTAATTTGTATCGTGCTATGAGACGTGCATGAAGTGTATTTGCAAATAGATGCCAGATATGATTTCATACTGATTGAAAAACCATTACTGTCAATGTATTCTCCTAAGCCGTTCTTGTCGATAAAGATGGTCAGCAAATGCGTCCCAGGCTAGGTGTGTGGATCCATGTTGATGAAGAGAGAGGTAGGTCACGCTATAATTGAGGGTAATCTATCAGCAGGTAAACACCTGATCATACAGAATGGAACAACGGGTTTGCTTTCAGCGCACGTCTTATGATGTGCGTGTCCACCTTAAATCATCCAATTTCGAAGTCCCCAAACGATGGAGGCTGAACAGAAATTTCATACAGAACTAAGTGCCATTCACATGGTTCAGCTCGATTTAAGTGTTTTCAAAGTGGAAAAACTTCTGTCGTATGGATCTAAAACAGGCGTAGGCATGTATTTGGCTTAAAACGTTTTTTTCTGCCCCCTTGAAGTACATGGTTTCTTCACGCATTTTGGCAGGAAAGAGGAAGGATTAGAGCAAGCAGTAATCCACAGAACTGCTATCATTGGAAATACCATGCAGTTTGTTGACGATATAGTCGGCTTGCTTTTTAGCAGCGTCGGAAAGTTCCTCGATGCCTTAAGGTATTTTAACACCCAACTTTGAGGTAATGAGTCATAAACAGATAAAACACTCAGTTCCTTGACGATAAACTCTTTGCTGTCGTTGATGAAACTCTGGAAATCTACAGTGACGCCAATGATTTAAATGACGGGGTAAGGGTCGGAATATCACTTATATTAATTCCCAAAATAAGTAACGAAAATTCAATCCTTGTCGATAGTGATGAAGTTGGAAAAATCCCCGTACATTATACAGTTGACGGTTTTGGTAAGAGCTCTGGTGAAGGTCACTTCGGTGCTCAGAGAACCATGCTTCGTCAAATTCCAATGCTATGTCATGTGGGAGGGCAGATTAGGTGTGGGATCGAAAGCCATGAGAAGATATACCTTAGGAAAGATTTCTCATGTGATATCGCCACCTCTATTCATGAAATAAATACCCGTTCCTGAAAACAATGTGTGGTAGGACACCAAGCACCAAGCAAACTTCCTCTTAGCGATGGCAGCCAGCCACCCCGATTTGCCAAGGATCGCTCAACAGACTTTGCTCAGTAGACTCAACACAGTGTACATAGGACTGACCATAGGCTGGCCCACGGTGATCACAGAACTGGGAGATGACATGGGAACCCCAATCTACCCTCTAAGTTTTGTATCACCGCCACCTCCAGTAGTTCTGATTTACATTCCACCGCTGTTGAGAGGATGGGGGGGCGCCTCAAACTGTTCGTTCTGGCACCGTGGTCGAGGGAAGAAAATGTGAAAAGGTTGAACAAGAAGAATAAATTCCTTTTTGTACATATGTTATCTGTTCCAAATGTATTTTTGTATTAACTATGTATACTGTTGTCAATAAAGCTGTCGTTCCTCCTCTCACGCTGACTTCCCCCTGGCCTTCCATTCTTAGACAGTACACGCACTCGATGAAAGAGTATGAAAGCGTGGGTAGAGTGGGAGGAAGGGTTCAGTCAGACGTTAGGGGAGGACCAACAACGTTTTTACTGAGTGGAATTCCATGATGGAATTATATCCAATAATGTCGATGAGTGTTTCGGAGTCATGTTTTGTATGAGGATTCTCAGAGATATACTTGATCTGCTGTTGATGTACTAGTAATTCCTTGGCCAACTTGTCTCAGCATGAAGTATTGAGAGACATAGGTATGTTGTTGAGCTTCCCCTCATGTTCAACTGATGTTTTAAAAATCGGGTTGTAACGGTTTTGACAGCACTTATATCCCGTCCACGTAAAATGAGAAATGATTCATGCCGAAGGTTAGTAAATTCAATGGGTTTATGGTGGCGTCTCCGTTGGATGCGGCGTTTGATATAAATTTCACAGTGCATCGTTTGGGTAACTGTCCCTTGAATACGTTGTCCAGTGATATCCCTTGCACCACCATAGGAATAATGAGTGTTTGTACTTCCACGCGGGTAGTGGGATAATTTGCGTGACTGACGTTCAAAGCCTTGTCATGTGCCAAAAGTATAGAGGGTGATACTTTGACACTTTTGCACTAGAAGACAAGCTTCAACGATGAGAACCTTAACGTGCGGGATTTCAGGGACGGCCATAAGACTAAACCACTCTCTGAAACGGACCAACTTAACTCAGAGCTCGGTACCATTCAAAAGGTATTTATCTTGGTTAAACACATCACAGTGTAGATACCTCAAAAGATCTGCATTCTTACTTTTTGCAGTGATAGTGCAACGAGCCTCAAATCCTTTGTTACTGGTGTTAATCTCTTCAAAGGTTCCGAGGCTATCGGTGAACAACAAACCACAAGTAAAATGTGTTCTTTGAATTCACTTTTGTAATTGAGCAGTTTCTCAATGTACGATCTATAAGCATATGTGTTACTGGGCGGTGAGACTAGTTCTTCATTTTAAAACACATTCATCTGTGTGAATAGCGAATGCCACCAGTTGTTGATGGGGGCGATTTGATCCACCTCTGTGAAAGCACCACCTTCGGGTTTCATGATGGCTGCCCTGAGTTAGAGCATAGTCTGTGAAAGGTCGATATAGATATCGTCTTGACCAGTAACGGAAAATTTCATGGGTAAATCATTGGTGAGGGAAGAGACAAGTTTGTACTGGACCCAATGTCCACTTTCAAGACTGGTATGCGTAAACGGGATGGAAAAGAGATCGAATTCACTGCTGGAACAATCGAAATACTGGGGGTGTATAAAACACATTTCAACTGGAAATACCTACCACTTCTTTCATGGCCTTTTTATGTCGGGAAATGACAGAGAACTGACGTCTGTGCTTCTTACGGCACCCTTTATAGCCTCAGTTGGACTGTTGATATTCTGCTCCACCTAGCGTTTCAGTTTTGTTCCTGCCTTGCCGACACGCTGGCGTAGGTGTCTCTTTGAAAGGACGACGCTGATTGGTGATGTTGGAGAGCACATCGATACCCGTATAAAGCGCCTGTTTTCGAATGGCATTAGAAGCACTTCTAAGAAACGGTGTGAAGCTCTTGAAAAGGCCGCTGAACAAACTTCGTATTCCATACCTGCGTTGATTGGTAACACCATGGTAGATCGAAGATATTCCTGTTCCAGCCTAATTGAAGTAGTATCTTTGGTAGGGACAGTTTATGTTGAGCAGCGTCGAAAATGAAGTTTGACGCACACTTTTCCAAACTCGAATGTTACAGGTATACCAGTAGTGGTTTTTATATTGATTTCCTGTTTTTCAATTTCCATTTAAGTACGGGAACGTAGTGCAACGGAGTATAGCTAACTGTCTTATCTATGTCGTAGAGATAGTTGGTGTTGTTGATACCGACGATATCTTAGAGCAGTGCCACAATGTCACCCACTGTCTAAGGATCAATTATATCCATGTGGATGTAAATTTGTGAGGGCAAGCCTAGAAGAATGTTGGCGGCGTACGGTGACTTTTAGAACTTGATACGATTAATCTTAGGATCTAAACACAGCTGTAGATTTATTTAACTAGATAGGTTAGCAGCTGTATATTTTCCACTTTTTTGTAAGGACTTGTTTACTTGAATACAAATCCAAAATCCCCTTTAAACGCCTCTACATCGTTTAGGGATTTGACCAATTCATGGGTAGTGCTGTAATTTCCAGGTGGAATGTGATCCTTGAATATTTGTTCCACGCCATTAAAGTCTACCCAGTTGTACCATACAATATTTTGGCCCACGGATATGGTGTTGGAATTCAGTGAGAGCAACTTTCCATTGTCCGTAGAGTGTAAGACGGAAAGGTAATTCGTGAAGATATTGGTGAGGGTACTTTTCGGGAAATATCCCATAGAGCTGTCACTCTGTAGAGTTATGTAAAACTGGTTTTTCATTCTAGAGCACTGACGTAGCTGGCAGGAATCCAAGAATTAAATTTGTAGGGGTAACTTTCAACTTCACGTACACTTTCTTTATGGCGCCTTTACTCTTAACACGTAGTATTTTATCAACTTTAAAATTTCGGAAAAATGTACGCGTTGCAATTTTATTCGTAAAACATCACCTCCATCTACTCGCCATCAAGATTAACCAACCTGTAGACGACTGGTTGTAGCAACACAAGACAGCTGACTTTGAAAATTTCCTCGCTCCAATTACTCTTGTAGCCCTTTTCAAACACCATTGTGGATTTGCTAATATGCGCCTCGTCACCGACTTTGAGTTTTGGCTTACTATTTGAGTTTGGATGCCACTTGCAGTACAGATTATCTCTGTCTTGAAGCACATTGATTTCTGAAAAGTCGGAAGGCTCTATCGTGATACTGTAATGTTTTGCACAGTTGTAAGCGTGACGAGATCTTGAAGGACGTCCACATAGCGATATATGTTATTTTTGATAAAATAATTTAACATGCGCCATTTCAGGGTTTTATTGAATCGTTCTATGATACTTGCCTTCGCGTCCGGATTATGGCTGGTGTAGCAATACACGCCTTTTTTTTATTGATAAATGTCTGGAATAGACGTGAGATCTCCTTGTCCATCAGTAAAATAAAGGCTTACGGCAACTTTGTTTGAAAATGTCCTGAAAGGCGTCCATCATGACGCTCCAAATTTTGGAGGGAAGCGTCCTCGCACAGGCCCTCTTGATAAATACATCTATGACACTGAGCAAGTACACGGAACCGTCGTTTTATTTGCCGAGACTTCACATATCGTTAAGATTGGCTTGCCAGAGATCATCAATATTTCAAACCACGTAATTATTGGGTGGAAACATTTTATCGTGGGTTTGTTTAGTGAATAAGCATCCTGCGCACGAAGTCATTCTTTTAATTTGTCGGGATCTTTCTTGGACGCCTTTATGAGTGACGCCAACCCTAAAAACTCTGCAGGTTGAGAAGGGTAGTAGTAGATGGTAGCTAAATGGTCCATTAATTTTGAGAGGCACCCTTTTAAGATTCTTCTGGTTAGGGCGTTGCGATGGTGTAAGTGGTTGAAGTACGGGCGTTGGATCTCTAATGTGTTCCAAAACTTTCGGGGCCACAATAAATTATTTCGGGACGTTTATATTTTAGAGCACCGTGATAAACTCTCGCCACCCCGAAGGCTTACGGTGTCTTCTTGCTCTGACCTGATGGTTGATTAAATCCACGATAATGGATCCACGGAGAGGCTGGCTAAAGCAACAATATTATTTATCCAATTAATTATTTTGTAGGTATATTTGAATGCCTCTAAGAAATATCTGTATACCTAAACACATAAAAACAAATGCGAATGAGAAAATATGTCTATATTATTTTTGTTTTAAAATCATATACCATATAAATGATCACTAGTGTGCAATTATTTTTTCTGCTCTAAATTTACGGCTTATAGATGCCAACGTTATCTGTTAGCTCGAAACTTTAACTATGATCTCAACAGGTAAACATGTTTACAACCACGCTAATAATACAAAACAACTAGCTTTAAATACGGTATTAAGTGGGGAAATGAAACCATATTCAGGCCTTGGCTGCCATGTAACACAAATTGGTAAAAAATATATATTGATATTAGAAAGTAATTTAATATTTAGAGTGGTAATTTTTATTGGTCAGAATTAAGTTTTATATTGGTAGAAATAATGTGGTTTTAGAATTAAATAAAAACATATTTTTTCATTGAATATAATAATTTAATTTAGATCCGTTACAGTTTTCCAGCATAAATCTATGGTCACTTTTTTATTCATATCATGGTTTCATAAAATTCGTATAACTTAAGACTAGGACATGCACCAAATCAAGTCCGCTGGTTATTAATTTATCAAACCATCACTTTTAACCATGAGAATCGAACCTGGGACCATTAGTTTAGTAGACAGACATGCCATTGAATGAGATAAGGTGACGGATGAATATCTTATAAAATTTGAAACAGCACATTACAAACATGAATTAAATAAGTGGCTAAAACAGCTATAATTATTATTTTCTTTCTATTTTTTATTTGAAAGTTTGTAATGACTAAAACGAAAAAATGATAATAACATTCTATACTCATCTACGACGACTTCCCGCTGCAGTGTTGCACTGAGTGGACGTGTCAATGTGGAGCTCCGTGTTTTTTTGTTTTCAAAAATAGTAAAATTAGTACAATAAAAATTCTTTCCAAAACAACTTGTGGGGAGAAGGAGAGACCACTTGAGGAAGCTAATCTCATCCGTTTTCGAGTCCAGCTGGAGGCGCAGCAGTGTTTTGCGGTTTCCGGGGAGGTCCAGAGGTTCCGGGAGCTGAGAGTAGTCCAGAAAGATCCGGAGGAAAATTCTGCATAAGTATTTGTGGAAACCAAGAGATCGGATAAGGAGTTCAAAAGTTATTAAAGGAATTGTCATGGAAAATAAATCAGGTCAGTTCATTTGAGTTCAAAGAGAGACGTGCACTGGACAATAGTAGATTCTGGTAATTCTTCTAGTAACCCTAGTAACTTACTAGTAACTTGTTTAGTTACTTTTATTAAATTATAGTGACTTTTGAAAAAACATATAATGACTTTTTTTTTTAGTAACATTTGGTAACTTTCGGCTATTGTTTTAATTTGTATTCCATATTAAATTTTAATCAGATTTTACTTCATATAACCAAATTGTCGTCCGTTGTTCGTGGTTTGTTTGTGTAATGTCCACTCGGAAATGAGTGCTGACAGAAGAGGTGGAGGAGGGGAATTAAGAGAAGGAAAAGAGAGGGTGAAGGAGAAGGAAAACACTCAAGATAAGAAGAAAATGGTGGGACAGATCTGGAGAGGGGTAGAACAGAAGAGGAAGGAAGAGTTGAGGGAGGAGATGAAGAAGGAAGAGGATGGAGGTGCAGGCAAGGAGGAAGAGGAGATCAGTGCGGGGGCCCTGAAAAAGATGAAGGAAGCAGAGGAGTTTGTCAGATTGAGGTGTAGTAAGGATGGGAGGGTCAACAAGGAGAATCTAGGGGAGATAATTGACAGGATGTCAAAGCTCATCCTGGAAGTTTTGTACAAAGAGGAGAAAATAAACATGTTGGAGGAGGAAAACAGGAAGCTAAGGGAACAGATGAGGGGGACTAGTGTGAATAAGCTGGGATCAGTCACCTTTGCCTCGGTGGTCGCCTCGGGGGCTGCAGGGCGCAAGCCAGAGGTAGGGGGAACAGCACAGGTGAAACCCAGTTATAGGGCGGTGTTTGTGTCTTCTCTGCAAGGGGAAAGCACGGATCATATGAGGAAGACCTTGATGGAGAAGATTGACCCGGCAAAGGATCAGATTAGGATACGGCCCATACGAACTGCTGGGGCTAAACTCATAGTGGAGACGGACTCGGATGAGGACGCAAAGAAGATTATAGAAAACAAGGAGATTGCGAAGATAATGGCCTGCAAGGAGCCCAAGAGAAGGAGACCAATGGTAATATTTTATGATGTGGATAGGGATCTAACAACGGGGGAGCTTACCAAAATGACGTATGAGCAGAACATGAGGGGGAAGGTATCTAGATAGTGTAGTGGAAGTATCTCCAAAGATCAGGAACTTGCTCTTGAGCTGTAGGGTTTATATTTACTTTAGCGCAGTGTCCATTAAGGACTATACGGTGATCACTAGGTGTTATAGGTGTAGGGATCTGGGTCATGTTATGGCTCACTGTAGGAGTAAGGAGGAGGTTTGTGGAAAGTGTGGCAAGGAGGGCCACAAGGTAAGGGAATGTAAAAGTAGAGAGGAAATATGTATTCCATGCACAACGAGGAAACGCAGTGAGAAGTGTAAGAAACCCAACTCAAGAGACTGTCCGACACATCAACTATTACTGAGGAGACAAATGGAAAGAACAGACTATGGTTACTGAGATACTAAATGAGATTGTTGAACTACTTAGACTGATAGCGACTAGACTAGACGTGTACCCGACTGGCTCGAAGAACGACAGGACGGAGAGTAGAACGAGGATACCTCCGTCCAAACGTGCAAGGAACATGAAAAGGGCGGCAGCACATAGAGAAAGGATGACAGCGAAAATGGCGCTTGGATCTGTAAAGGTTATTCAAGATGGGGAGGTGGAGAAGGAAAGAGTGCAAAAATATAGTGGGCAGAAACTGGTTGAGAACAAACCTAGGACAAGAGGAGAGACTCTGGGGATCACTGAGCGGAGAGGAGGGGAAAGAAATTGTAAGGAATTTTGGAAGAGACTGAAGCAGCATGTTATCCCACTACCATCGGTGGATATGGGGTGCATGGTTGAGAGAGGGGAAATTAAAGTTGAGGTTGCCGAGGAACATATAAAATCTGTGCGTACAATGGTCCACAAATGAACTTACGAGTTTATGGCTGCACTCCTCAAATTTTTGGCCTCTGATGGACCTGAGGTTACTAGGACATACTACCAGGAAATGACTGTGGAAGGTTTCATCAGTAGGCTTCTCACGTGAAGATGTAAGTACAACTACGGAGCGAATGAATACTACTGTACCTCCTCTGGATATAGGTCGTGTGGTTATAGCGAGGTTGCGGCGGGTCGGGATGGTAGTGTTTCTTATCTTAGAAACTATGAGATAGTCGTGTCCGGACTAATCGGGGTTTCGTCAACCACGTGTTTTGTAAACAAAGGAGAAAGAGATAACCAAGGCAAACCAGTCTTGAAGGATGTAGTTAGTAGAGGGTCCATAATGAATTTGGTAGGACCAAACCTGAGGCATGAGGGGCGTGGAGACAGGTTGTACATGAGCCATAATCAGAGAGATGACCCGATAGCAAAATTTATTAGGGATTACTTTGTAAATGGTACAGAAGAAGGGGGAAGACTTTTCCAGCCAGATATGGCACCTGGATCTATGATTACATATATAGAAAAAGGATAAGGATTATTCTGGAGATGTTGTTCTTTGAGGCGTACAGGATCTCGGAGGAGGTCTCACAAAAGGTACATGTGCAAATCGTGGGATTTGGTCTGGGAGTTTGGAGTGGTTCGAGACACCAGGACGAGTTATTTTATAAATAAGTAAGGGAATGCCTACTTGATGCTTATGGGAAGTATGGTGCAGGTGCGGGTGCTGTTGTGGTGTTAGAGCTGCGGTGGATGGATGGGGTTATGGAGCATTTTGAGGATCGGCAGAAGATTCTAGCAGATACGGGTATACGGGTAATATCGACCCGGCGAGCTCCCTATGAGATCTTCGGGGAGGGGGAATATTACCTAGTTACTACGTATCCATGGGATGGAAATAGTTGGCCCGGCAACGAATTTTGGAATGGGAGGTTTGCGTCAACTGGAGACTTGGTGGCGGCATCCTCCACCCTAATATCACAACTGCACAATGCGGTAATAAATCCGCAGGTGGTGGAGGACATATGTGAGGGCATGAATAGGGAATGGGTGGAAAGCACCAATGAAGTCAGGTGTGAAGAAAAGGAGGAGGGGACGCCAGAGAGAGCTGGAGCGGGGACTTGCGGAAAAGCAGATCTGGGGGGGAAACCTAAACAAAATTGGAAGCTCTGGGGATTTGGATATGGCAAGAAAAAGAAAGAAAAGGGTATGGATCACAACACAAACAGCAGGGGGAGCCAGACCGCAGAAGTGAATATGGAGATGGAGGGGCAGCTGAAAGGAGAGAGGGATGTACCCTCTCAGGCTTACGGAACCCTCGAGGAGACGATGCGGTTATCCAGGCTAGAAGAAGAGAGAGTGCTGCACATGGCGCTGAGGCACGTGGTGAGACTGGGTCATGAAAGGGGGACAGTATCACTTTTCCCTCTCCCGAGTCGTTGGATAGAATTCAACTAAGATCTATGAATCTACCAACGGACGTGGACAGCTTGCGGGGACTAATTGATAAGGTCTTCAAGAGGAGAGAGGAAACTTTTGATATGGAGAATACTTATAGGCAATTTGTTAAGGCACACGGTCGCAAGACGTTTAACCCCAGCGTGGCATGGCCTGCGTGCTACGCGCACACATACTATCCGTAATGGGGGATAGCACCATTAGAATAGGACAGATTAATGGAATGAGGAGCGTGACCGTGTTGCATGAAGTCCGCAAGCTTGCTGAGGAGATGGGACTGAATGTTGTGTGTCTTCAGGAACCCTATACCTTGAGAGGGAAAGTTCCGCATATGCCGGTGGTCACTAGAGTTGTTGTTAGTGGAAAAGCTCCAATGAGCGCAATAGTGGTGTTTAACAAGGAAATTGCCGTAACTA
This sequence comes from Timema cristinae, assembly GCA_039000515.1. Lineage (NCBI taxonomy): Eukaryota > Metazoa > Arthropoda > Insecta > Phasmatodea > Timematidae > Timema > Timema cristinae. The sequence continues at coordinate 56,609,125 of JBCFYV010000003.1, read as the reverse complement.
AGATTGAACAGCTCTGTAACAGTGGGTAACATGCGTAGAACTGGGAACTAGCTCAGGCAGGTGTATAGTGGCAAACCTATATTTTCAATTTAGGCAGCCAATTGAGCCATATCTTGACCAGTTGGAGATAATATGTAGGACATACGCAGGTGTGCCACTCATAGTTACCGCTGATGCTAATGCTAAGTCTCCCATGTGGCATAGTCATAGGGTGATTGGGAGAGATAGAAGGGGTCGTGCTTTGGAGGAGTTCATCTATGGTCATGGGCTTGAGGTTGCAAACCAACCGAATAATCCCCCTACTTATCAGGGAGAGCTGGGGCTTCTTCCAACATTGACGTCACTTTGTGTAACGCCGAGTTCATGGACATGGTGGAAGGTTGGAGGGTTGTGGACAACGTCACGGTCAGTGACCATAACCTGATCGTCTTTGAATTTGTCCCGGGGAGGCTGGTGGATGGAAATGGGGAAGGGAGAAGAAGGAGATACAACATGAGCAAAGCTAACTGGGAGAAGCTGAGGGCTGAACTGATACTGCCCAGTCCAGTGGCACAAGGTGACAATGTCAACATGAAGGCCAAACAGCTGACGTGGGCTCTGCAGGATGCAATGAGGAAGTCGATACCTGTGGTGAAAGGTGATACCAAGGTTGGTAATAAGCCATGGAATGACAGACTGCAGAGTCTCCGAGCAAGGGCAAGGATAACGCGTAGGAGATATCAGAGGTGTCGAGACCCGGCTAGTCGTGTGGTGCTGTTAAATATCTACAGGGAGAGCAAGAGAGAGTTTGAGGATGGGTTGTATCAGGAGAAGAGGAAAAGTTGGGAGAAGTATGTACAGGAGGAGTTACAGAGAGGACCTTGGGGGGTGCCGTTCAAGATAGCCTCCGGGAAATTACGCCCCCCAGCCATGATAACCACGCTATCTAAGGATGATGGGAGTACCTCGACCATCTGGGAAGAGTCTGCGGTTCTTCTAATGGAGATATTGTTGCCAGATGATGACGTGACAGAAGATACTGAAGAGCACCAAAGGTTGAGGGAGAGGATGGATAATGACGAGTATGTAAAAGAGGAGGAGGTAGAACCTGTTAGTCGGGCGGAGGTGATCAGGAACATTGCTCTGATGGGTAAAAAAAAGGCGCTTGGTCCGGATGGGATAAAGGTCGAGGTGCTGGAGAAGACGGCTGACCTTATTGCTCCTTTCCTTGCAGGGCTGTTAAACGAATGCCTCGCTCAAGGCAGAATCCCGAACATCTGGAAGCAGAGCGAGGTAATCGTGCTAAGCAAGGGGGAGGATAAAAACCCACTTATTCCGAAGTCATAATGACCCATCTGCCTGTTGAACACAGCAGGGAAGTTGCAGAAGAAGATATTATGTGAAAGATTACTGAGACACAGGACAGTCATGGGCATGCATCAGCAGCAGTATGGCTTCCGAAGAGGCAGGTCGACAAAGGACGCAATCTGCAGAGCAATGGAACTGATTGACTCGGCAAATGGTAAATACGTCGTAGGAATATTTGTGGACATCTCAGGCGCTTTTGACAACCTCTGGTGGCCGGCGATGTTTGACTGATTAAGAGAGATTCAGTGTCCGGGGCAGCTGTATGGGAGTCTTAAGGACTACTGTCGTAATAGATACTCCACCCTGAGATGTCCAGGAAATAAGGTTCAGAAGCTACTGACGAAGGGATGTCCCCAGGGATCGGTTTGTGGCCCGATCTTTTGGGATGTCAGCCTGGAACCAGTGTTGTACTTGTTGGAGGGGATGCCAGAGACGCAGGGTGTGGTTGCCTTCGCAGATGACCTTCTAATAGTAATAGAAGGGTACTCGAGAAGGAACTTAGAGGAAAAAAGTAACCAGGTGCTTGAAGAACTTGACACCTGGTGTAAAAGTGTCAAGTTAAAAATGGCACCAGCGAAGACGACCTTCATGCTGTTTAAGGGTAGATTGGCTAGGGATCCGACCATAAAATTTGGTACGAAATCTATAAGAAGAAGCCATACGGTCAGATTCCTGGGAGTTACCCTAGATGAAAACAGGAACTTCACAGCGCACATGGAGGGAGTGATGGGGAAAACTCTGTTGGTGATGAATAAAATTATAAGCATAGGACAGAGGCGGTTTTATCTGCCTATGCGGATAATAAGGACATACCATCAGATGATTCTTCTCTCCATTGTGAGCTATGGGGTGTGCATCTGGGCTCACAGACTAACCAATGTCGCTCCGGCTAAGGTGATTCAAGGTCAGCAGAGGAACATCTTATTGATGGTGACGGGAGCCTACCGTACTGTAGCAACGGATGCATTGAGTGTGGCCCTAGGTGTATGGCCGTTGGACCTCCTCAAAAGGAAGAAAGCTGTGGCGTACTGGCTAAAAAAGAGAAACTTGGAGAAGGTGAGAATCCTCACCACACCCGATGTGACAACTTCTGGAGAGGCGGAAATAGTCCTGTTGGAGGAGTGGCAGAGACGTTGGGAGAGAAGTGGGACAGGTAGGAGGACTTATCAATTGTTCCCAAATGTGGTTGAGAGACTAGAGAATAAGCACCTCCAGCCATCTCGGGGTCTTGTCCACTTCATCACGGGAAAGGGACCGTACCCGGCATCTCTAAGGAAGCTGGGATTAATAGAGTTGGGGAATTGTCAATGTGGTGAGGAGGGAACCCCTGAACATGTGGTGCTTGAGTGTGTCATTACACTAGAAGCAAGAAGGAACTACCAGAGAGAGATCCAGGGAAGATTAGTAGGCGAAGTACTGAGGGACCCAATCTATTGGAAATTCTTAGACCAGCTTGCACTGGAAGCGTCAGATAGAGCAAAGACAGCCTACATAGACAGACTTAAAGAGGCACAGGGACGAATAAGACGGGACGTTGACACTAACAATGACGAAGAAGGTGACAGCGACACGGAGGGCGGGACTGGCATGGACACTAGTGCGGTCTCAGTGGGGAGTGAGTAGGGCAAAAAGGATTGTTAAAAGGGAATAGGCTGTAACAATCCTTGCCGGGGGAAAAAATGTGTATGTGCTGGGAGGAGCAAGCGCAAGCCCTGGGAACTGGATTCCAGTACGACTGAGTGTCTGAAGGAACACGGGGGATGCCCTTGAGATCCAAAAGACAGTTTTCCAGTCGTATTAACAAAAGTTAGTGGAATGATTATGAACTTTGAGGGGCTCCCTGCACTGTATGACCCACCACCTTGGAAACAAGAGAGGTGGGTTTTGGTTAATGGCCCTCAGAGTCAAGATGGAGAAAGGCGGCTGCCCTGCAGCCCTCTGGTACCATCTGGGTAATGGTGTTCCCCGGCAGAAATGGGAATAGAATAGTTTAGTAATTTAGCTTAGCTTAGTTAGTAGTTAGTATAGATAATTAGGGACGGGGAACTAGATAGGGGGTAGATTAGGAAATTCAGCTGCCAAGGGTGGAAGGAAGAGTGAAAACAGAGGTATGGTGGCTAGAAAGTAGGCGGGGCACCAACTCTGATAGGGCGCCTCACTAGGTGGTTATTATGGGGATGCCCACCTCTGCTGAGCGCTTGGCGGACTCGGGAGTGAAATCCCGGGCATTGTGAAGGGCCTAGCGGGGTAGGGTACCGGGGGCGTAATATACCGTGGGTGGACCATATTGAGTTAGGGGTAGTTGAATTTCATTTAAGTAAAGAGCCAAAATATGTGTTGAAATGTTAAAAAGGAAATTCATATTAAAATTGTATAAATAAAGTAAAAGTTGTGTGGAAAAAATGGCCCGGATTTAAAGATTGTAAGATACCGGGCCTGTAAACACTGAATAAATAAATAAATATACTCATCTACGAATATAAGAGTTGTATTATTTATGATAAACTTGAGACGGTCAGCTGACAGAAGGTTTTGGTACGCTAGCGAAACAACGGTGGTTTAGGGAGGAGAGGAAAAAAAAGAAATCTTGTGTAGTAAGTTGTATATTTCTAAGTTATTGAGTAAAGTATTGTTACTTGTAAATCGTACTTTTCATACAAATTTAGAATATGTTCTTTAAGAGATAGTTTTAGTAATTAAAGAGTGGCAAACTTACATATTAGGTGATCTATCGCGTTCAATTCACCCCAAACATTAGGCATACCGCTGATAGTCTTTCCAAAGCCTGCGACATGGTCCAGTGGGGTGAAGCCAGCCACTGGGGGCAGAGCACCGATCGCTTCTAGGAGATGGTCCTGTACAGGGCCTACCTTTGCCTCGCTGAGTTCAGGGGGCGGCACCCGCACACAATCTGAAAAATCCATTGCGGGTGCTGATTTTTTTAGCAGCCGCCAATCGCTGGTTACAAAGAACGGAGGTGTTTGTAGCTCTGGGTCCACCCGCTGGCCATCATCCAGCCTGTTTGGATCCCAGTAATCTGTAATTAAATAAATACATATTGATTACTATCGAGGGAAATAAAACATCACCAATACTTTAAAATGTATGACAGAACGCTAATTACCAATAGAACAGTGGTTATCCGCTAAGCCAATTCCATCCTCGCTAAATAACCTCAACGGGTCTAAACTATCGGGGACTTCCAGTTGAACGATAGCAACGTGCATCGGTGGTGCGTATTCTTGACATTCTATCAAAGGAGGAAATACCGCTGTACATCAAAGACGTAATAAGCAAAATAGTTCTCATTAAAATATACAAAAAGATTTAAAACATTGGACGTGTTTCCCCCCACCCTCCCAACCCTGCTAAATAAAGACACACAGTTACAATTTATAAATGAATGTGTTAGATTTGTATGTATGTGTGTGTGTCTAACTTTAACTGATTTTTGATTTCACCTTATTTTTCACTCTCGCAAATGCGGGTGTATTCAACCACGGGAAGAAAGAATTTGGTTGGATGACCGCTCTAACAGGGAAAAATCAGGGTTCAATCTCGGACTAGTGAAATGAGGGTGGTTTCCCTAAACGGTTTTCCACTTTCCCTCCAGGCAAATACGGGTGCAATACCTCTAAATTCAACCTTCCTCATCCCTAACATATTACCGTAAATAGTAAATATGTGTACAACCCGAAGGGGTAGTAAGACGTGATACTAAATAAATAAATAAATATAAAAACAGGGGAATGTAAATAATCTCCTATAATCTCTCCTTGGGTTTGCAGTATATATTATTCATTGGTGGGCCAGTTAGACAGAAAGAAGATGAATACAGTATCAAATGGTAAATTACATTCATAGAGAATAACCACTGTACACGTGGTTTAATACGTTATTCTCACAATAGATGCAATTTATTTGAAATGTCAGGGATGAACACCCGCAAGCTCCTCAAACATATGTAAGTCATGTTTCCGCTTTATAGGTTTTAGGTTTAAAAGTTCTAGTGTGTACACACAAAAATAAGATACCATAGACACACAAAGATAATATAATTTATTTATATGATAAATAAGATAGGCCATATGATTAATCAACATATTTTATATCTGAACATTTATCAGGTGTTTTCTAAAACTAGGCCCTTTTTAACCGTAGGTGAATTTGTTCGAAAATTAAATCAAAATGACAAGGAAAGCATTTTATAATATTTTTTTTATAATTGCATCGATGGTCACATGGCTTAAGCCGTCCCTATCATATTATACTAGACTACCGATGAGAGGCTGATCGACGTCTGATTCCCGTTCTGGTGTACTGAGATTGATTTTCCTAAATAGTTTTCAATCTCACTCGAAGCAAATGCAGTTACACATTCTACATAGTCTAATTATATCAAACGAAAAATCTGGTCGACCAACTTTAACATAAAACCTTATTTGATTTTGCCTTATTTTTTCACTCTCGCAAATGTGGGGTGTACTCAACCATGGGAAGGAAATATCGGATTGGATCACCGTTCTAACATACATTAGCGGTAATAGCCCCACGAAAGATATCGATATTCGAACCCCAGTGGGCACGCTATCTAAATGCCAGGCTCATCTCATTCAGGTGGGGGGGGGGGTGAATAGAATCTCTAATGGGTAAACTGTTGGTATTTCTCCCTCCAGGTAAAAATTATAGAACGTTTTATTAATCACCCCTACCAAACTATAAAAATTAATCTATATTGTATAGCCAGAAAGGGTGCGTTTAACTCAACTAGTTATGGCGGTGGAGATTGGAGGGCTCAAATATCCGCTGAGTTGTACTGTCACTAGTTCTCACTAAAAGGTTTCCCTCTCCTTCACTTCATGTAAACGCTGGAACATTTCTACCTTACTCCTCCTTATCTTCGCTAACTGTGGTCCATGTTGGTATGTCAGATACCTACATCTGCACATGTTAACGGACGATAACAAACAATTAATGTTGGTAGAATTTTGTTGGAGGGATGGCAACCCATAACTGAGGATTATAAATCACTGTGAGGCTTCCATTTGGAGAGAGGCCCCTGATTGTGCATAATCAAATCTGTGTCAATGCTCTAGTTATAATATCACCCCAGTGAGTGATGACGTCACCACAAAAACACCCATTACCACATAGATAGGGGAAGGAGTTGGGGGTTAATGACTCTTCAATAGAGTAGTTTTTATCCGCTTTCAACATTTATGACAAAAATTTATAAGTTTATTCACACTGGAGGGTTAACGACTCTTGCTAAGAGTTCAATGATAAACTACAAGTCAGTTACCACGTATTTTAGCCCCCGGGGGTATATGACATACAAAGCTCACGAGGAGTGAGGTGGAGGGAGGGGGTAAAGTGAAAGTAGGTCCAACAGATTCTTGCGACAGGAAGCCATTGCTCACAATCCATTTTAAACGGCCGTTGAGAGAGGTTCCTCCAGAACGATCCCCGCCCTCGCGGGTATTGATCACCGGCAGAGAAGTGTGCGGACCCCGTGCGTTGCCAGACATCCAAGACTGCACTCTCCCCTACCAATAAATAAAAAAACTCCTACCCCAGAAATAAAAAGAAACTCCCACACAAAATCTTCCCCTCAGGAACACACACATAAAAAAATAAAATGTGGCAAAAGTCAAATGGGGAAAAAATTAAATGGGATAAAAGATCAAATGGAACAGGAATGAACAAGTTTGGACATGAATAAAACACATACAAACCGTGGAAATGGGGTCAAACTTGGAGTAGGGAAAGCGCTGAGCCAGTGCTATAAATAACAGCCAATCACAGTGCTGTACTGAGCCTGTGCTATAAATATCCGCCAATCACGTGCTGTTATCAACAATCAATCCATCTACTTATATACAAGAGGTTTGGCTTGTATCTCTTCTGCATGACAATCTGAATGTCTGGAATGCCAGATCCCCACTGTGGTTCAGATCCCACGTTAAACTGTGGGTCCTCAATTTCATCTCATAATCACCCTAACATTACAAATTAGCGTAAGTGCGTATTACCCCAACGGGTAGTAAGACGCTGTGCTAATAATAATAATAATAATAATAATAATAATAATAATAATAATACTTTCCTCTATCATAGTGCTGGACAACAGTCGTAAGACCTATAACAGGCCAGCACTGAAAAGTAGACAGGTACCTTACAAATATATATATTTACACGAGAAAATAAGATAAACAAAAATGGCTAAATAATGTTATATAATGATGAATAGTTACAAAAAAGTAAATAATAATGATAATAATAAAAATTAGCAATAATAACAAATAACTAAAGAGCGGTTAAGATCAGTAACAATATGCAAAAAAATAAATCAGAGTATTGTAAATATAAATATTATAGACAGAACCTCTACATGATAAATTATTGATATGGAATTTCCTTAAATAACTCTATGAGTTTGACGCCCTAAGAGGTTTCGAATTTTGTCATAATCATAATGAATCCGGTTACTAAAGTATTTATCATAGCACACAGCGACAAATATTCTCTGAACGTTTTCCAATCTAAGAGAATCAGTTAAGGTAATGGAATTCCAAGCAACAGTAGCATATTCTAACTTAGATTTAACCAGGGCGTAGTATAGACATAAAAAACAATCGAATTTCTTAAATGATGACGTAATAAATTTAATAGATCCAATTAATTTAAATGACTGGGAAATTACATGGTCAACATGATAGTGGAAAACAAGTTTGTTATCCAGGATAACACCAAGATCATTAATATGAAGGGTGTGAACTATGTTTTCGTTGCCCAATTTATAAGTAAAATAAAAAGGATTGGTTTTCCTTGTAAAAGATATAGATTTGGTTTTAGATTTATCAATAAACATTCCAGTAGCCCGTGGGATTCATCAGCCCACTCTTCCTATTGGGTGAAATTGGTCACGTGACCACGCCCCTTGCTCTCTGATTGGTGGTTGGTTTTCCCCCTCCCCTCCCGCACTCTCCCCTTGTTAATTGATTATTGCTAATTAATTAGTATTGGCTAGGATTGAGGTGTTGGAGTTTTTTTATTTATTTGTTTATTAGTATAAGGTCCGCGGCGTCGAGCGTGGAGCACGAAGCTCTTCTGACGGCAGCGTGGTGTAGAATAAACATGGGTTCCGTCACAAGCCTCTGTTATACAGCCTTTCACTTCCCCGCAGATCATCATGCCCCCTCTTCTACTTCCTTTCTCTTTTTCCCGCCACCAACCCCAAAGTTCATGGACTCGGATATATCAAATTTCAACATCTGGTTTTAACCGTAGGCCATGTTGATAATAGCATCAACCCCATTGCAGACTCGTTAACCCCGCATTGTCCCGTTATCTAGCGCTCGACCTCTTGAGCTCATTGAATGCGGTAGACAAAGCTATTACTTAACCACCAACAAGGCGTTTTCGTGACAGACTGAGATTCAAACATTGAACCCCTGCACTAAGATTGTTGAACGGTATCTAGCAAACCCCGACCTCGACACATTTTTAGCAGCGTGTCCTAAATCCATGGGGGTGATGCGTGCCAGCATTTCGGGAGAGTAGAAAATCACCCAAGCGAGATTCAAACCCACGACCTCCTCCCGCCATAATTATATGAGTGATATTAAAGTCACGGGTGTCAAAGTCTTCTGAATGCACCCCAAGCCAAATAACCTTGTTGTGTTTCAGCTCATGCGATGAAAATTATACTCAGTAATTGACATGGGATTCGAACCCGGGACTTTGAAACAACAACAAAATAAACTTCTGTCTCTTTTGTTAAAAGCGATATAATTATTAGTACAGAAAGTTTTTTTATTCATGATTACTCAGTCATTAACACGGGATTCTAACCCAGGACTTTTGGCTCAACAAAAAAGAATTATCATACGCAATATAGAGTTCTGTCTCTCCCCCTGATGATTTCGAGATTGTCACCTTTTCTGTTATAGAAAAAGTAAAGGTGGGGGCTTGAAATGAGCAGTATTTAGCTGCCAGCTATTAAGGAAAATTCGTACTATGCTCATCATGCAAGAGTGAAATAATTGCTGATTTGCGTGAGAGATCATATTGTAGCGGCAAACTATCTAAAGCTAGTTGCAGCAGTACTAATTTTAAAGAATATTTACCAGATTGTTTCAAAATGTCTAGAATTAAACAAGTAATAATCAAGTAGGTGTGCGTCCGTTCAATGCTCCCGAGTTAGATACACGGTCTCAAACACCGCTCAGCCGTCATAGATGCCTTAGACCACGCGACCATTGACCGGAGTCATACCACTCAAAGCACACAACATTTGCAAGAGTGAGAAAAAAAAGGGTTGGTTTTGCTGGTTGATCTGATTTTCCTAGCAGAGCTACGCTTTATCAGCATAGGATAGGGAAGTGCACCAGCATTTCGCTAAACCAAGCTTATTCATTCTGCACCATGGGGTACCCACAACCCGAGGGCTAGCACGGCTAATGTCATCTTTGTGTACCCGCACTTGCTATTCAAACTTATTTTTTTCTGCGGAAAAGTCTATACACATTTGCATGAACAGAGACATAGCAGAGCATCTACCCTACACGTCCATCCTCATCGACAGCAAGAAGGTGTCTGGTGAATATCGGAACTTACAAAGATTCTTGTGGGGCAACCATCGACCGGGAGGCCTACCACTCAATTTACACAGCATTTGCGATAGTGAGAAAAAAAACACCCGAGAGCTAGCACGGCTAATGTCGTCCTTGTGTACCCGCACTTGTTATCCAAACTTATTTTTTCTGCGGCAAATTGTACCCATATTTGCATGAACAGAGACAGAGCAGAGCGTCTACCCTACACGTCCATCCTCATCGGCAGCTAGAAGGTGTTTGGTGGATAACGGGACTTACAGAGGGTCTTGTGCGTATAGGGCATGCGCGGATGTGCATTGGGCAATCGGTGCCTTTACAGGTGGCACGCCCTTTGAAGTCCCTATAAATAGACCTCGTAATCATTACAGTCGGTCATTTAAATTTGTGATTGGCTTGGATAATCATCAAGATGAAATTCGACTCGCTGGAAAATTGGATTAATTCAGGTATGTTTAAAACAGTTTTGTATATTTTAATGGTTACTATATTGCTTATTACGTCTTTTATGTAAAGCGGAATTTGTTCCTTTGTCAGACTTTCAAGAAAACCCACCCGTGCCACCTACAATGCCGGTAGCACCGGGTAGCCCAGATCCGCTAGAGTTTTTCAGTGAGGACAGAATTTGCCTGGTGGATGGCGACTGATCCATGGGTAATTAACGTTCTGCTTTAGATTTGAGCGTGATTGGAATGTAGTTTTTTTGTCACGATAGTAATTAATATGTATTTATTTAATTTCAGACTACTGAGATCCATATGGGCTGGATGAGGGCCTGCAGAGCAACGTAGTTCCTAAAGCGACGTGTGTGCCGGCACCTGCCCTGGTGGAGGCGAGCCCTGTACTAGAAACGGCCGGTGCTTGGCATGGCGTCACCTGTGTCTTCACGCAGCCCCACGTCATCCTCAGGCCACCCCCCATCAGAGGACAAACGCCCACAGACGCCTGCGGAAATTCGCTCCCCGATGTTTGGGGTGAATTGGACGTAATAGACAGGCTAATATGTAAGTACCGTCTACAAGTAACTATACTATAGCCACTAATTTGGAAATATACTTTTTGTGTGCGCTCTCTTTCTCCAAAACCACCGTTATTTCACCAGCATACCAAATCCTTTTGTCAGCTGGTCGTTTCGAGAAGGTTGTCAAAGACAGAAAATTATAATTGTCGCTTTAGCCACTTAATAAAATCACGTTTACAATGTGCTGGATCAAATATTCATCCACCACCTTAGTGCATTCGATAGCGTGTCTGTATAGTAAACTATTGGTCCCGGGTTCATTTCCCGTACAAACATTCAAAGACAGAAAATCATAATTGTCGCTTTAGCCACTTATTAAAATCACGTTTACAATGTACTGGATCAAATATTCAGCCACCACCTTAGTGCATTCGATAGCGTGTCTGTATAGTAAACTATTGGTCACGGGTTCATTTCTCTACACGGTTGGTTTGATAAATTATCATACAGCTGGCAGGGATTGTGAATGTTATAGTCATAATATTTTATTAATAAAAAAGTGACCCGAGCTTTAGACTGAAAAAACTGCAATGTTTATAAATTAAAATAAAATTATTTCCACCAAGAGTAAACTTAATTCTGTCCACTTTCTATATTTACTAATTTGTGTGAATGAATGTATTCCCTGCAAATACCGTATTTCATTTATGACGTGTTTGTATGTGTGTGTGCTTGCTTGTCGGACCAACAGATAGCGTTGAAAGCCTATTTCGAACATTAATACGGTTTTAAAAGGGGAGATTATGTGATTTAAGTTTAGAGATATTTCTTACAGGCATCCAGGAGAAATTATATTGTTGATTTAGCCGATCATTAAATTGAGAGAGAGAGATAAATACTATATTTTTGCCTAGACAAGGGACACTGGTTCGATTCCAAACATGGGGTGAAAATGAGGGTTTAACTGCCCTGGACTAAATTGTGTAGTTGTCCTAGGGAGTATTTATTACACACACTTTGTGAAAGGTCCCAGGTTAGATTCCCTATATGGGTGAAAATGTAGGTTTAACCCTTGATAGTGTTAAATTAACTGCTCTGGACTAAATTTTGTAGTTTTACTAGGGTTAAAGTGTATTTATTACACACACTTTGAGAAATGTTCCCGGGTTCGATTACCTACATGAGTAAAAATGTAGGTTTAACCCTTCATAATGATAAATTAACTGCCCTGGACTAAATTTGTAGTTAAGCTAGGGTTCAAGTGTATTTATTAGACACACTTTGCGAAAGGTCACGGACTAGATTCCCTACATGGTTGAAAATGTAGGTTTAACCCTTCATAGTGATAAATTAACTGCCTTGGAATGTATTTAGTAGTTTTAATAGGGTCCAAATTTATTTATTAGACACATTTTGCGATGGAGTCCTGGGCTCGATTTTCGGCATAGATGAAAATGTAGGTTTAGCCCTTCATAGAGATAGATTAACGGTCCTGGACGGTATTTATAGCTGTACTAAGGTTCGAGTGTGTTTATTACACACGCTTTGTGAATGTTGGTTTCAGTTAAAGCAATTATGTTTAGGAAAAATTGTAACATATAATATTAATACCGAAAGTAGATTGAAATTGAAAAGTATTAGACATTTTAAAGAGAAAAAAAAATACGCGTATGTTTGGAACAATTTTATTTAATGTGCCTACTTTGACACGTGCTTTTGTGTTAGTTCAAATGGAGGCAGGAAATGGCAGCATGATCCCCCCAACCGCCAACGGGAGCGAGTCTCCCTCACCACACCACAGGAGCACCACCTTAAAGCCAGGGAGACGTTGCTCGAACACAAGCTGTGGTGCGGGAGACAGGGTCCGTGGTGGTGGCGACAGCGGGATCGTCTTCAGCCCCACAATCGGGATTTAGTGGATCTTCAGATCGTCGAAGAGAGAATTAAACAATTGAAGCGTTTCTCTTAAACTGGTAGTGAAATTACCGTACATCTTGGAGCTTCAGCAAACGATCGTGACGAATTAAGCTGGCTTGAAGAACAAATAACTAATTTGATCAATCGGCTGCAGGACCATGGCGTTAGCGCCCCTGACAATGTCGGATCACTTTTGAATAGCACGGACTCGACGTTGAATCCTGTATATGTCTCATTTAGGCGAGCAAATTAGTTAGACGCTCAATCCGTGCTTGATAATGTAAGTCGTGTGTTGCAAAGTAATAGTTTGTTTTTGAGTACCGCACCACTGTACGTTAAAATCAGCCATTTTAAGGAGCCTTGTGGGAGTGCTCGTTATTGTATAAATTCTCTCCCGCTATCACATATAGCCGTAAAAACCAAGGGATCATTACGATTCAAAATGGCGACACACTTTGCCTTGCCCGTGCATTGGCTATTGCCAAAGCTATATGTTACATTAAAAGAGTACCAGGGTGCATGGATGTGAACACCGTTAAACAGATTAAACAGGGTCGTCTTATTAAAAAAACTCAAAGGAGAGGAACTATGCCGTGATGCCCATGTGAATCTTTTGAAAGGTGGTGGGCTAACCCAGCTTAAACAATTTCAAACATACCTCTCCAAATAAAACATTACAGTGTTTAGGGAACGTTGGGAGAGACAGGTCATATATGAGGGGCCTACTCCCTCCAAACATTCCTTTGAAGGCTACATTGATTTATATTTTCACGATGATAAGCAAAACCATTTTTAGGTCTTAACATATTTGACAGCCGCGTTTAAGTGCGGGTACTTTTGACGCGAGTGCCGTGTGCCGTTCAACACAAATATCGTGCAAAAATGTGAATCAGCGTGCAAAAAGTTCTACACTAAAGCGGTTTGTAGCGGAAGATGACCTGTGATCTGTAAAGACTGCGCGTGTTGGTTCACAAACCAAACATGTTTTGATAACCATAAACGTGCCGGTTTTTGCAGAGGTCACAGGTCGGTCTGTGATGTAAAAATGATTTGCGAGTTATGAGGGCAATATTTCAGTTTGGAAAGAGCAGAATATTCATATAGGTGTTATGAGACTTTTTGTAGAGTCTGTAAGACCCATCGTACTTTTGGTAATTTTTGTTATATGAAGCAAGCCCCATCAAAGCCGTCACTGGAAAAGAGCAATTTCATGTTTGTATTTTCTGATTTTGAATGCCAGCAATAAACTCTTTTTCAAGGTTCGGCAAAAACTTACTTGCACGAACCTAACATATGTGTCATTCAGACGTGTTGCAAGGCCTGCGTTCATATAGATGCAAATGACCATAATTGCACAGAATGTGGGAGCGATAGGACTCGCATATTCAAGGGTGATACCACAATGGCACATATTTTTATTATTTTTAGAGCAAATTATAGCATCAAAATTTAAGGACATCACCCACCTAGGCCATAATGCAAAAGGCTATGATGGTAATTTTATTTTAAAGTATATGATGGAGGTTAAAAATGGACTCCAGAGCTCATAATGAACGGTCGGAAAATCATGTCCATGCGTTACGGCACGCTCCACTTTATCGATGAACTTTCTCCCCGTGTTGTTGTCCAAGATGCCAAAAACATTCGGCTTGGATGAGTCCCTGGCCTAGGTACATTTCTCCCATTTTTTCAACAAAAAAGAAACGCGGGGTATTGGGGTCCCTTGCCGCCAAAGGAGGACTACGGCATCGGTGAGATGTCGGTTGAGGGAAAGTAGCACTTTGAGAAGTGGTATGACGCGTTGATCAAAGAAAAATATGTATTTGATTTTAAACTCGAGTTGGAACTATATTGTGTTAAAGATGTAGAGATCCTACGGAAGGCCTGCCTGAAGGTTAGAGGCATGTTCATGGAGAAAGCAAAGGTGGATCCTTTCAGAGAGGCGTGTACGATAGCTGGAGTGGCCATGTTGGTTTACCACTGAAGTCATCTTAAGGAGAATACTATCGGTATTATCCCTAACGGTGGCTACCGGTGTGCAGACCAACAGTCACACGTCGCTGTACAATGGCTCTGCTGGAAGGCCCATCAACGCGGTGTCTCTATTCTTCGTGCGGGTAACGGCAGTGAGGAATATGTGTTAGGGTGACGTGTAGAAGGCGTTGTTAAAGCTGGAGATAACACCACCGTATTTCAGTTCTGGGGCTGTTATTGGCACGGGTAACCTATTTGTTATCCTGATAACACCACCCGTATCAAAAACAGCCGCCACGAGACCATGGAGACGTGCCATAACGCGACCATGGCTTGTGTTTGAAAAGATTAAGAATGCCGGCTACATGGTCGTAGAGATGTGGGAGTTTATGTTTAATGAGATGAAACGCACATACAAAGAATTGAAACAATTTATACTCCGGCACGAGGTGTATACCAAGGAGCCCCTCAGCACCAGGAATGCATTCTTTGGCGGGCGTACAAATTGTAACAAGCTCTTCCACGAAGCAGACCTTTCTTGCGGGGAGAAGGTCTAGTACTTGGATGTGTGTTCATTATATTCTTACGTTTGCAAGTACAAAAAATACCCTTTCGGCCACCCCAAAATTCACTTGGAACCAAATTGTCAGTCTATAGATCAAGTAGAAAGCATAACCAAAGTTACAGTGACGCTTCCGCGGGATTTATTCACGCCCGTATTGCCTACATGGATGCACGACAAGTTAATGTTAATCTTGTGCAGGAAATTCGGGGAGGAGAAAAACCAAGGTGCGTGTCAGCACAACGACAAAAAAGATCGCTGGTTGACAAGCGTCTGGGTGATTGACGAGATCCTGAAAGCCGTTGAGAAAGGCTACACCGTTGAAAAAGTACACGAAGTGTGGGAGTACAATGTATCTGTTTACGATCGTCAGACACGTTCTGGTGGGTTGTTTCGCGGGTACATTGATACTTTTTTGAAAATTAAACAAGAAGCCAGCGGATACCAGAGTGGTGTACCTCACAAGAGGAAAAGTTAGCTTGTATTCAAAATTATGAGAAGACGGAGGTGGTAAATCTCAGTTTCGGCTCTGTAAAAACTCTGGTCTCCACACTCTGTCTAAATTCTTTTTAAATTCACTATGGGTAAAGTTTGGGCAAAGGCCCAATTGTCCACACGTAGCCGTTGTTAACGACTATCAGGGCATCCACAAGTACTTGACGGATCCGTACATCACCCTGGACAGCGTCATTGATGTTAAATATGAGGTTATGTTCCTCATTTATAAGGTTGCGCATGACGCGTAGCGCCCTAACCCTAACACGAGTGTGGCGGTGGCATGCCACACGACTGCTATGGTTAGGTTGCACTTATACAGCAGTATCCTTGAACAATTTGGGGACCGCATTTTGTATCATGATACAGATAGCGTTCTATTCACAGAACACCCCGGCGATTGGAGCCCACCGACCGGAAACTTTTTAGGTGATCTCACTGACGAATTTCAGGATTATGGTCCGGAAAGCTACATTACTGCCTTTGTATCTGGCGATCCCAATAATTACGCGTACCAAATTAGTGTTGGTGGCGATCCTGCCAAAACAAAACGATATGCAAGGTTTGCGGGATCACCATAAACTATGGCAACCGTAGCGACGTTAATTTTGACGTTTTGAAAGCGATGGTCACTGAACAGGCTGCGGAGAGATACATACAGATATCGTATAAAATTGTAAGAAAAGGCCTTTCGATTGTAGGTACCGGTTCGCAGACTAAAGTCTACCGGCCCGTGTCAACCAAACGTCGGATAACCGATGATTATAATACGTTGCCGTTTGGGTATCATAGCCTTGTAAACGCACTCACCACGAATAAAGGTGATCATTTAGACTGGCTGAATAATCTTTTTTTTTTTCACTCTAGACAGTTCTACTGAAATATCATTTTTCAAAGATTTGAGTTATATTTTCATATTTTTTTCTGCATGAAAACAGGGGTGTTTTTTATTTATTTATTTTATGCACTTGGGTTTCTTTTTATATTTTTTATTCGCCAGTACAATCCTCCACATACCTGATTTTTTCTAGTCAATTTGTTTTTTGTATATATTTTAATTTTAGTCAAATATAATAAACTGTTTGTATATATATTTATTTTAATTCTAGTCAAATATAATAAACTGTTTGTATATATAATTATTTTAATTCTAGTCAAATATATTAAACTGATTGTATGTATTTAATTGCTTTTAAATTGAAACCAACTCTATGTATATATATTAAATTGAACCATCTTTAGTACCGAGGCCACTATTCCACCCTATGTATAAATATAATGTAAATAGTCACAGTATACTTTTCACTGTATGTATAAATTTCATCATTTAAATAAATATTGAAAAAACCATTATGTTTGTGTTTTAAAGTCTACACCCGCACCTTCCTCCTATCCTATAAATACAAGTTCATATAGATTATAAGCTCAGTCTTAAGCATTATGGACAAGTTGAAAAATCCATTTTCGGCCATCATAAGCGGCCCTTCCAGCTGTGGAAAGTCACATTTTGTAGCAGAATTTATCCGTCACTTAGAAACAATGTGTAGGGTAAATTTGATAAAATCACATGGTATATTGCTTTATGGCAACCGGGATTCGAACAAGACGGGGCAAGTCCTCACGTCATATTCTGTAAGGGTTTACCAGAAATGGGTGACATCTGTAATGACTCTCCACAGCTGATTATCCTGGACGACGTTGTTCGTGAATCCAACGAAATGGTCGTCGATCTTTTCACCAAAAGATGCCACCATCAAAATATTAGCGTCATGTACCTTACACAAAATTTATTCCACCAGGCAAGGGCCAAAAAGACATTACCTTAAACGCACCTTATATCGTGCTTTTTAAAAATCCCAAGGATAAAGCTCAAATTCAACACTTTGCATGGCTAGTCTGTCCTGAAAATCCCCGTGTTTTACAATAGGCTTGCACTGATGTTACAAGTACGTCTCACGGCTATATATTGTTGGATTTCAAACAAGGTACACCAGAATGGTTCAGATATAGAACCCACACAAATGTCGGGTGCTGCGTGTACCTACCACGCAAAAGTTATAAAAAAAATCGACACTTCCCGATTACAGATCATTTCATAACCATGAGTCCCAAAGTGCTGGAGCAGGCCCATCTGCTACGCGCGAATTATCGCATAAACCCGCAGCAACGTGTAACCTTGATGAAAACGGATGACAAGAAATTGATAGACTTTGTTTGCGAGAGTGCCTACAACACTTTAAAAGGGCGAGTGCCGTTGAAAATTGCGCAGAAAACAAAGTTACGTGCTCACAAGCAGGTGTTGCACAAGCTGGTCACATGAGGAGAGTACTGGAAGAAGAAAAGACGACTTCTTGTTCAAAAGGGAAGAGCGTTTTTTCCTTACTCTTAGCCCCTTTATCAGTGGTGTCCTTGGTTCTTTATTCAACAAGTAAATAATGGAACACAAGAAAATGATGATATTGTTGTCCCCAGGTACATTACACCGTTACGAGCAAAACCATCAATAAGTGGCATCAGTAACAAATCTAGTAGTCTCTTAGTTGGACCAGGAAATGGAAAATATTCTCGCTTCAAAACTTGATGACAAGCCTAAATGGACTTTATACAAACAAGTTCTACAGTGCTATCGGCACTTTAGTCAACACCCTCTGCTGACTGAAAATACTACCACCACCACAACCACCCCAACCACCACTACCTCTGAAGCGTCTGTACTTCCGATCCATGCTGTACTTAAAACTGTACCAGCGCATACACGTAAAAAAGCTGAACTTTTACTAGAACATATTATTTCCCAAGGCGGAATCTCTTAGGACTAAAACGTAGAAGTGAGTATTCAAGAAACGCCTCTCCGTGGATCCAATATTGTGGATTAGTCAACGAACTGGTCAGAGCAAGAAGTCACAGCGAACCGTCGGGGTGGCGAGAGTTTCTCACGGCGCTGCAAAAAATAAACGTTTCGAAAGAATTTATTGTAAATCCGAAACGTTGGCGCCCATAAGAGATCCGACGACCCGTACCACAACCACTTACTCCGTCGCAACTCCCTAAAAAGAATAAAATGAAGAGGGTGGATGAAAACAGGTGGATGCCGTTCTGAGCTTAATGATCCGTTTAGCTGATATCTACTACGACCCTTCTCATCCTGCAGGGTTTGCAGGGGTGGCCTCACTCATAAAGGCATCCAAGAAAGATCAAGAAAACGTACGAGAATGGCTTCGTGCGCAGGATGTTTATACCCTACACAAACCAGTGATAAAAAGTTTCCACGCAACAAGTACGTGGTATCATATATAGACGATCTCTGGCAAGCTGATTTCAAGGATATGCGAAGCCTCGAAAAATACAACGATGGCTTAGTATAATTGCTAATAGTCATCTACATGTTTAGCAATATTGACTGGGCAATGCCGCTTCAATCCAAGACGGGGATCGTCGTGAAAGACACCTTTCGGGCTATTTTCTAACAAAGCGGTGGTAAACCTCTACTTTTAGGGACGGACAAGGGGACAAAGTTCATGGCACGTCTAGTCCGGAAGTTTCTCAAGCAAGAAGGCGTGCATTACTACACCACTCATAATCAGGACGTGAAGGAAAGCATTGTGCAACGATACAATAGAACTCTGAAAGGACATGTGTGGCGCTACTTTAACAAAAATAACACGTCTCAGTATGTGGACGCCCAACAAAATCTAGTGGAGGCTTACAACGGCGCAAAACATTTCAGTATCAAGATTATGCCTGCCGACGTTTCAGAAACTAATGTGCTTCAAATCAGAGATAATCTGTACGGCAAAAGGCGTCAAACTCTAATAGTAAGCCGAAAATAAAAGTCGGTGACAAGGTGCGTATTTGCCAATCCAAAATGCTGTTTGAAAAGGGCTACGAAAGCAATTGGAGCGAAGAGATTTTCAAAGTCAGCAGTGTCTTGTTGCGACAACCTGTCGTATACAGGCTGACATATCTCTAGGGCGAGGAGGTGGAGGGGACGTTTTATGAACCCGAATTTCAATGCGTACGTCTTCCTGAATTCTAAAAATTGATAAAATAGTACGTGTCAAGGGTAAAGGCGTCAGCAAGAAAGTGTACGTGCAGTGGAAAGATTACCCCACCAAGTTTAATTCTTGGATTCCTGCCAATTTCGTCAGCGCCCTACCATGAAGGACCAGTTTTACATCACTTGGCCGAGCCACAGCTCTATGGGATATTTACCGAAAAATACCCTCACAAATTTCACCAAGCAACTTCCTTACCGTCTTACACTCGAAGGCCGGTGGGAAGTCGCTCTGACTGAATTTCAATATTCGTGTTCTTTCACCACCGTACCCGAGGGTAAAAATATTGTATGGTACAACTGGGTGGACGCTAAAGCGTGGAACAAATATTCAAGGATTATATCCCTCCTGGAATCTACAGCACTATCCATGAATTGATCAAAGTTCTAAATGAAGTGGTGGCGTTTAAAGGGTATTCCAGTGTTGTATTCAAGTATACAAACCCAACAAAAAAGTGACCGTTGTCTCTTCTTCACCAAATCTACAGCTGTTGACACTATCAATTCAACTATGTCTACAGCTCGGTTTCTATCCTCTGACTAATATGATCAAAGTCCCAAAGTCACCGTACGCCACCAACATTATATTAGGCTTGCCCTCGCAAATGTACATCTACACGGATATGGTCGATCCTCAGCCCGTGGGTGAAATTGTGGCACCGCTTTTACGTATCGTCGGTATCAACAACATACACTATCTCTACGGCATACATAAGACAGTTAGCTATGATCCGTTGCTCTACATGCCCATGCTTAGAAGGGAAATTGAAAGCTTGTAAATCAATTTAAGAACAGACACGGGTGAACCTGTACCATTCGAGTTTGGAAAAGTGTGCGTGAAACATCATTCTCTACGCTGCTTAACATGAACTGTACCTACCAAATATACTACGTCAACCAGGCTGGAACAGGTATATCTTCGATCTAACACGGTGTTCCCTATAAACGAGGGCCTTGAATAGGAAGTTTTTTCAAGGGCCTTATCAAAAGAGTCGTACCGTTGCTGAGAAGCGGTGCTAAAGCCATTGGAAAACAGATGCTTCATACAGGTATCGACATGCTCCCCGACGTTGTCAATCAGCGTCGTCCTTCCAAAGAGGCGCTACGGCACCGTGTCATCGATGTTGGAACTAACCTGAAACGCAAGGCGGAGCAGAAGATTAACACACTGATGACTTGCGCAGGCTATAAAGGGCGTCGTAAGAAGCACCGACGTCAGTCTTCTGTCGTTGCCCGACGTAAGAAGGTCAAGAAAGAAGCTGTAGATATTTTCAGTTAAAAGGTCGTTTCTTCACCCCCAGTCCTGCGAGTGTGCCAGCAGTGTACTCAATATCTTTTCCGTCCCTTCCACACAACAAGTCTTGAAAGTGGGCAATGTCTCCAGTACAAACCTTTCTCTTCCCTCACCGATGACTCGCCCATCGAATTTAATGCTACCGGACAAGGCGAGTTCTATATTGATCTTTTACAAACTTTGCTCTAACTCAGGGTGGCCATCATTAAACCTGACGGCGGCGCTTTCACAGAGGTGGATCAAATGGCCCCCGTCAACAACAGGTTGCTATCGCTATTCACACATGTGGATGTGTTTTTAAACCAAAAACTAGTCTCACTGCCCAGCAACACGTATGCGTATAGAGCGTACATTGAGATGTGGCTCAATTACAACAGTGAAGCCAAAAGTACACATTTGACTTGTGGTCTGTGGTTCGCAGACAGTCCCGGAATCTTTGAGGAGGCTAATGCTAGCAACAAGGGATTTGAGGTTCGTCGCAGTCTCACAGCAAAAAGTAAGACGGTGGATCTTTTGGGGTATCAACACGGTGACGTGTTTAACCAAGAGAAATACCTTTTGAATGGTACCAAACTCAGAGTCAGGTTGGTCCGTCCCAGAGACGGGTTTAGTCCTATGGCTGTCCCTGAACTCTCTCACTTTAAGGTTCTTATCGCCAAAGCCAGCCTTCTAGTGCGACGTGTCAAAGTAGCACCTTCTATACTGTTGGCACATGCCAAAGCATTAAACGTCATTCCCGCAAAGTATCCCATCTCCCGTGTGGATTTAAAAACACTCATTATTTCTACTGGCGTGCAAGGGAAATCACTGAACAACGTATTCACCGGACAGTTACCCAAACGATGCATTGTGGTATTCGTATCAAACGCTGCGTTCAATGGAAACGCCATAATATTTTGATTTGTGTAAATACATACATATTCCAAGTATACTTTTCCCGTTGTGAGATAAATTTGTATAAACTTTGATTTGTGTATATAAATATTCCAAATATACTTTTCATGGTGTGAGTTATATTTGTATAAAATTTTATTTGTCTGTATATAAATATTACAAGTATACTTTTCCTGGCGTGAGCCATATTTTTAAAACATTGATTTGTGTAAATAAATAAATATTCCCAGTATACTTTTCATGGCTTGAACAATATTCTAAAACTTTGGTTTGTGTAAATAAATATTCCAAGTATACTTTTCATGGTGTGAGATATATTTGTAAATAAATATTTAATGTATCCTTATCATGGTGTGAGATATTTTTGTGTGATAAATATTATAAAAACTGTTATGTTTGTATTTTATCGTCTACATCACCTCCCTACTATCCTATAAATATAAATTCATTTAGCTTATAAGCTCAGTCTCAAGCATTATAGACAAGTTGAAACATCCATTTTCGGCCAACATCTGCAACCCTTCCGGCTGTGGAAAGTCACATTTTGTAGCCGACCGTCACATATACTTCATTTACATCTTAAACAAATATTTTCTAAAATATATGACTTATATTTTATGATGGAATATACAATTGAGTTTATTTCATAAGTTGATATAAATCATATTGTTTTAAAACTCGCCATATCTCCACTTCACACATAGCATTAAGTCAGTTGTGTGCTGATGAAATAATTAAATCTTTTCTTACAATGTAACTTCAAGCTTTGATTCAAAACATTGCTGATGATGAATACATTTTAAGAAATAATTTCAAAAATTTATCTATCTTATAATAATCAGTGAGAGAACAAGCTAAAGTTATATCATATTTTTATAAAGTTTCATATGTCAATAGAGAGTTTTTATCATACATAATTTTTGCGGAGTAGACTGTCATGAATGAAGATAAAAATAATATAACAAGGACTCTTTAAATAAACCTCTTTATGAAAACATGATGAGTTGTAGTAAGGAAACAATATTTAATCGTAATTATAATAATAGAATTCAATGTAAGCAATAGTTATAATGTAGTATAGAAAATATGTTGTGAATGGTACCGAATCTAGAATCAATTGAAAATTTAAGTAAAAATACAGTCCTTAATATCAAAGAGGATATTAAATATTAACAAATATGAGTCAAAATATGAATATAAAGAATTGATTAATAGAATTATAATATTACAAATTATGTAAAAGTAATCGTTATAAATGTAGGATAGAAAATGTTGTAAAAGATATTAATCTTAGATCAGATGACAAATTTGAAAGTTGAAATACTGTCCTTCACAATATCTAAAAGGATATTAACATATTAAAAAATGTGAGTCTAAATCACTTATAATAAAAAGACCAACATATATTCCTTTCACGATAGGTTTTTACCTGGATGACAGTTCGAAAATCATATGTTTAGGTTTTGGGTTGCCAACACTTGTAAAAGATCACAGTTTTGTTATAAATGTAAAGATCTTTAATTTCCTGTTATATATTATATTAAAAATAACGTAAACTTAAATTTTCTCTTATTATTTCATTATTTTTTAAATTATTTCTTTTTATCCAACTCATAACAATATTTTAAACATAATTAAAAGCACTTATTTTTCGTTTTGGAACGTTACTTATTTTGTGTAATTAAGTGCACACCTCAATATCTTTTAATACAGGCATCGTATTTACATGGAAAAGAGAAAATTGTTGTCCTTTTTTTACATATAATAAATGATTTTATGATTATTTTATCGTATTTTGAAATATTTAACTGAATAAAATATTTTCATCAACTGCGTGTCTGCATCATTGTAAAAAAACTTGTTTACCGTTATGTTCAATCATATGGTTTAGATTCGTCAGCTTCGATTTTGAAGCTATGTTCGTTAGAAGTTTTTGTGAAAGTAGTGTTAATATTTTTTTAATTGGAAATAATCTTTGTGTCCAACCTCAAATAAATATATAAATAATATTGGCCCAAATTACTATGGTTAACTATAAATTTAATATATTACCATCTCTTTTCATTACAGTGATTCAAAGTGATAGATGTCAGCTGTTGGCGTAGTGATATATTAGGGAATACTTCTAGTAACATTTCGAGCTGTCATCCAGGTAAACTTAGTTCGTGAATGCCTTATATTAAAATGCATGTAATAATATCACATGAGTCAGAGTGAGAGTTGAATAATATAAAATTTAATGAAAGATTTCAAAGTAATAAGGTTTAGATAGAAAATTTTCAAAAAGGGGTGAGAATAAAATTTGAATAAAGGTAATTGAAAAACTGAATTCTATTATTATCTTGAAATTGAAATTCCTTTGTTCCTTTTAATGCTGGATGTGAATCAATCACTAATCGGCATGTTTCAGCGCGTCTTCGGACTAAATGACACATACATTTCGCCTGGTCAAAATCAGCTTTTATCTCACGCTTGCTCGAAGAGATTAGTTATAATCCATGTCGCACGTGTGTACCGAGGCCGGTTTCCTCCCTCATCGTCTATGCCTTGTGCCCTGACAGGTAGTAAGACGCAGTTCTAAATACCGATAAGCTTAACTTTGTGGCTATTAGCAGAGGGAGGTAGGGGGTATTGAATACAGGTGGACCATGTCACTCTGCCTTCACACAAATGAGGTAAATTTTATATCTTCCTCAGCCCAGATATTACTTAAGAATTTATGCAGTTATATATTAATAAGTCAAAATATAGTTGCGAACATTAAATTCAAGTTACTCAATTCAATATTACCTATGAATTAATGAAAGAGTTATATATTATTCCGAAAAAAATATAGTTGCGAACATCTAATTATTTTTTCTGTTGTTATAAGTGGCTTGAGGAATAAAAGGGTTATTTTCACTTTATACTTGGGTATCAATCTACCGTCACATTGCATTGTATACTTGAATCATTGGTCACATGGTCTAAGATGTCACTAGACGACAAAGTGATCGATGTTTGAAGCAAATGCGTGTACACATTCTATCGGTTTAGAAAAATCTGGTCGACCGACAAAACTCCTTTGAAAGTGGTGGGGGTGCAAGAAGTACAACCGTTCTAAAAATATCGAGGTTCGAGTCCTGGTGTGAACTCCATCTAAATGTGTATACTTGCATCGATGGTCGCATGGTCTAAGGCGTCACTAGATGGCCTATGACAAAGTGATCCACGTTTGATTTTCTCACTACAATCAAATGCGGGTAGACTTTCTACCGGGTCTAGAAAAATCTGCTCAACCAGAAAAACCCCTTCAAAAATGGTGGGGGTGGAAGTACGACCGTTATAACATACATCAGTTGTGCTAAATATAACGAGGTTTGAATCCCGGTGTGTACGCCGTCTAAATTTGTATTATTCGCATCGATGGTCGCATGGTCTAAGGTGTCACTAGACGGATGATGACAGAGTGATCGACGTTTGATTTTCTCACTATAATCAAATGTGGGTACACATTCTACCTGGTCTAGAAAAATCTGGTCAACTGAAAAAAAACCTTTGAAAATTGTGGGGGTGGAAGTATGACTGTGCTAAAGATATCGATGTTCGTATCCTGGTGTGCACGCCGTCTAAATGTCAGGCTCATCTAATTATGGTAGGGGCGGAAATCGAATCCCCAGTGGTGTACACTGTAGGTATTTCTCCCTCCGGAACATTTTCTTAATCATCCCTACCGCACGTTTTGCCAGAAAGAGTACGTGTCACTCATATAGTTATGGTGCGTGAGGTCGTGGGTTTGAATCTCGATCGGGTGAACTGGGGTGGTTTTCTATTCTCCCTCACTCCACGTAAACTCTGGAACATTACTACCTTACTCCTCTGGTCCGTGACGGATACCTACAATCACGCATCTCGACAGACGATATCAAACAACCAATTTTAGTAGACTTTTGTGTTGGGGGATAGAGGCCCTTAACTGAGGATTTCGAGGCTCCTGATTGTGTATAATTAGAGCTTTGTCAATACTCTCTAGTTGTGAAAAAACCTGTTACCACATAGTGTGTTGCAACTCTTCGATACCTAGTTGTAACATCAATAGGAAATAACCCATTGCCGAGTGGAGGGTTTCCAGAGTCAATGACCTAGCTCACAGTTTTATGGTCACGATCTATTCTTGTCATGTCGTCCTGCCAAACTGGCGCCTGTTATAAGGGAAAACCCATTGCGACATCATTCAAGGTTACGATCTATTCTTGTCCTGACTTGTCTTGTAGAGCCACCATACTGGCGCCAGTCATCAGGAAAAACCCATTGCGACATTATTTAAGGTCACGATCTCTTCTTGTCTGGACTTATCTTGTAGACCCACCAAACTGGCGCCAGGGAAAATCCATTGCAACATCACTCAAGGTAGTGTCCTATTTCTGTCTTGTCGACACGCCAAACTGGCACCTGTCATCTGGAAAAGAGAAAGGAATTAGAGGAGGGGTATGACAAGATGCGGGGAAGTGAAAGGGGGTGTCTCGACTGCTAGTTACTCGGCGGACACACTCATCTCTAAGCAACAGGACAAAGAAGGTACTAGCAATGCCTCGCTCTTTACAGACTCTGCACCTGGTCAGTTGTTCAGCTCCCGGACAAGGAGGATGCTCACTAGCGATACCACCCAGCACTGTGGGGTCGCATGCCTATAAAAAATTCCAACGCCTCCCCCGTCCTAATCCTAACCTATGAATAAAAAAGCAAAGATTATACATAAATAACCCATGAACACAAATAATAAAGCCATGAGAATACATAAAAAACAATAAATTACAAGTACCAACATTTTTGGAACAAGAACCAACATGTCTGGAACAAGAACCAACAAGTTTGGAACACGGGAAAGGGGCCAGGATGAGGGGTGGTTGTCCGGTGGAGGGCGGAAGGGGAGGGGGAAAACCAACAGCCAATCAGAGAGCGAGGAAGCAGGGTCACGTGATCAATTTCAGCAATGAGAGCACTGTTCCTAGAGGTCCAGCTAGGTAGTCCACACTGAGCATATTTTCAAAATTTTACAAACAAATCAAATGGACATCGTTTTCTGTAAAACTGAGGTTGAAGAAACTAAAAAGAGCTTGTCAAATCTTAGTCTTAATTCTGATAGCATTTATTCCAAAACACTACAAAAGGGCTAGAACCAGACAAAAGTGGACGTAAACGTAATTTAAATCAAGATCTTTAATTGAAATTAAGACAGGTTCATTGTGAAGTAAATGATAACATTGCCATGAAAATTCAAACACGCTTTGAGAAAATTAACAATTTAAAAATTTTCTAACTGTTAAATTCATCAAAATTTAATGAATACAAACAATCATTTCTTAATGAACAAATATATTCTTTGATTGGAAATTATGGAAAATATTTCGACACAGGCAGATTGCGTTCCGAACTCAACGTGGTTTACTCAAGGGAAGCAATAAAAATAAAACTATAGTGGATATGGTTAAGTATATCAGTGAAAATAATCTAGCTGAAGCATTAAAGGAGTTTAAAAAAATTTGTGTGAACTTGTGGCAACAATCCCGGCTACAACATCATCAGTTGAGAGATCATTTTCAACATTGTAAAGAATAAAAACATATTCCAGAAATACTACGGGACAAAATAAGACTTTCTGGTTTGACACTACTTTCGATTGAAAAGGGTCTGCTTTTTAAATTGAAGCAAGGAATAGACTTCCATGAATGAGTAATAGCAGTGCTCGTTAAAAAGGAGAGGAGGATTGACTATTTACAAACACTAAAAAAAATACATTTAGTAAAAAGATAATTGATATACTTATATAAAAATTCATTTACTATGTAAAAAAGTTAAATACACTAAATAAGCTGCAGGTTGCAATAGAAGTGATTTTTTAGATATATATTTTTTATTATTTATATGCATATTTAACGTAGTTAACAATATAGTTGGCTTACATATAATTATAAACATAAAATGTTTTTATGTATACTTAATGTAAAAATGGTCAGCTTTAGGCGAGGGGGAACTGGGGTGGGAAACACAGGGGGAATTTCTCCTCACATGATGAAATAAAAGGAACCAAGATTCGTTATCCCCCCTCTCCCCACCTCACATCCTCTTCGATATGCATTTTAGCTTCTAGAGTCTCTTGTGTAAACCACGGTACAGAAGGATGCCCAAACCCACAATTATAAAAAAACTTCAAATCGCTTCTTGAAGCATAAAATACTTTTAAAAATCGTATGGGGACCTTAGACTCCCATAAAACCCTCCTTCCCAGCTTGCCTAAGAGTTTTCGTCACGAGACGCTATTGGAAACATTCCTTCTTGAGAAACCAGTTTGTTATATAAACCAACTCGTCCTTACCCTCTCACCCCTCTCCCTCTAACACTGTTGTCTTACTCTCTCCCCCTCTCACGGTTTTTGAGTCACATAGACACTGGTTCGACCCTAGAGGTATTTCTTACATTTGTTTATTCATTTATCTCACTTAATTAACAAGTAGATAACGGTGGGGATTTGGTGTCGAAAGAAAAGTATCGATACTGTACTCATTTAAAGTAGGCCTATCTGAAGAAACATACCAATACCGTAATAGTATCGAAAGAAAAGTATCGATAACAGTAGGCATCGGTATCAAAATTAAAATCTGGGAACATATTTTTTTTCATCAAATAATAATTTCATCTTTTGCCTATTAATAATAATTGTGCTTTCATATTAATTTGAACAATGAAAATTATAATGATTGGACCATATTATAGTATATTTAGGCCTATCGCGTCTATTTAATGTGTTGGAACTTGGAAGGTTTGATATCTATACTAGTCTATACTAATATTATAAAGAGGAAAGATTGATTTTTTGTTTTTTTGTTTGTAATGGAATAACTCAAAAACTACTGGACCTATTTTAAAATTTCTTTTGCCAATATAAAGCTACATTATCAGCGAGTAGCATAGGCTATATTTTATTTTGAAAATTTAATTTATTCCTCATAAAAATGTCGATAGTATATTATATAGTCGTTGGGAAAAAAAAAGTTGTTGAAGGGAAAGTGGGGTTGGTGAAGGGGGTGGGCGGTAAGGGTGAGGAAAGAGGAATGAGATGAAGATTGGAGGGAGGATAAAAACAGTAAAAAAAAACAGTAAAAAAAAAAGTAAAAAAGTTTTGTTTTTATATTGAAATGATGGATGATTTGATGCTTTGTTTTACAGGATTCTTTACAATATTTTTTTACGGGGAAGGGGTCTGGTGTATAATATGTATAATGGATATTATAAAAGGTTTTACCTTCCAGCTTTCAAAACGTCTGTGAGAATGTTGCTGGTGGGGAGAGATTTAATAGCTAAATATTCTTAGTAATATATTTTTAAAATCTATTTTGTAGCCTTCTTTAACCATAGTAAAGATTTAATCCAAGCATGAATGAAGATGACAAAAAAGTTGTTTCTTTATGTACCGATCCGATACCGGAGTTTGGTTACTAATATCAGTGAAAGTATCGAATAAAAATACTAGTATCGATAGGAAAATATCTATATTATTAAAGTATCGATACTTTTTTCACATCCCTAGATAGCGTATATCCCGAACTGGTGGTAGGTAATACGCCGTGCTAAAAAACCAACAAGTAGTTGCATTGTCTTAGTGTCACCCTAAATGTGGTTTTTCACAAGAGCGTAAAAACTGAAACAAAACAGAAACTGTTTTTGAGTTCGACAAAACTACTACTCGAGTTTCCAAAAAACTAAATATTTTGAAAACCCAATTCGCTGGTGACTATTTTTGCCAACAACTGTATGTCCTGACCTGAGGTGGGTGGATCTAAATGTTTCTGAATTATGTTTATTTTCTTTGAAACACTGTCTGCACAGTAAAACTCCAACACAGTCTGCCCGATAAAATCTCAACACTATTTGCATGGTGGAACCCCAACAATGTATGTCAAGTGGAACCTCGATTCCGTCTGCCTTGTGGAATTTCAACACCATCTGCCCAGTTAAACCTCAACATTGTCTTCATGGTGGAACCCCAACACTATATGTCCGGTGAAACCCCAACACAGTCTTACCAGTGAAACCCCTAAACTGTGTGCCCATTGGAACCCCAACACTGTCTACCCAGTAGAGGCCCAACACTGTATGACTGGTGGAACCCCAACACCCCGACAATGTCCACCCGGTGGAGCCCCAACACTATTTGTCTGGTGAAACTTCAACCTAACATAGAATGTCGGTGGAACCCCAACACTGTCTGTCCGGTGGAACTCAAACATTGTTTGTTTGCCTGGTGGAACTTCAACACTGTCTGCCAGGTGGAATCCAAAAACCGTATGTCCATTGAAACATTAACGTAGTCTGGTGGTGGAACCCCAACGTAGCAACTTTTTGTAAAATGCTTTCCTCTATCTGCATGGTCCTGCAAGGTTGTTGAACCGGTATTCTTTATTTTCTTAGCTTGTTTATCTTGTATTAGTTAAAAATGACTAATTTATAGACTGAGGTTTTTCATTACATAACAGGAGTGAAAACAAACAATGGAGTATTGAAGAATGTGGTAGTTTGATAGCAGTATATCGTGAACATCCAAATTTATGGATGTATTCACATACAGGTCACAAAAACCGGATTTAAGAAATACGAACCAATTGCTGGTACTCTCTTCGTAGTGGAAAATAACTTTAACTAAAACAAATCGGCAACCTGTTTCCAGTCGATTTGGTGAAAACAGACTTCAAGTTTTTTTCCCAAACACTAAAACCTGTTTCTGTTCTCCTGTTTCTGTTTCTGTTTTTGTAAACATAACTAAGTCGCAAGTGTGTCGGTCTGGTGGAGAACTGCCATTTTAGAATTGGATTACCCGTGCTGTGAAGATCAAGTTTGTTTTTCCTCAAATCCTTCGCCCCCCCCCCCCTCCCTCCCACCCACCCCCCTCTCTCTCTCTCTCTCTTCTCACGCAAATGTGAGTACATTTTCTCTCAAATTCTACCTTATTTATCATTCTTAGATTCACACAATTAAATATGCGTATAGCTTTTATCGGATTATATGACGTGAAAATTTCTTTGGGAATGTACGTGAACCTTAGTAGTAGTCTAAAGATCTACAGACGATACTCTAGTTTGAGCCCCGGTTGGATATAAACTTATTTTTGACATGTATTGTTCCATCAGATGGGGTAAGAATGTGGCGGAGTACATACACTACAAGTTTTGTCCGCTACACAAGTGCAGTACTACACTAAACACAAGACGACACCTACCTATACCACAATGGAATGGGCCAGTTTCATAGTCTCATGTTAATATTAACAAATAATTGTAAAAATATTTAGAAGAAATGCAGGTTTTTATT
>JBCFYV010000003.1:56539803-56577567 GCA_039000515.1 Timema cristinae | reverse complement strand
TATCTACTTGTTGAATAAGGAACAAAGGACGTCACTGATTAATGGGGCTAAAATTAAGGGCAGGAACTCTACTCCTGTCTGAACGAGTAATCGTCTCGTCTTCTTCCAGCACTCTCCTCGTTTCACCAGCTTGCGCAACACCTGTTGTGAGCATGTAGCTTTGTCTTCTGCGCATTTTTCAATGGCGCCCTCCCTTTTAAATTGTTGTTGACACACTCGCAAACAAAGTCAATCATTTTCTTGTCTACAGTTTTCAGCAATCTGACACGTTGCTGTGGATTCATGCAATTCATCGCGTCCAACAAAGGGGCTTGCTTCAGAGTTTTGTGACTCATGGTTATGAAATGATCTGTAATCGGGAAATGTCGGTGTTTTTATAGCTTTTGCGTGGTAGGTACACGCAGCAGCCGACACTTGCGTAGGTTCTATATCTGAACCATTCTGGTGTACCTTGTTTGAAATCTAACAGTATATAGATTCGGGAAGTACTTATAAGATCAGTGTAAGCCTCTTGTAAAACACGTGATTATTCAAGACAGATTTGATGTGCAAATTCCCTGATATTTTTATAAAGCACGATATAGTGTGCGTTTAGTTAAAGGTCTCTTTGGCCCTTGCCCTGGTGGAATATATCTTGTGTAAGGTACATTATGCTAATATTTTGATAATGGCATCCTTTGGTGAAAATATCGATAGCAACTTTGTTGGCTTCACGCATCAGTTCGTCCATGATAATCAACTGTGGAGAGTCATTATAATCACCATCCATTTCTGGCAAGCCCTTACCTTTCTCGTCTTGTTCGAATTACGGTTGCCATAAAACCTTATACCAGGTTCTAAAAATTGAAAAATGACATCTGGACAGGGGAATTGAGCCCGGGACCTTTGGTTAGTACGCCAATGCTCTCCAGGATTTGTCCCGTGCCCAAGGTCATTCTTCACTCATATTTTAAGGCAGAATCTATTATGAACTCAAGGAAATCATTGGCTACAAATGTATGATTTATAATAATATCACGAGCTATCAGATAACCCAGCCATCTGTGACTTGGTAGTTGGCTTATATTGATGACACATATACAATTAATATATTTATAGAGGGATGCTTATATTAAGAATCAAATAGCCGAAGCTATTGTGTAAGCATTTAGTGAGGGATTACACCACTCAGATATTATATTCTGAAAATTGAAAAATGACACCTGGACACGGGAATCGAACCTGGGACCTTTGGAAATCACACATTTGTAGCCAACGATTTCCGCACATCCATCATAGACTCTGCCTTAAATTATGAGTAAATAATGACCTTGGGCACGGGACGAATCCTGGATAACTCAGTGGTCAGAGCATTGGCGTACTAAGCTAAAGGACCTGGGTTTTTTCCTGTGTCCAGGTGTCATTTTTCAATCAGTGGTGTAAACCCTCACTAAATGCTTACACAACAGCTTCGGCTCTTTGATTCTCTCTATACCAGGTGATTTTATCAAATTTAACGCCACACATTATGTCCAAACTACGTGTAAAGTCAGCTACAAAATATGACTTTCCACAGCCTTTCAGACTACTGATGATGGTCAAAAATTTGTGTTTCAACTTATCCATAATATTTGAGAATGAGTCTATAAACTAAATGAACTTGTAACTTGTTTTTATAGGATAGGAGGGATGGGATGTAGATGTTAAAACGCAATCATACCAGTTTTATCATATTTATTTGCACAAACATAACAGTTTTAGAATATAGTTCATACCATGAAAAGAATACTTGGAATATGTATTTACAATAAATGATAGATAAAGAATATGTATTTACAAATATATCTTACAACCTTAAGTATATTATACATATTTAGGTGTATAGAAAAAATAACTAATTTATTAAGGTCGGGGCAGGAATAGTAGCTTCGGCATCTACTAAATATCTAAGCTAATTTTCAAAATTCCAATTTAAAGAGTATTTTAATATATACACACAGACAGATTGTTTAAATTTAAAATTTATTCAAGAAAAAATATATGGAATGGAACTCCACCCGAACTTTCTCGCTTTATTTTTTAGAAATGGAGATATTTACTCAAAATTCGTAATATAATATACACTAGTAAACCCGAGAACAAATTGCTCTAGACATATGTAAAACATATTTTTTATCATGGTTTTAAATTTCATAATTTTATTTTTAAAGAATTAACGTATTCATTTGTATATTTGGATCAATACAAAATATCGATAATGGGTTCCCAAGGGTCAACACTTCGTATTAAAATTTTGACTTCCAGTTAAAATTTTTGTCATTTTACTAGAGGATATTTTATGGTTGTTGTATTGATATTAAATGTTTCTTTTTATAAATTTTGACCAATTGAATAAGTAATTATTAACTATTGAGTCTAAAATGAGAGAGAAAGAGAATCGGTAAAGCCGAATTTGAAAAAATGAAATATTTCTCTTTTCACTCTTTAGTAAACTGTTGTTAATTTTATGATTAGACAAACGGCTTTGCAAAAACCACTTTTTAGAGTTCGGGGTTTCATGAAACGTAACATCCATCAACATCTCGGGCTAGATTTTTTGACGGTCGTAATACTTATCTTATTAAAGTGTTGGCAAAGTTAAAGAAATATATATTTGTGTAAAACTTGAAAACTTTTGATTTTATAAAAATATATTTCAAGTAAAAGATGTTGATTATAAATAGTTCCACATGTATGCAATGATAAGTAATTTCATATCTCAAAGACTTACGGGTATAAAAATAAAAATTAGAATTTACACATCCGACCGTAACCCTTAAAGTCATTTTTACGAAAAGTTGAGAGTAGCCATTTGGTTTTTAATATTGGTCAAAGCTTAGAAATTAAATTTATTCAAAATTTTGGGAACCAATTTTGATAAACTTGATTTTTCTCTTTACGCCCTAAGGAAACTACCCTTAATTTTAGGTTTGGATATCCAATTCCAAAAATTCATTTGAGTAAATCTATGAAAACGATCGATACCAAGTTTTAGCCCAATCGGTAAAATAGTTTAGACTGTAGTCCCATGTACAGACTGTAGGACAGATAGACAGACAGATGGCATTGCGAAAGCGACTTTTTAGGGTTCGGAGGTCATAAGACGTTGACGTCCATAAAAATTTCGAGTTTAATTTTCTTTACGATCCCAATACTTGCTCTACCTGTAAAGTAGCAATAAAATAAAAATATTGATATTGGGTCCCCATAGGTCACAACTTCGTATTAAAATATCGGTTTCTGATTTAAAATTTTCAATATATTACTAGGGGTTGCACATCTATGGTTATAGCATTGCTATTAAATTCCTCATTTATAAATTTTGATCAATAAGATAGGTAAATATTTACTAATGAATCTAAGATAGAGATAGATCATTGTTGTACAAACATTTATCCTAAATTATTATTATTATTATTATTATTATTATTATTATTATTATTATTATTATTATTATTATTATTATTATTATTAGCACCGCGTCTTACTACCCGTTCGGGTTATACGCACTTACGCTAATGTGTAATGGTAGGGTGATTGTGAGATGAAATGAAGGACCTACAGTTTAACGTGGAATCCGAACCACGGTGGTGGTCTGGCATTCCTCCCATTCACAAGATGTCTTGTCAGAGGTGTAGGGAGGGTTTGGAAATCAGATAAATCTGTGCAGGGACCGAGGATTGAACCCCGGCCGCCAGCACAGTAGTCTGACACCTTACCCCTAAACCACCAGGTCACCATTTATCCTAAAAGGTTGAAAGAAAGAGAATATACACTTTTGAGAGACTTACTCATTTCCTACTGTATGGCATTAGAGAAATATTGCGTTAAAACTTATCTAGTATCTCTTTACAACTAAAGCTCACAAAATTGTATTAATATATTTGCCAATATCAAAAAACTATTACTTTTATTAAAATATATTTTATAAAAAGGTTTATTTAATAGTACTAAAATTTTGCAATGATAAGTTATTTAGTATATCAAATAGTTGCGGAGATACGGAAATTTTAGCTTCTGTAAAGTACCCTAAAATTTATTTACATGGGAAAATGAGAATAGTCAGTCTATTTATAATCCTAATCAATGCCTAGATATGAATTTTAATCAAAATCGTTGTTTCTATTTCACTAGTTACTAAACTAATCTTAATTTTGGGGTTAAAAAGACAGACAGATGGCATTACAAAGACTAATTTTTAGATTTCGGAGGGTTAAAAGACGTCGACATCAATCAAAATTTCAGGTTAAATTTTTTTACGGTTTCAATACTTGACCTTTAGTTTTCGTAAAGTTTAAATTATATATAATTGCGTATAGATTTAAAGTTATTTTATTTTTTTAAATCTCGTTGCGAATATAATATTTGTATTATAAATATATCTACATATTTACAATGATAAGTAATTTCATATCTCTAATAGTTTCGGAGAAATGATAAAAAGTGAGAATTTACGCATCAGACCAGAGCCCTTAAAGTCATTTTGCAATAATAATGAGAGTAGCAATTTTGTTTAGAATATTTACTAATGTTTTGAAATGAAATTTAATCAAAATCGTTACAGCCGATATTGAGCAAATCAACTTTTTCTCTCTTTGTCCTTCAGTAAACTACCCTTAATTTTAGGTGTAAGTAGTGGTTTAATTGAGAGTTCCAGACCACTTTCTCTCACAAGGTTTAACATTGATCCTTACCGCACCCCGTGTAAGTGATCCTCACCGCACTCCGTGTTAGGAGGATCACTTTCTCCTGGATGTCCGATGCTAGTATCTCCTGGTGGCGTGTCTTGGGAACGCAGTCACTCAGATTGTTGACGTTTGGATGTGTGGGACCAGTGGTGTTGGGTGTATTGTGTAGCTGGTTAAATATAGCGACCATGGTGACTAGACAACTTTGCCATGTAGTTTATTCCTTTGGACCACGGAACGATGGAACATGAAGAATAAATGTGAGATAAATAATGTTGGTGGGTAGATGAATTTAATATACAATATCCATCCCACTCTCAGCTATTTATTTCTTATCGTGTCTGAAATTGTGTTTTTGGTAGCTTAGACAAGACTTTCTCAAACTGCGAGGCGCAAGGGGATTTCAGATGAGGCACAGCATCGATATATCTGTGAACCAATTTTTCACTTTCTTCGACTTGCTAAATTCTGATTGGCTATAAAAATTAATATTCTGTTTGACTTATGAAGCAATAAAATTAATTTTTATCTTTGTATCTACATACATTTGTATGAAAGTAATTTCTCAACAAGTATGATAATTTGAATTACAGAAATCGACTGGCTGTTGAAAAATGCCTTCTTTGTGTGTTACTCATATATAAACAGAAGCTGACTTGAACCATCTCTGTGATAGGAACAAAAATTCATTCTTACAAATGACACATTTTTTTCATGAATAATATTTCCGTCATAAAAGTAGTAGCCCGGTGACCTTTTCATCACAATCTGACCTACTTTCAGTCTCGTTTCAGCGCAGTTTGACCTACTTTCCACATCCGTATGATTTACCGTTATTCCCCCTCCTGCCCCCCTCCTCCTGCCCTCTTTTCTCTGTTCTCCCCTCCCTCCCCTCCCTCCCCTCCCTCCCCTTCAGCCCCACCGCTACAGCCCCACCCCCTACCACCACCTCGCCTACAAATCCCGTACATGTTGGTTCTTGATGATTAATTATTACTGAATGATAATTAATTATTGCTAATTAATTATTTGCTATGATTGAGGTGTTGGAGTTTTTATTCAATTGTTTAGAGCGTCGTAGTTTATTTATTTGTTTATTAGAACGTCGCGCTATGGCTTTTGGGGGTAGAATGAACAACTGCTCCCTGGACTTCCTTCCACTTCCCAGCAGCTCGTCATGCCAACGTACGAAATTTCCTCCCCTACAACCCCTCCCCCTACAAACCTCCCCTACCACCCCAGTCCCCTATCACCCCCGGACATGTTGGTTCTTGGTGATTAATTATTAATGATTGTTAATTAATTATTAATGATTGTAAATTAATTATTGTTAATTGATTATTTCTAATTAATTATTGGCAATGATTGAGGTGTTGGAGATTTTATGTATGTGGGAGTCTCCATCACAAAACTCTACCGGGCTGCCCGGAACAAACTTCTCCAGCCGACCTTGTGGGCTAGAAGTAGCCTATTTGCTCTACTCGGTATCTTACAGAGTAGTGACCACTACTGTCTTTCTTTGAATTGCTGGACACTGCAATATCGGGGGAAACCCTACCCTGGTAATGACCCAACAATGTGAAAGTCATTAGATGACGCGAACACATTATCGGTCAGAACGAGGAAGAGAAATATCAAATTTAAACATCTGTTAATGGTAGCGAGCTCATTACAGTCTCATTAACCTTATTGAGGGTACACGACTTCAGGAGATCATCGAATGTAAATTTAAACATCGGGTTTTAATCGCCTGCCCTATTATTCCCATTGTACATCCTCTTGAGTTCACCGAAACCGTCACTGCTTGACACAGGATTCAAGCCTGGGGCGTTTGAAAAAAAAAACTTCTCTCTCTCTCCTACTAAAAGCGGTATAATTATTAGTACCAGATTACTCAGTCATTGACACAGGATTCAAACATGAAGGTGACCGCCGTCCCAAGTGCTAGGGGGTCTGAGGTTCAATCCTAGGTCCTGGTACAGATTTATCTTATTGCCAAACCCTTCCTTCACCTCTGACAAGACTTGTGAATGTGTGGAATGCCACACCTCCACAGTGGTTTGGATCCCGTGTTAAACTGCTGGTCCCCCCCAATTACACTACCATTGCCACCTCTGACAAGACTTATGAATGTGTGGAATGCCAAGCCTCCACAGCGGTTCGGATCCCACGTTAAAGTGTAGGTCCTCCAATAGCACTACCATTGCACATTAGCGTAAGTGCGTAGAAATCGAACGGTTAGTAATACGTGGTGATAATAATAATAAACGTTTTCCGGGGGGGGGGGACATCACCCTCTATAGTACAAAGCTTATAGCCCTATAACAGTTCTTACAACTCAGTTGTAAGTGTAGCACTGGTGGGCACGATGACTAAGATGCGAGACGCGTTTAGCTCAGTTTATTTCAATAACGAGACATTCGGGGTTTCGATTTCCGGTTGAGTGTATTGAAAATGGCTAGTTACCCGCTACACCCTTAACACCAATATATAAATAATATTGGCCCAAATTACTATGGTTAACTATAAATTAATATATTACCATCTCTTTTCATTACAGTGATTCAAAGTGATAGATGTCAGCTGTTGGCGTAGTGATATATTAGGGAATACTTCTAGTAACATTTCGAGCTGTCATCCAGGTAAACTTAGTTCGTGAATGCCTTATATTAAAATGCATGTAACAATATCACATGAGTCCAAGTGAGAGTTGAATAATATAAAATTTAATGAAAGATAACAAAGTAATAAGGTTTAGATAGAAAATTTTCAAAAAGGGGTGAGAATAAAAATTGAATAAAGGTGATTGAAAAACTGAATTCTATTATTATCTTGAAATTGAAATTCCTTTGTTCCTTTTAATGCTGGATGTGAATCAATCACTAATCGGCATGTTTCAGCGCGTCTTCGGCCCATCCTCAGGACTAAATGACACATACATTTCGCCTGGTCAAAATCAGCTTTTATCTCACGCTTGCTCGAAGAGATTAGTTATAATCCATGTCGCACGTGTGTACCGAGGCCGGTTTCCTCTCTCATCGTCTATGCCTTGTGCCCCTGACAGGTAGTAAGACGCAGTTCTAAATACCGATAAGCTTAACTTTGTGGCTATTAGCAGAGGGAGGTAGGGGGTATTGAATACAGGTGGACCATGTCGCTCTGCCTTCACACAAATGAGGTAAATTTTATATCTTCCTCAGCCCAGATATTACTTAAGAATTTATGCAGTTATATATTAATAAGTCAAAATATAGTTGCGAACATTAAATTCAAGTTACTCAATTCAATATTACCTATGAATTAATGAAAGAGTTATATATTATTCCGAAAAAAATATAGTTGCGAACATCTAATTATTTTTTCTGTTGTTATAAGTGGCTTGAGGAATAAAAGGGTTATTTTCACTTTATACTTGGGTAGCAATCTACCGTCACATTGCATTGTATACTTGAATCATTGGTCACATGGTCTAAGATGTCACTAGACGATAAAGTGATCGATGTTTGAAGCAAATGCGTGTACACATTCTATCGGTTTAGAAAAATCTGGTCGACCGGCAAAACTCCTTTGAAAGTGGTGGGGGTGCAAGAAGTACAACCGTTCTAAAAATATTGAGGTTCGAGTCCCGGTGTGCACTCCATCTAAATGTGTATACTTGCATCGATGGTCGCATGGTCTAAGGCGTCACTAGACGGATGATGACAGAGTGATCGACGTTTGATTTTCTCACTATAATCAAATGTGGGTACACATTCTACCTGGTCTAGAAAAATCTGGTCAACTGAAAAAAAAAACCTTTGAAAATTGTGGGGGTGGAAGTACGACTGTGCTAAAGATATCGATGTTCGTATCCTGGTGTGCACGCCGTCTAAATGTCAGGCTCATCTAATTATGGTAGGGGCGGAAATCGAATCCCCAGTGGTGTACACTGTAGGTATTTCTCCCTCCGGAACATTTTCTTATTCATCCCTACCGCACGTTTTGCCAGAAAGAGTACGTGTCACTCATATAGTTATGGTGCGTAAGGTCGTGGGTTTGAATCTCGATCGGGTGAACTGGGGTGGTTTTCTATTCTCCCTCACTCCACGTAAACTCTGGAACATTACTACCTTACTCCTCTGGTCCGTGACGGATACCTACAATCACGCATCTCGACAGACGATATCAAACAACCAATTTTAGTAGACTTTTGTGTTGGGGGATAGAGGCCCTTAACTGAGGATTTAGAGGCTCCTGATTGTGTATTATTAGAGCTTTGTCAATATTCTCTAGTTGTGAAAAAACCTGTTACCACATAGTGTGTTGCAACTTTTCGATACCTAGTTGTAACATCAATAGGAAATAACCTATTGCCGAGTGGAGGGTTTACAGAGTCAATGACCTAGCTCACAGTTTTATGGTCACGATCTATTCTTGTCATGTCGTCCTGCCAAACTGGCGCCTGTTATAAGGGAAAACCCATTGCGACATCATTCAAGGTTACGATCTATTCTTGTCCTGACTTGTCTTGTAGAGCCGCCAAACTGGCGCCAGTCATCAGCAAAAACCTATTGCGACATAATTCAAGGTTACGATCTATTCTTGTCCCGACTTGTCTTGTCGAGCCACCATACTGGCGCCAGTCATCAGGAAAAACCCATTGCGACATTATTTAAGGTCACGATCTCTTCTTGTCTGGACTTATCTTGTAGACCCACCAAACTGGCGCCAGGGAAAATCCATTGCAAAATCACTCAAGGTAGTGTCCTATTTCTGTCTTGTCGACACGCCAAACTGGCACCTGTCATATGGAAAAGAGAAAGGAATTAGAGGAGGGGTATGACAAGATGCGAGGAAGTGAAAGGGGGTGTCTCGACTTCTAGTTACTCGGCGGACACACTCATCTCTAAGCAACAGGACAAAGAAGGTACTAGCGATGCCTCGCTCTTTACAGACTCTGCACCTGGTCAGTTGTTCAGCTCCCGGACAAGGAGGATGCTCACTAGCGATACCACCCAGCACTGTGGGGTCGCACGCCTATAAAAAAAAATCCAACGCCTCCCCCGTCCTAATCCTAACCTATGAATAAAAAAGCAAAGATTATACATAAATAACCCATGAACACAAATAATAAAGCCATGAGAATACATAAAAAACAATAAATTACAAGTACCAACATTTTTGGAACAAGAACCAACATGTCTGGAACAAGAACCAACAAGTTTGGAACACGGGAAAGGGGCCAGGATGAGGGGTGGTGGTCCGGTGGAGGGCGGGAGGGGAGGGGGGAAACCAACAGCCAATCAGAGAGCGAGGAAGCAGGGTCACGTGACCAATTTCAGCAATGAGAGCACTGTTCCTAGAGGTCCAGCTAGGTAGTCCACACTGAGCATATTTTCAAAATTTTACAAACAAATCAAATGGACATCGTTTTCTGTAAAACTGAGGTTGAAGAAACTAAAAAGAGCTTATCAAATCTTAGTCTTAATTCTGATGGCATTTATTCCAAAACACTACAAAAGGGCTAGAACCAGACAAAAGTGGACGTAAACGTAATTTAAATCAAGATCTTTAATTGAAATTAAGACAAGTTCATTGTGAAGTAAATGATAACATTGACATGAAAATTCAAACACGCTTTGAGAAAATTAACAATTTAAAAATTTTCTAACTGTTAAATGCATCAAAATTTAATGAATACAAACAATCATTTCTTAATGAACAAATATATTATTTGATTGGAAATTATGGAAAATATTTCGACACAAGCAGATTGCGTTCCGAACTCAACCTGGTTTACTCAAGGGAAGCAATAAAAATAAAACTATAGTGGATATGGTTAAGTATATCAGTGAAAATAATCTAGCTGAAGCATTACAGGAGTTTAAAAAAATGTGTGAACTTGTGGCAACAATCCCGGCTACAACATCATCAGTTGAGAGATCATTTTCAACATTGTAAAGAATAAAAACATATTCCAGAAATATTATGGGACAAAATAAGACTTTCTGGTTTGACACTACTTTCGATTGAAAAGGGTCTGCTTTTTAAATTGAAGCAAGGAATAGACTTCCATGAAAGAGTAATAGCAGTGCTCGTTAAAAAGGAGAGGAGGATTGACTTTATTTACAAACACTAAAAAAAATACATTTAGTAAAAAGATAATTGATATACTTATATAAAAATTCATTTACTATATAAAAAAGTTAAATACACTAAATAAGCTTCAGGTTGCAATAGAAGTGATTTTTTAGATAATATTTTTTATTATTTATATGCATATATAACGTAGTTAACAATATAGTTGGCTTACATATAATTATAAACATAAAATGTTTTTATGTATACTTAATGTAAAAATTGTCAGCTTTAGGCGAGGGGAACTGGGGTGGGAAACACAGGGGGAATTTCTCCTCACATGATGAAATAAAAGGAACCAAGATTCGTTATCCCCCCTCTCCCCACCTCACATCCTCTTCGATATGCATTTTAGCTTCTAGTGTCTCTTGTGTAAACCACGGTACAGAAGGATGCCCAAACCCACAATTATAAAAAACTTCAAATCGCTTCTTGAAGCATAAAATACTTTTAAAAATCGTATGGGGACCCTAGACTCCCTTAAAACCCTCCTTCCAGCTTGCCTAAGAGTTTTCGTCATGAGACGCTATTGGAAACATTCCTTCTTGAGAAACCAGTTTGTTATATAAACCAACTCGTCCTTACCCTCTCACCCCTCTCCCTCTAACACTGTTGTCTTACTCTCTCCCCCTCTCACGGTTTTTGAGTCACATAGACACTGGTTCGACCCAAGAGGTATTTCTTACATTTGTTTATTCATTTATCTCACTTAATTAACAAGTAGATAACGGTAGGGATTTGGTGTCGAAAGAAAAGTATCGATACTGTACTCATTTAAAGTAGGCCTATCTGAAGAAACATACCAATACCGTAATAGTATCGAAAGAAAAGTATCGATAACAGTAGGCATCGGTATCAAAATTAAAATCTGGGAACATATTTTTTTTCATCAAATAATAATTTCATCTTTTGCCTATTAATAATAATTGTGCTTTCATATTAATTTGAACAATGAAAATTATAATGATTGGACCATGTTATAGTATATTTAGGCCTATCGCGTCTATTTAATGTGTTGGAACTTGGAAGGTTTGATATCTATACTAGTCTATACTAATATTATAAAGAGGAAAGATTTGATTTTTGGTTTTTTTGTTTGTAATGGATAAACTCAAAAACTACTTGACCTATTTTGAAATTTCTTTTGCCAATATAAAGATACATTATCAGCGAGTAGCATAGGCTATATTTTATTTTGAAAATTTAATTTATTCCTCATAAAAATGTCGATAGTATATTATATAGTCGTTGGGAAAAAAAAAAGTTGTTGAAGAGAAAGTGGGGTTGGTGAAGGGGGTGGGCGGTAAGGGTGAGGAAAGAGGAATGAGATGAAAATAGGAGGGAGGATAAAAACAGGGAGGGGGCTATACATTGATGGTAGGACTGTAAGTAAAAAAAAAAAAAAGTAAAAAAGTTTTGTTTTTATATTGAAATGATGGATGATTTGATGCTTTGTTTTACAGGATTCTTTACAATATTTTTTTACGGGGAAGGGGGCTGGTGTATAATATGTATAATGGATATTATAAAAGGTTTTACCTACCAGCTTTCAAAACGTCTGTGAGAATGTTGCTGGTGGGGAGAGATTTAATAGCTAAATATTCTTAGTAATATATTTTTAAAATCTATTTTGTAGCCTTCTTTAACCATAGTAAAGATTTAATCCAAGGATGAATGAAGATGACAAAAAAGTTTTTTCTTTATGTACCGATCCGATACCGGAGTTTGGTTACTAATATCAGTGAAAGTATCGAATAAAAATACTAGTATCGATAGGAAAATATCTATATTATTAAAGTATCGATACTTTTTTCACATCCCTAGATAGCGTATA
The DNA here is from genome assembly GCA_039000515.1 of Timema cristinae. Taxonomy (NCBI): domain Eukaryota; kingdom Metazoa; phylum Arthropoda; class Insecta; order Phasmatodea; family Timematidae; genus Timema; species Timema cristinae. The sequence continues at coordinate 56,564,910 of JBCFYV010000003.1, read as the reverse complement.
TCCCGAACTGGTGGTAGGTAATACGCCGTGCTAAAAAACCAACAAGTAGTTGCATTGTCTTACGTGTCACCCTAAATGTGGTTTTTCACAAGAGCGTAAAAACTGAAACAAAACAGAAACTGTTTTTGAGTTCGACAAAACTACTACTCGAGTTTCCAAAAAACTAAATATTTCGAAAACCCAATTCGCTGGTGACTATTTTTGCCAACAACTGTATGTCCTGACCTGAGGTGGTGGATCTAAATGTTTCTGAATTATGTTTATTTTCTTTGAAACACTGTCTGCACAGTAAAACTCCAACACAGTCTGCCCGATAAAATCTCAACACTATTTGCATGGTGGAACCCCAACAATGTATGTCAAGTGGAACCTCAATTCCGTCTGCCTTGTGGAATTTCAACACCATCTGCCCAGTTAAACCTCAACATTGTCTTCATGGTGGAACCCCAACACTATATGTCCGGTGAAACCCCAACACAGTCTTCCAAGTGAAACCCCTAAACTGTGTGCCCATTGGAACCCCAACACTGTCTACCCAGTGTAGGCCCAACACTGTATGACTGGTGGAACCCTAACACCCCGACAATGTCCACCCGGTGGAGCCCCAACACTATTTGTCTGGTGAAACTTCAACCTAACATAGAATGTCGGTGTAACCCCAACACTGTCTGTCCGGTGGAACTCAAACATTGTTTGTTTGCCTGGTGGAACTTCAACACTGTCTGCCTGGTGGAATCCAAAAACCGTATGTCCATTGAAACATTAACGTAGTCTGGTGGTGGAACCCCAACGTAGCAACTTTTTTGTAAAATGCTTTCCTCTATCTGCATGGTCCTGCAAGGTTGTTGAACCGGTATTCTTTATTTTCTTAGCTTGTTTATCTTGTATTAGTTAAAAATGACTAATTTATAGACTGAGGTTTTTCATTACATAACAGGAGTGAAAACAAACAATGGAGTATTGAAGAATGTGGTAGTTTGATAGCAGTATATCGTGAACATCCAAATTTATGGATGTTTTCACATACAGGTCACAAAAACCGGATTTAAGAAATACGAACCAATTGCTGGTACTCTCTTCGTAGTGGAAAATAACTTTAACTAAAACAAATCGGCAACCTGTTTCCAGTCGATTTGGAGAAAACAGACTTCAAGTTTTTTTTCCAAACACTAAAACCTGTTTCTGTTTTTGTAAACATAACTAAGGGCCAGTTTCATAGTCAAATTTAGTACGCCTCAAGTGCGGCGCTACACTAAACACAAGACGACACCTACCTAAACCAGAATGGAATGGGCCGTTCTCGCATAGGAAACTGGCCCATTCCATTCTGGTTTAGGTAGGTGTCGTCATGTACTTAGTGTAGCGCCGCACTTGAGGCGTACTAAATTTGACTATGAAACTGGCCCTAAGTCGCAAGTGTGTCGGTCTGGTGGAGAACTGCCATTTTAGAATTGGATTACCCGTGCTGTGAAGATCAAGTTTGTTTTTCCTCAAATCCTTCGCCCCCCCCCCATCCCCCCCTCTCTCTCTCTTCTCACGCAAATGTGAGTACATTTTATCTCAAATTCTACCTTATTTATCATTCTTAGATTCACACAATTAAATATGCGTATAGCTTTTATCGGATTTTGTGACGTGAAAATTTCTTTGGGAAGGGTTACTCTGGATGTACGTGAACCTTAGTAGTAGTCTAAAGATCTACAGACGATACTCTAGTTTGAGCCCCGGTTGGATATAAACTTATTTTTGACATTTATTGTTCCATCAGATGGGGTAAGAATGTGGTGGAGTACATACACTACAAGTGTTGTCCGCTACACAAGTGCAGTACTACACTAAACACAAGACGACACCTACCTATACCACAATGGAATGGGCCAGTTTCATAGTCTCATGTTAATATTAACAAAGAATTGTAAAAATATTTAGAAGAAATGCAGGTTTTTATTGGTTACTTGACAAGGTTTATGAAGTTAATGGTTTTGTACATTATTGCCTGATTTTATAGATCATGTGACACTCCCTTTTCTTTAGAAAAGTTTAAAGATACATTCTTTATATCCTTTTATTGAAGTGTATTCTTGTTGTGTGGAATCAACCTGTTAGAATATAATTCGAGCTGTGCGCTCTCAGTACGTAGCCAGATCGATGGTCAGCTAGTTATCAATAATAGGGTGTTTGTTGAAACATTCTCGGCGTATTTATCTTAGTGAAATAATCACGAAACAAAACGTAAATTATATTGTAGCAATAGATCAGGCCTTATCAGTCGATGTTTTTTATTCCTTAAGATAAGTTGATCGATTAATGGAAGCTTTTACAGCTTAAGCACAGACTGCATACAATTTTATTTTTCTACCATCATGTCTTATTACCAGTTAGGTTTAGGCCTACACACTTATGTTCTAATTATGTTAATTGTTTTAGGGGTTATTAAGGTTATATTAAGAGAAAGTGTACCCGCACTCATGTGGAGGGAAAGTTGCAAACAATTTTTGGAAAAATCACTCTTAGTACACCCGAACGAAATTCGAACCTCGATTTCCCCGTCATCGACAGTCTAGTTTGACACGAGAGTCACGCGTTAGAGCATGTGGCAACTGAAACGGGTTCCTCCATACAAATTAAGGGTTCATTCCTGTAGATGAAATTTAAGGGGGCTGCCTAGCCAGCTGAAATAGGGCCCATCAGACGTAACGCTTAAGTCAAATATTGATAAAATTGTTGATAGTAAACGAGTTTGGTCTTTACTGGAATGAACACAAAACTATATTCTACACCCATATATACATGTATATATCTAATTGAAATTTTCCACTTTGAAGAGTTCAAAAAACTACTTATTTAGGTTGCTCATTACGTTACATTTGCCTATAAACCAAAATATACTAATATAGAGATGCAGAATGGCTTTTTTCGAATCGGATGGTTTAACTTAAAAGGGGGGTCACAACATAAATTATATCGGCAATTGTATTTTCCTGCGGTTTAGCAGCTGCCAATATTTTCCCTGTGCAGCAATGCTATAGTACAGCCAAAAGACTGTTGAATCTGTCAAGTATGTACGAAGCAGGTGGGAAGAGAGAGAGAGAGAGAGAGCACAGAGCCAGGATAATCTCTCTCTCGCTTCTTCTTGCCCCTGCCTCTTCCAATTTTTATGACAAGTTCAAAACTTGGTGTAAAAGCTTTTGGTAGGCACACGTTGTGTTGAAAAACAATCAAACTCGTTCTATAAATAATTTGACAAATAAAATCTCAGAGATTGTAACATTGTATGTCTGATATAACTTTACAACCGTTTATTTTTTTTAACATTTCATTAACACATAAACGACAAGCATACCTTATTACAGTTACGTAACCTAGGGGATGGAAATATGGGTAATTTATATGTAGCTATATATACACACTTTTATGCTACAGGCTGGGAGAATAAAACCTATAGCGTAATTTTTTTTCTTTCGCCATGGGTAAAGATATTATTTGGCATTTAATTTATTTTTAATTTTTCACGGCCACTTCGGTAAAGAAAGTATTGTGATCGTCAAAATTTTGAATTCATGATTTTTAAAGATATCGACGTTTCATGACCCAATTAACCCCAAAAAGTATTTTTACGGTGCCGTCTGTGTGTCTTTGGTTGTCTTTTTCTCGGCCTAGGGCCGAAACCATTTATCCGATCGGGTTAAAAAAATTTATCTAATTTATGGTTTTCATAGGGTTACCCCGAGAAGATTTGTAGATAGATATCTAATCCTAAAATTAAGAATAGTTTACTTAGGGGCCCAAAGAAAAAAAAAATATTTTCTTGAAATCATCTAACAATTTTGATTAAAATTTGTATCCAGGAATTTCTTAACATTACAAACAAAATAGAAATTCACATTTTTTCCCCGTAAAGATAGATTTAATAGCAGGTACTTTACATAAGTGTAAATTTCCAATTTTTAATATATCTCGAGGTACTAAATAGCTCTTAGTTGCAAAATTGTATAACTATTAAAATTAAGAATATTTTGGTTGAAATATTATTTTATAAAACCAACAGTTAGCGAGCTATAAGCATATATATATATATATATATATATATATATATATATAGGTCTTTGAAATGTAAAATTTATTGTTATGCTCTTCAGTGGACAGAGATGTTCCTCTTTTCTTGATGTTTCTTTTATGATATTTTATGGACTTAATATTGTTCTTTCCGTTATGTTTTTGCAACACTGTCAAATATTTTGTTTCATATATCTTACGATTTTTAAGCAAAGGTCTCCATTTTTATATAAAATAGGGAGAAAGTGTGGTGCACCATACCATTTATTAATGTATTGGGATGTATATACATTTAAAATATATAATTATTGATCCATAACTGTTTTATTTAAAAAAATATAGTTATGTTTTCGTCAGAAATCGGGGCCTCCTCACGAACATTTTTCTGGATATTTGCCTGATCTATTATAACCTACTAAATTATCATCACTATAGTATTTCAATACTTTTCAAACACGTGACATACAAACCAACTTAAACTAACACTGAACCTAGATATATACATCTATAACTCAAGTAAATAGGTGCATATATATTTAATAATGGAACAGAAGGATACGTTCGTATACAAATATAAAACCAGTTTTTAGCACTATCTGGAACTGAACCAGGATCTCTTAGATATCGGATCAACCATTTTAACCACAAATGTTCAAAAACGGTAACTATATTTTATCTGTATATTTATTAATTAAAACTTAGCACCGTGGTCACTAACGGCTTCATTTAGCCAGTGTTAGGTATGTGCTAAAAATGATAAAATATTCCTATGGCACCCAACTGTTTTTCGAACATGGTGCGCTGCTTGGAAACGAAAATACAACTAGATCACGTAGTCACTCATGACATTTATATGGATTTGGAGTTTGGTTGAAGCTCTTGGAAATTGTTATGTTTTAACTCTTTACCCATCTTCACTAAAACATTTTGCTCTTTTTTTCAATTTTAATATTTTAGTTTTATAGTATTCAAATTCGACAATGTTTTGTCGAATACTACCTTTTAAGTAATAACCATTACTAAACATTTCTAATAATAAAGAAATGTGCAAACACATGACACGTGAGGTAGGCATGACAGATCTGTGATATAGGCCTAGTCATGACTACCTAGCACGCCGTATGGTAACAGCGCTCTGATTGGCTGAATTTGATCACGTGACCACGCCTCCTCACTCTCTGATTGGCTGTTGGTTTTCCCCCTAATCTCCCCCACTTCCCTCCACTACTCCTGAACCCCTTTCCAGTGTTCCAAATTTGTTTAGTTTGTCCAAACTTGTTTTTTATTTGTGCTCATTGGTTATTTTGTATGTTCATTGGTTATTTATGTATGCTCATTGCTTTTTTATTTGTGCTCATTGGTTATTAATGTATACTCTTTGCTTTTATATTTGTGATAAAAGGGTTTTTTATTCATTGGTTTTTATGTCTGGGTAGGATTGGGATGGGACGTTGAAGTTTTTTTTATCGGCATGCGGTCCACAGCGCTGAGCGGCATCGCATCCTTTGGTCCGGGAGCAGAGCATAGAGTGTGACCGCTGAACTGCTGACCGGGTGCAAAGCGCGTAAGGGGCGTGGCATAGCTTGCATTTTATCTGCCTGCAGGTCGAGCACGGATCTTTTCCTTTTGCGCGTCATACGCCATGACGGCCATCTTCTGACGCGACTTCATAACTGCGAGCATGGAACGTTTGGTCATAACCGCTATGGCGCGTATGACGACGTGTAAACTTTGATGGGCGCTAGTGTATGGATAGCGTGTGTTGGCAACCATGGTAACTTGTTTAGCTACGAATGTAACAGGGTTGGTAGCACCATTACGTAATTGTTCACCAATCAAAATACATATAAAGTCCGTATCACACGACACTAGCTCGTACTTGAAATCCAGTGTGCTAGCTAGCACGTCATCATCTAGCGTCATGTGAATCAGAAAAAGTATACTGGTTCTGCCACTTGGTACTGGCTACCATACTAGTTGTGAGGATAGAACACGTGCTATTTTCGTACTAGTTTCGACACTAGTCTGTGTAATAAAACAATCATGTGCGCTGAGACTGTTTTGTAGATAAATGGTATAAATGACGCCAACATGGTCATTGGATGTGACTTTGTTGTTGGCAGAAAATTATTCTAAACAACCTTGTTTATATAATACCAAATTGGCACAGTATGACAATATATTTAATATATATAAATTTAATTTAAAACATGTCATCTAAAAACGACTAACTATGTTCCAGACCCAATTTTAATCTAAATAAACTTGATAGCATGCCAACCTTGGGCGTTTTTTTTTTTGTTTTTTTAGAATATAGTGTGCGTAGGCCTAAAAAAGAACATTTGTTTATCAAGGATACTGTACTTGGACACCCATGGGCTTAGGGACCTCTGACCACAATGTAAATAAATGAATACAAATTTAGGGAGATACTAAACGTTTGTATCACCCCGAATGTATATTACCTAACCTCCGAATGTATTATATTTAGCATCCTGCGACTATTATTTCGTCTTTCCCAACCATTCCCGTGTCTATATTCTTTTTCCTACGCTACCTCTCATAATTTTCGATATCTTTATTAGTAATTAATGCAGCTGCTGCACTCAAAATTAATCTCTGACGTTCGATAAATATTTGCACTAGGACCTAGTACCAAACTAGCAGCGTGTGAATACTATAGTCCCATTTCCATTGTACTAGCTAGTATACAGATATCTAGGTACTAGCTAGCACACTGGATTTCTAGTATAAGCAAGTGTCGTGTGATACGGGCTTAATCCTGCCGCCAAGCTTCAAAACATTACGTCTCCATTTTATCCTGCCATTGAATTTCAAAATATTGACTTTTACATATTATCCTGCCTTTGAATTTCAAAACATTCGAAATCACGTTATAATGGAACAAATGTAAGTAAATAGCCTACATTATTAATATAATTATCGATTTATATATTATTAATTATAATAGCGAAATATACTGAAGTCTAATTCTAATCTTATATTTTATGTAATAAAATTTAAATCAAACTATCAAAGATAAAGATAAATTAAAAATAAGGAACAAATAAAAAGGCATGTAATTTGATAATGTAACTAAAGTAACTTAATCACATCAGAAAAAGGTTGAGGGATACCAACATAACCTACTTTGTTTGGACCTTTACGACCCTTACTTTTATTTTTAAAAAGCAATTAATATAAATATTTCATTCATAAAGAAGAAAAAAAGGTATGTCACACCAATGACATAGAGAATGACAAAGGATTCAACGTCTATTAATATATGTATTATGCTAAAAACAATAATAGTAAAAAATTTAGGTTTCTTGGCATTGACCTCATCCCTATTATAATAGTATAGATAGGTATATTTAAATTATAACGTTCTTAAAGCAAACACAATATAGTTTTATAATCTTTATAAGTCTGACTAACCAGATATTTGATTTTATAGAGCCAAACCAATGAGAAGTGCCAGAGTTGTTGGGCGGCAATGGGAGCATCTTGTGGATTATATGGTTTCTCATTCAGCATTTGCTACTGGGAAACTAATAGGTCCACAAGGATCTATCAATGAAAACTCACAATGGGCAGAGTTAACCCAACAACTCAATGAACTGGGACCAGGAAAATCAACAGAGCAATGGAAGAAGGTACAGTAATATAATATAAGTGATAAAGTATGATAACTTAAGTTATCTAATGAGGCTTTCATTTACAATGCATGGCAATGTAAAAGATTAACTATTATATTTGTTTTCAGTTTTATCTTTTCAGGGAATGGTGTAATCGTAAATTTACCAGTGCCGGAACGTAAGGCAGTAGCCACCCCAAAGTTGAATGGGGAGGGTTATAAGGGAGGGGGCACAAACCCCCAACTGCGTAGGAAAGAAAAATCTACAAACATAAAATGCCTCTAGAAGCTATTTAGAGCATTTTTTAATGGTTACTAAAGCAAAAACTTAATTTGTGCACTTCCTCTAAAATTTCAAGAATTCTCATAGAGCACAGTAAATTTCATCAAAATTTATTGATTCATAGTATGAAAAAAGTTTTAACATAATATTTATATAAAATCAATTAGTTGACTAAGAATTGCATAGTATAAAACCTTACTAAAACAATTATTAAAAATATTTTCCACAGAACCGCATTCCTGCCCCACTACACCCATGCTTTTAGGTTTATTAATAGCCAGTCATATTTTGACATTTTCTTAGATTTTCCCCCAGATATATAGCCCATTCGCTGAAAAAACATGTATAATCTTAGGCCTTGGCATACCACTCTGGAGGCGAATAACTTTGTTTGAATACAAAGCTTTCATTGATTCAAATTTACCTAAATGAATTACAAGAAGATCATAGTTATATATGATAAATATCAGGCACCTAAAATGTGCGCATTTCGACTTATGAACATAAAAATCACCAATGCTGTAATACATTTTCATAATACAAAATTTAAACACAGATAGTTTCAAGAATATATATTTCAATCACTTTTTTACAGGTAAATAAAACAAATATTATTTTAGAGTAAATACATACCAAATATACACACATAAATGTAAACACAGAAAATTTAGAAACTATGTAAAAAGTGATACCTTCATTAAATAAATTAATTTTTTTAGGTGTGGCGTGATCTAAAGAGAAACGCAAGGGGTAGAGCTGCAGCTATTAATGCAGCTCATAGGCAGACAGGCAACCCCAATGTGGAAGATAAACTCAGCGACCTTGATAGAAAAGTGATTGCTGTGGTTGGCCGGGATTCTAGTACTGGCATCACAGGTCTTTCCGCTTTTGGATTGGTAAGTTTTAACTCTAATAAAATTGGCATGACAAGGGCATGATATAAGCTTAATAACATAGTAAATAATGTGTTGACTAGGGTACAGATATTACACCCAGCAGCAGCAGCAGCAGCAGATCCTCAAGCCAGGTGGCCACAACAAATTTAGCGGCACCCAAGCCAATATGCACCGTGAGTGAACCAAACCCATTATTAAAACAGTTAATATTTTGCAATGCCAAAAATAGTAAGGTAATGCTTTGGCCTACATTTAAAAGTTGGCCTATCTTAGAGGAAAACTGACACCTAATTTAAACAAGATGATTTATCATAGTTTTCAAATATTTATAGAAATTATGAAAGTAGGCTATTTCTTTAGGAAACAGATTTAAATTAGTTCATTAAAAGTAACACAATATGGTCTATAAACTTTATCTTATCTTTGTATAATTTCAATATTAACATGTATAAATAGCATCGTTAAAAAGTTTTAAGGAGCAGATGTTAAATAAAAACACATTAGTTAGAACAGTTTTAAAAATTGTTTATTTTTATTTTCTGGTCAAAATTTATAACATTTTACCCTAAAAAAACTTCATGGCGTCAGCTCCTAATTGAGTTTTATTATTTTAATATTATTTGATATTGATACTTTTTAATCAAAGTGATGGACACAGACATGATGATTTAACATATAAACATATGAAATTAGCTGAATTAACTTTTCTATCATAAACATTTCTTCCAAAAACATAGAATTTCAGAGGAAATTTACTCGTATTTGCATGAAGGGAAAGTGATAAACAATTAACGATAAACTACCCTGAGTAGAGCTGACCAGGATTCAAACTGATTTCCCTGTCATCAACAGTCTAATCTGAGAGTGATGCTTAAAGACAATGTGGCGACCTAAAAGGGTTATTTCACTATTTATTACATGTTTGGAAATGGACGAGTTTCAATTAATGAGCATAAAGTCGTAGCAGTAATATTTAAATAATGGATTAAAAATGATTATTTAACAAGATAGTATGTAAATTAATAAATAATTAAGATATAAATTTCAGGTGAAAACACTAGCCACATACACAGTATATAAAGCTGTGCAATGTATGGATATCTGTCTTAACTTAATCTCTCTGTACAGGAGTATGATTTGGAAACCATTCATGTGGAGGATCATGTTATACCTATGGATACTTTATGTAAGTGATATCATTTGATTATACTTTGCACGCATGTCTTACTAAATGTTAGAGATGGCTACAAATGTACAATACAATAGTAAGCTAGAGAATATTAAGGTAGAATATTTAAAGGGAATGTACCCACATTTGTGAGAAGGAAAGTGTGGGAAACCATTTAGGATACACACTTCAGTACACCTACTATTGTAACACATGGATTACTAAACAATTTAGGGGGTGTAGATGAGGGTGATAGCTTATCCCATTATTATATAGATGGTAAAAAAAATTAAGTTCACTTGGCTGTGATTCCCACCTTGAACTTTCTGTCAATAAAAGCAACCCAGGTGCAATAAAAATAAATAAATAGTTATAATAACTCTACATTACTTTTAATATCTACACAAGATGTAACAGACAGCGGAGAGTCATCACCCCTATGCCATTCTCCAAAACAAACCTACACCCTAAATCAAAGAGAGCCAATGATCCAGAAACATTCGATCAATCAGAGATACTTCACACCCCAAAACGTTCCAAAAAACGTATGTACATAATTTAATTTTAAGTCAATATAATGATTGTTACATAAGCACGTAAGAAAACAAAGTATGATATATTCACAGCCTTAGTTTACTTGGATGACAGTTAAAAAAATTAATAGAAATAATCCCTAATATATCCCTAAACCAACAGCCGACATCTCTACCTTTGGAAAACTATAAGGAAAATGTATCATGATTTTATAGCTAACCACAGTAATTTAGGCCAATATTATTTATTTAAGGTCAGGCACAAAGCTTATCGTTTATTACTTTCCAATTCCACATCAGGTTTAACTTACTTAGCTTCACGAATTTAAACCATGTGATTGAATGTGACCGAAACAAATTCTTTACAATGATGCCCCCAAGCAGTGGATGAAAATATTTGATTTCAGTTAAATATTTCAAAATATGATAAAATAATAATAAAATAATTAATTATATATATAAAAAATTACAAGTATTTTCTCTTTTCTAAGTAAATACGATCCTGTATTAAAAGGTATTAATGCATGATCTATATTACACAACATAGATAAATTCCAGAGCTGAGAATAAGTGATTTTAATTATGTTTAAAATATTGTTTCAGATTGGGTAAAAATACATTATTAAAAGTTATAAAACAGTGTAAGAAAACCTAAGTCCACATTATTTTAAATGTAAAATATAACATACAATTAAAAAACTTAACATTTATAACAAAACTGTGATCTTTTACACGTGTTGGCAACTTAAAACATAAACATATGATTTTTGAACTGTCATCCAGGTAAAAACTTATCATAAACAGACTTTATGCACCTCACTTTATATAGCTGGTCGAGAACTAGCAATCTGAAACAGGTACACCAACACAATAGACCTTAACACCATGTTTTGCAGGATTTGATTTTTTATACTAGAAGGGCAGGAACAACTGTTTTTATTTGACAAAAATTTAAACATCTGTGAGCTGGATCTCAAATTGTCTTAATAATACAAACCATCTTCAAAATTCTTATATGAAGCTCTTGCAAATGAATTAATCAGTGAATGTTTATTTACAGGTAAACAATGTGATGACTATGACAGTATATTTCTTCAGAAATTTACTCAAATGCAAGAAGTAAATATAAACAATGCACGTGTAAGTAAAAAAAAAAATTTAAATTTGTAAAACATGATAATGGGAATAAATAAATTCCATGCATCCAGAATTATACATTACACATCTCACACACTAAAACCAGATTATCTATACATTACATGTTGTAAGTGCTACTATGCAATATGGATTGAGATGGAAAAAAAATATCTAGATCTTGTCTTGAAAGTAAATAAATCACTATCACGAGCACCTATTTTAAATAGGTGTCTAAGTTCTAGATTATGTCCATGCTGATAAATGCATGTTTGTTGCAGACAACAGGTGACCAAATTAAAGTACTTGGTGATGAGGCAACAAAGATTGCGACAGCTGCAGGCACCATGGCAACAGTAGCACAGGAAACTCAAAAGAGTTTTGAAAGACTGGCTACAGCTATTGAAACAATGGCTTCAGCCATTACAAAACTGGCTGATTGTTATTCCAAACATTAATTTTTTTCTTTTATTGTTTAGATGTAATTACAAACCAATATTTAACAGCAAATAAAAAATATTAACTTTTTTATATTCATTATTGTTAACATAATTTTGTCCTAGCTGCTTTCACTAGAGTTTTGTTTGTTTCTTAGTTTGAGATAGACTTAAAAATCTATATAATAATTTAAGCAAAATTTTCACAAATGTGTATACTCTCAGGATGAACATAGGCTATGTGTTTCCCTGTTAAAAGCAATACGATTAATTAGGTTTCAAAAATTCTGTCTTAAGCCAGGTGATTAATGGTAGATTCTCCTTCAATAAAATGTATTGTTTTAATTGTTATTAAATTATTATTATTAAATATAGCTTAAAAAATGCCATGTATATAAAGTAGGACAAATCAGGCTACCTTTGTTAAACAATGCTAGGAATGAATTATTGATCAAAATATTGATGTACAATGCCAGCACGCACATTAGCAGCATTGGCAGGTGGTATTACATTGTGCTCCACATGCAGTAGGGGAGCTTCAGCGACCAATTGGTGGGGCTCTTCAACTCTGTAATGGCGCATCATATTATTTAAAACCGCACAAGCAATTATGATACGTCCAGCTGTTGGTGGTGCATATTTTAGGACCCTTTCCTTTAATAGACACCGCCATTCACTCTTCATCACCCCAAGAGACGCTCCACACAATTTCTTGTTTGACAGTGCCAAGCTGTGTAGCGCCCTTCAGGGGAATCTAGCGGAGCATTGCGGATAGGAGTTAGCAGGTAAGGTTCTGGTACATACCCTGAGTCACCTGAAAATATTAAACATATCTAAACCAATGTCTAAGTCTACAAGTGTAGCAAACAATTTAACAACCATATAATCTTCGTCAATGATGATTCATCCAGTTGCAGTCTACCAATATTCAATAGGAAATAAGAAATTATTTCATCGTAGGCCTAGCTGTAATTAAAGTGGTTATATCTATTTAGAATTGAGCTTGAGATTTTTAGATTGTGAAGGGTAATCATTAGCTAATAATAGTGAGTCCTGATTTTTATAAATAATAGAGATGTGTAAACACTCTTGATGCTAGAGCCGTATTTAAACGTCTTTGTGGAACCCATGAGGAAAGCGGGAGACATTAAAATGTCATCCATTTTGTCATGTGTTTTAAATGTATTCATAGGTTTTAATACATCTCTTAGCATTGCTTGGAGGCTGTCTATGAGTATTTGATACTAAAATTGTCATTATATCGCACAGGAAATCGTTATTTCGATAGCAACATTCAATCTTTAGTTGTCATTGAGTATGGTTATAGCGACACTGTTTGAGATTAGTTTGTGTTATTATCTATGAGGGTATTGTTTTGTTTTATATTTTTACTATAAGCAATGGTAGTTTAACATCATTACTTATTTTTATTTATTCACCCTTCTTTTGTAGGTTTTTCATAACCATCATATTTTGGTTTACTCTGTTTTTACATGAAATTTTCTGAGCAATTCTGAACTTTTTTCAGTATTAATTTACTTATGTATAGTTTTTTAATCTTTTTTAGACATTGTGTAAAAATGGTCTTTTCCTATATTTGTATTGCATTTATTTTATTTTAAAGCATTTATAATTGTGTGTTTAGCCAAGGAAAAAAAGTAACCTGAAAAGATGGTAGGCGAGAGACCCGATATCAGTAGGCCTACAATATGTGCTAAGTTGGTTTGTGTTTTGCGTCCTGTTTAAAATTGATTCATTAAAAAAAAATTGTTAGTAAATGATGTTTTTGTTACTTTGAATTTTAGTAATGTTTCAAATTTACTTTAGCCTTTACAGATATACTTTATTAATTATAATGTGTTTATAACAAAAAATTTAATATTGGTTCAATTTTTATTTTTGACTAAATCAAAAATAAAGTCTTTTTAATTAAATATTTTTTGCTATCATATATAATTCATCTATGTTTCAAATTAAAGAGCATAATCGGATTTAAAAGGATATAAGTATAATTATTATACCATATTTACTTTGTTATTAGAAAAATCCCCAACTATGCTAAAAATGTATTTTCTAACGGTACTGAAAGTGTTAAGCTTCAAATATTGAAGGTAAAATCTACTTTGCTTATACTAAGACATAATATCTATTAAGTTATTTGAAATATTTCAACATATAAGCATTCAATTTATTTACATTATTTAAAAAAAATCATATCTGGACAGAGGAATCAAAACTGGGAACTTTGGCTTAACATGCCAATGCTCTAATACTTAGCTATCCAGGAATTGGCCCACGCTCCTTCAGGTTATTCTTCACTCATAGTTTTAGGCTGAGTCTGTGATGAATCTGTATAAATATGACAGTCAATATCTTGAGATATTAGATACCACAGCCATTGTAGCTTGTAAAGGTTGTTATCCTATCAAGTATAGGCCCTACAAGATTTAATCACAGCAAATTTCAATGAATATAATTACATTGACGATTTATACACATCTATACACATCCATCGCCGGCTCTGCCTTAAATTATGAGTGAAAAGTGATCCTGGACATGGGGCGAATCCTGGATAACCCAGTGGTAGTGCATTGGTGTGTTAAACAATAATTATCGAGTTCAATTCCTGTGTCCAGCTGTCATTTTTTCAAATAACTTAAATGAACTAAAATGTGGTTTCCTTCATATGGCACTTCCTGTAATTACAATGATTTTCATTCTGTGTGCTATCATTCTTAGAACAGCTACTAAACAGTATTTTAACACAAATTAATGATTAAATGATATCTCTAATGTAAGCATGGGTACATTAATAGACATCAGCATAAAATATAGTTTTTTTCTCTCTCTTAAGTCTTTACCCTAATTATATGAGTATACCAAGCAACCAAGTGTTTCTAATTCCATCATGATGCATCTGTTCCAAAGCTTGCCGTAGTGTCCCATAGCGGAAAATAAATTGATCATGCACTGATCCAGGCATGGTGGGATCGATGTGCAAAATATGTAGGTTGTAACTACAAACCTGATAAAAGATAATTAGCATAAGTATTGTTAAGTTCTACAATATTTTACATTCTGATCATATATAGGCCTAATCTCTTTAAAATGCAAGAAATAATTATTTGTATTATGGATTACTCACTATTTGCACATTGATAGAGTGAAATTGCTGATGATTAAAATAGGCAGCCTCATTCTCAACTGGCCTGGATATGGCAATGTGTGTGTACAGTCGATACAACCAATGACACCATCAACACCAGTTGCATGAAGAAACCTGAGAACAAAATGAATTCATTTATATCATAGTCTATATGGAAATATTATAACATAGGCCTATCTAAAATCCGGACATTCAAATAGGCCAAGGTACATGTTTTTTTTGTATGTGGCTATAATATAATCCACTTGCCTGGAATAAAGTTATCGAGTACCGATATTTACTTCATAAAGTCTTCAGGCTAATTTAAAATAACAGTGAATTGGTTGTTTGTTCTTTAACAAGGGTTAATTTGAGATGACGTATTATTAATTTTACATAAAACCTGCTTTGTATGAACATAGTTAAGTGACCGCATAAAGTCTGCCCCAACATACAAGGTTAGTGGGTGTAATGTAAAATAAATTCTGTCAAAAGCAAAATTACAATTTGTGAGGTTAGTTTTGGCTGGGTTTAAGAAAAATGAAGCTAGGTAAAGTTTATTTTTGTTAAAATAAATGTTTACATTAAGTTATATGTATTTGTCTTTAGAGGTAATCATTTATTTTTCTTTAAACTTTAAATAAAAGTACAAATGTTTAATTATGCTAAAATTTACTAAACTTACTGGTTTTTTCTGTGTCGTCGTTCCTCAAATGTCTCAGGAAACTTTATCCACACTGCAGCCAAATACTGAGTAATTAACCTGCTTATTTTCCTGACACAATTGCCGACAGAAGTTTGACACACCGCCAAACAAAAGTCTTGCCCAACGGCCCGTTGGTAGCTGCCAGTCGCAAAAAAGCGAATAGCAGTGAGAACCTTCAACATTATTACATATACAACATTATGGTTAGGAAGATTATCAAATACTACAATACACATCATTTACAAACACCATTAAGCATTTATATTATTTCTTTGGGGAATGATGCATAAGCACCTCATGATTTAACACATTGTATTTCACTTAGGATACCAACTCACTAAAATTTTAATACTATCACTACACTCTCTAGTAAATGGTGAATGTAATGATATTTTCATTATATTTATTTGAAATTATTTTATTGTTCCAATATTTAGACTATTTAATAAAATCCAAGTTCAACTGTATGGAAAATATATTAGGTAAACCAACAGCTTTGATCCATGATCCTATCATCTTATAGCAGAGTATGCAAAGTCAAATTGTTTATTTTAAGAAAAATAATTGAGATTTTAATTTATTAGCAATTGAAATGGTATCAAGGTTAGATCAAGTCAGCTGAGTATTTAACATAATTGAATTTAGTATCATTGGGTTCCCCTCATTTTTGTAAATGTTATACTTGCATATATTGTGGGTTTTGGGGGTTTTTAAGCAAAAAAAAACTGTCTAATATGTATGGTTCTTAGGTTTTGTCTCCGTTCTTTGTCTAATGCATACAATATTTACAACACATTTAATTGAATTAGAGATAAATTCAACAGTAAGGACTATTAAATTTGATTAATGTTACAAAACAAACATTTAAATGATATTTTTTTACCTGGGTATGAACAGGTAAATGGTTCCTGCGCTGCCATTCTAAATGAGGAAACAGTGTCTCACACAAGTCCATGGCCAATCTTCTTGTTAAACGAAACAGATTCCTAAATTCAATTTCTCTGAGCTCAAAGGGGTTGAGCGAATCCCTCAATTTTCTTCGATACAACTTGATTTTGTCACGGCGCAGCCTTCTTTGCCTGTTTTGAAGATGAAGTATTGCCCAAGCTTCCATAACCTTAAAAACAACAACTTATAAATCCATTTCCATAGGCCTACAAATTAAACACTAAGACTCAGATTCAAAAATATTTAAACCTTGTTAAGTTTTGTTTTCTAAGATGCCTAAAACTAATAGGCCTTCCGGCTTTAGTGTGATCCAAAGGTGAGGTTCTTTATTTTTTTCTGTCAAGTTATAATAGATGTAATGTTTTCTAGCACCTATACTTACACACAACAAGAATCTTAAGTTTCCAATTATGACAAAATAAGAGTGATGAAAAATATTCTTAGTGGTTAAAAAAATCTTAGAAAACTCACCTAGGCCTAATTGGTATTTTTATGCACGGGTCCTATAGATAATTAATCAAAAAATGTATTTAATAGCACATGAAAGGTTATGCAAAGCTTGGTATTTTTGATTTATTTACACATGAAAGGTTAGGTTTTTCTCTTTATTGTTTGTTTTATGTGAAAACATCCCATTAAATTTTGCACAAAAAAGTTTTTTTGACAAGGTTTATTTTGTTATAGTCGGAAACTTTAGTATTTTGTATGTTTAGGAGCGAGAAAACATTATATTTTTAATAGTTTAATACTGAAATAATATAAAGAATCCCGCCCTTGCTTCATTCTATACCCCAGTTTGCCTACATAGTAAAACATGGCTATAGGGTTATGTTTACACTTCATCAAATTCACTAATCGATAGTTATTATTATTTATTTTGTATTATTAAACCCTTTTAAAAAGGTTTTTGAGAGTGTTAAAACATTTGACTTGCCTATTTGGTAAAACTTCTAGTGAGGCCTATACCGTAAAGCTAAGTTTACACTTCACCGAATTTACTGATAAATAAATATTGATACTTTATGTAATTAAATTAATACAACACTATTATTGCCACTTATAGTTTGTATGAACGTAAATCAAAGAAATTAAATAGTGTAAGCAAATATAGCTCATAAATTATGTATGAATAAACTACTACACACCTAAATTTGGACTCAAGTTACACTTCATCAAGTTAACTAATAAATAAATACAAATAACTTAGGTAATTACATTAATACGGCACTATTATTGTTACTTACCGATTGCACAAACGTAAATTAAATTAATTCTTGAGTCACAACTCTCACGAAACGTAATAATATATAAATTATTCACTATGACGAAGTTTAACACGGTCCTTAGAGTGTGTCATCAATTTATGACAATATGACGGGAAAATGGCGGCGTCATCGATCGTATGACGCCATTAAAAAGATCGATGCTAGCATTTCAGCCATATGACGTGCTACGGATGACATTTCATAGCGGTGACGCGTCATAGAGATCCGTGCTCACCGTGCTGGTCACTTAGAGATGAGTGTGACCACCGAGCTGCTGGCAGTAGCGAGACCCCCTGTCACTTCCCCTCAATACTCAATCCTTAGAAGTATGTGTCACAATCCCCTCCCCCACCCACTAGGTGGTAATGGGTTTTCCCGGTGTGACAACCGCTTATGTGGTAATGGATTTTTTCCTGGTGACTCATTACTGGCGACAGTTTGGTGGGTTGACATTACATGTCGAAACAAGAATAGATCGTGACCTTGAATGATGTTGCATTGGGTTTTCCCTGATGACTAGCGCCAGTTTGGTGGCTCGACAAAACAGGAATAGATCGTGACCTTGAAACCGTGAGCTAGGTCATTAACTCTGGCAACCCTACCCTCCGCAATGGATTTTTATGGTGTCACAACACCTCCTCCACCCTCTATGAGGTAATGAGTTTTCACTGATGACAGGCGGTTGCTTGGCGGTTCAACAAGAAGAGTCGGGACACAACCTTGAATAATGTCGCAATTAATTTTCCCTGATGAGTGGCACCAGTTTGGCGGCTTGACAAGACAAGAAATGATCGGGAACTTAAAACCATGAGCAAGGTCACTTTACCCTGTTTATATTTGGTGACAGTTTGACGGCTCTACAAGTCAAGACACGTATCTACGTTTAAGGGGGACAAAGGTTTTGGGTGAATAAAATATGATATTACAAAACATATATTTATCAAGCATTAAAAGTTTTAGAGACATATATTAAAGTTTTAAACGACATCATATATAATATTTATTAAACACTTTTACAGAAATGCCTCATATATTCGTTAATACGATTTTCTACAGTGTCTCTTAGATGCGTTGGTAAAATTGTTTTTAGTTCACAATCCAGCATGTAATAGACCAAACTGACAATTTGACGTTTATAGCAGGTAGCACTGATAACATCCAGGTTTTTGATGTGCGTTTCCACCATAGGCTGTTCGAGATCAATGACTTCCTTTGATTCTGTTAGCGTGTTGCATACATCCATGACGAGTGTGTCGATCAAATCGTTGCAATAGCGTGCGACGGGTGTCAATCACATATCCCGGTGGTTGACGGCAACGTCGATGAGGTCCCACACATCACAAAGACGCGCCCAGCTAGGTGCTAGATAGGCGATCCGTTTGAGACCGGCGTCTTGTTTCTTGCTGATGATGACCATACGCTCAACACACATGCGTCTTAGAAAGATTTCATGATAGATCAGACTAATCTTCTGAGGGGGTTGCGTGTTGCTGAAAAACTTTGATATGACCGACCTGTAGATGCCCAGTACTTGCCACTCTGTACGTTTAAGTACCACACAAATTCTTCAGCATTTTTCTAGCTGGAAATAGGGCGTAAAATTGTTCTTGACATTCATGCCAACGGTGACCCGCTTGGTGTTGACTTCTTCCAGTGGAAACAAAGTGTTTAAAATACTGGTGATGGCGAGCGGCTTCGCTGGCTTTGCTTTGCAGGCGCAAACATCTTGACCTTCCATGCTGTTTGTTCCCTTCAACGACTGTCATGGTTATGGTCAGCATGCCATTGGGACGCCTCTTCTATAGGCACACGCTGATTGGATGCAGCCTCTTGAGGGGCGGCAAGACCCTATAGTCTTGAAAAATGTGATGTAAAATCTCACCAACTTAGCGTCGTTGCCTGTATGATGATAGGTGGGCGAGAATAGGCTTAGGAAAACATTCATCGGAATTTTCTGGTTGTGATAGAGAAGGTGCATGAGACAGTAATGGCCGCAAACATCTGAGGTGATGCTTTGAAGTTGTAGAATGCTATGAGTGTAATAAATATGCTGACTAAATGAAATCAACCAAGTGTTGAGTCAAGACAAGAAAAAAAAGGAAAAAATTTAATTAAAAAAAAAAATTATCTTCGGGGTGTCCTCTGGGGGGATTGATACTGGGCAAGGAACTCTTTTCATGAGACCGTACTTTGAAAGTCCCCTTCCCTTTCTACACTCACCGACCAGATGCTGCGGATCTCCACGGCTCGTCCAGGTTGATCTCGTGAGGTGAACCACAGAAATCTTTGGGTTAATTTTTGTAGGTTGAAACCAAAACTTTTAATATGAAAAAAAATAGAACTTAGTACCCTACCTACCAGACGTCATGGTTCATTATAACACTAATTAACCTAAGGAATATTATACATAAAAAAACGAATAAGATAGTATTCTGGGCTTTGAAAAAAATAGTAATAATAATAATAATAATATTAAAACATTCACAATCAGATAAAAAATAAGAAAACTTAATAAAAAAACTGGGGCCTTGCACGGTCCGGAGCACGCGACCACTGTAATAAATCCAAGGATAGTTATCCCCTTGGTTGGGGTAGCGAAGAATCTCGGGGTACTCGGACAGTCCTGGTTTTTTCCAAACTCTGTAAAACCCGTTGTAGCTGTCCCGGAAGGCCGCGAACACTTCTTCTCAAAGACCGCCTTCCTTCTTCCCCTATGCCACGATTTATAGTGCGTCCAGCGTAATTTACCACTTAAAATTCATTTTTGGCTCTGGAGCAAAATCCAAACAACACCATCTTCCTTCGCAATTTTATGGCGTCCCTCCCTTCTTCTCGCGCCTTTTTTTTCTTTTTTTCCTCTCATTTTAGTGGGCTTTGATGAGGCCCCTCCAGTAGCATAAGATAATATTTAAAACAAATAGGTGAGTGGTAGGAGGGAAATTTGTAAGAAAAATCAGTACGGAACAGGAAAAATGTCAGAAATAAAATGGGCTTACGGTATTAGAGAATGTAGAAAAGTCAAAATGTGAAAAAGTGAGAATTGGGCCAAACATCCCATTTCCAGGTTGGGCGGGATTCCATCAACCCAAACCATGCAGCCATTATGCTCACTCCCCCCGTACGAAAGGAAATGTCGCTTGAGGAGGGTGAGGGGCTTTCGGGGGGGGGGGGGGGGGTAGCCTTCCATCCAAGTTGGAGTGTCAGGCATGCGCGTTGCTTCACTTCTGTCGTCTGCCGCATGGCTTCCTCTTATACCACGTGACAATATTAAATGTTAATTAAACCTCCAGGTAAGTATGCGTTGTTATATTTATAATATGGTTAAATAAATGTTAGAAATAGCGTTATGGACCGTGCAGAGCATACAAATAGATATTAAAAGAGAATATTTAACTTTAAATAAAGGGTCTAAAAAAACACTGGTTCTTAACTGTCCGCTAGGAGCGGTAAATGCCCCCTTCTCAACAAAATAACTCAGGCCTACCAACCGAAATTAATTATACTAATATAAAAAATAATATTACACAAAGATGAAATGAATTTTGTTACATGAGACGTGCGTGAAGTGTTTTCGCGTATAAATGCCAAATGTGAATTTATACGGAGCAGAAAACCATAACTGTCAAAATATTCTCCCACACCGTTCTTGTCGATAAAGATGGTGACCTAATGCGTCCCAGGATTGTGTGTGGATCAGTATTGATACCTAGAGCAGCAGATCACGCTATTCTTACAGGTAGTTGATCAGCAGATAAAACACCCGAACATACATAACGGAACTACGGGCTTGTTTTCAGTGTACGTATTATGGTGTACGTATCCATCTTCAATCATCCAGTCTTGAAGTACCCAAACGATGGAGGCTGAACAGAAATTCATTACAGAACTATGTGCCATGCACATAGTGCGGCCCAATTTAAGTGTTTTCAAAGACGATCAACCTCTGTCGTACAGATCTAAGATGGGTGTAGACGTGTATTTGACTAGAAACTTTTTCTAT
The DNA here is from genome assembly GCA_039000515.1 of Timema cristinae. Classification (NCBI taxonomy): domain Eukaryota; kingdom Metazoa; phylum Arthropoda; class Insecta; order Phasmatodea; family Timematidae; genus Timema; species Timema cristinae. Next base: position 56,542,702 of record JBCFYV010000003.1, on the reverse strand, counting down.
TCTTCCCCCTTAATGTATATGGTTTCTGCACGAATTGTGGCACGGGAGATTAGGGATTCTATCAGGCTGTAATCAATATCTCCGCTATTCCAGGGAATACCGTGCAGTTTGTTTACAATATAGTCGGCTTGTTTTTTAGAGGCGGCTGAAAGTTCCTCGATAGCGTATGAGAGTTTTAACACCTAATGTTGGAATAATGTACCTCATACAGATAAAACACTCAGTTCCTTGACGATAAACTCTTTGCTGTCGTCGATGAAGCTCTGGAAATCCACAATGACGTCCATGATTTAAATGACGAATGTAAGCGGCGGGAAGCCGTTTATATTAACCCCCATAACCGGTCACAGCGTATCTGCCCTTGTCAATGGTGATGATGTTGGAAAACTCCCCGTACACGATACAGTTGACGGTTTCGGTGAGAGCTCTTGTGAAAATCACTTCGATTATCATAGAGCCATGCCTCGTTAAATTCTAATATGATGCCATGTGGGCGGACAGATTAGGTGTGAGATCAAAAGCCATGAGATGATATCTATTAGGCAAGGCTTAGCGTGTGATGTTGCTACTTTCGTTTTTGAAATGGAAACCCGTTACAGAAAACAGTGTGTGGTAGGACATGACAGAGTTGCCGTTTGAAAAATCGGGCTGTAGTGGTTTTGACGGCACTTGTTCCCCCTCACGTAGAGCGAGAAATGGTCCATGCCATAGGTATGGAAGTTGAACGGGTTCTTGATGGCGTCTACATTGAATGATGCATCGTGGGATTTGTATCAAACGTGGCGTTTGATACAAATCCCACGATGCATCATTTGGGTAACTGTCCGGTGAATACGTTGTCCAGTGATTTCCCTTGCACACCCGCAGTAATATTGATTGTTTTTACTTTCACGTGGGTGATGGGATACTTTACGGGACTGATATTTAAAGCTTCGGTACGTGTAAATAATATAGAAGGTGCTATTTTTGCAACACCCTCCACTGTCCTTGCAGGAAAGGTCCCTAAAACTACGGGATAGGGGGGATATGCGTACATATTATAAACAACAACAGTTTAAAGTGCAAAGTTTTAAATCAGGAATATTTTAATTATCTCCAAGAAACAAATAGACAAAGGATAATGGCCTTAATTCAAAAGCTTCCTAGTAACTACTACTGAAAAAGAAAACATGGCATCATAAAAATGTAACTTCTTAAAGGTAACTGATACACCTTCTACCAAAACGTATTTCACTATTTACTGTTCTCAAAAACATGACTTAAGGTCTTTTGTATTATGTTACAAAATAAGAGTATAAATATAAATATACTAAAATGTTCCAATGAATAAAAGTAATAATTTTGACGAACAATTATACTGAGTGAAATCTCGTGTCCTTCAATTTACTCTAATTCAAAGTTTACATTTGTAAAAATAAGGACACAGATTTAAACGCAAGAAATAGCGTTTACCTACTAATAGTTTACTTAACATCAGGAAACGTAACCATTAACCGTTACTGCACAAAATAATTGCATACTTGATATTTATTTATATCGAACAAATCATATATTTTATATAAAAAAGGTAAATCTCCCTACACGCAAACATAAGATTTATCCTATACATTTAGTCAAATCAAATCAAATGGAAATATCTACAAGGTGTTGACTATTAACTTTAACTATTTACAACGTAGGTTAATCCTACTTGACTCTTAAACAAGATTAGAAGCGTAACAAATAAGCTAATGCCAGACGCAATTGCCCCATTGCGTCGACTCGAAAACATGACAATTTACATAATGGGTTTCTATCCCAAACACGCAAAATACCCTACAAAACAAGTTATAATATTAAATGCAATGTTACTGCCAGGTCCAACCTCCATGACCCCAGTACAAGTAATGCAAAAAATGAGTTTATTTAAATCAAACGTATGGAACTCCCAGGTCCCTCCTCCATGACCCCAGTTCAAGAAATGCTATATTAAAGTTAAACTTCTTTAGGCACGTTATGAAAAAATGATGAGAGTGAAATTTTAAGATGCGCGCGCATCACTGTAACACAAAAGTAACAGGTTAAAGCTAAACCACTCATTAAGTCTCGAAAAAAAAGCTACCAACAAAATAGAAATAGAACCTGTTAGTCGCGCATGTTGGTACGCTCGTCGCCTCTGATCACTGTTTTCATATATATAATATTTATCCACATGTTTCTAGTTTCTACATTCACAACACGTGTTTTAGTTTCATACAAGTGCGAATTATATGTGCTAATAAATTATATTCAGTAGTGATTTAAATTGAATATTTTGATTAATATTATTTACTATTCGTAAATATTAGTGAAAAAATTTTGCTTATAGACTTTTTCAAGTGCTCCAATATAATTGAGGTTAACTATCCGTATGTATTATTTATTGATATAAATTAAAATAGTATTATTTAACATAATTAATACTAAATATTATTAAATTATTATTGTTAAATATTTATTATTTAATGATGCCAAAGAAGTATAACTTCTCACGCGCGTACATAAGTACACACACCCATTTTTTTATATAAATGAGTTTAATAATATCAAACGGTCGGAACTCCCAGGTCCCTCCTCCATGACCCCAGTTCAAGAAATGCTATATTTAGATAAATGAGATTAATAATATCAAACGGTCGAAACTCCCAGGTCCCTCCTCCATGACCGCAGTTCAAGTTATACGCTCGTTCTATATTTCAACACAATTTACATACTCTTATATATATTCCTTCTGAGCCTAGGAAACAAACAAAGGGGAGGAAAGTTTACATTCAAGCCAGTCACGTAATACACAGGCATTACGTCATTATGCAGTAGTTTCTTCTTTCTTCGTGGTTTCTGATTGGACATTAGCCGTCGCATTGCAGTAAACTAAGAATAT
>JBCFYV010000003.1:55710166-55905166 GCA_039000515.1 Timema cristinae | reverse complement strand
GAACACTGGAAAAAAAGGCAGTCCGCCTCATGGTTCTACCGACCAAAGTGCACAAAGTGATGGAAAGTCAAATTTAACAGAAGTGGGTTGTAACATACCTCTAATAATCAGTGTTCCAAAGATTATTGATAGCCCTTCTAACATTACCGATAACATTTCAAGTTATAAGACTTTGACTTTTAAAAAATATGACCAAAGTAGGATTGTGACACTCGATCATTGTCAATCCCAAGATTCATTTTGACCCACGCCAAATGTCACAAAATAAGAAGTGATGATTCATTTGAATATGTTTAAATCAAAGCTAACATCTTTTACGAAAAAAATCCATGATTATTTAGAGTTGTTGTGAATAATAAATCTTTATTCACAAAGTGGCATGGTGGTGCTAATTGAAATCAAAAATTCTTAAGGTGGGATAAAAGGAACACAAGCTAAGGTTTGTATTTTTAAAGCTTTCATAACAAAAAGTATTTTTGTCTTAAATAAATCAAATATTTCTTCAGTTGATACCGGGCATTAAGTTTACCTTTCAGAGTTATGAACTGGACTGGACGTTGTGTCTATCCTAGTCTTAAGCTAGATGATAAGGCGTATGAAGCTACGACAGGCCTAGCAAGCTGGCAGCGTAAAACACATGACTTGAATAAAGAACTGTTCCAAGTCACAGGCTTGAAACTGTTATGGATGTAAAAAAAGTATCTAATAATCAAGCATATTTATTTTGTTCAGAAAATATCAGTTATAAAAACTGCAGAAATAAATATCTTAACTAACGTTTACTACTATCTCACCTTAAAATACATATTACAAAAAAAAATTGTGACAAAGTTAAGTCTGTACAAGTGCATGATATTTTTTATTAAAGAAAAAAATATTTTTATTGGTGTTACTTGATGTATATTAAATCTAATGATGAGTTGATTCTTAGTTATAAAATTTCAACGATTCAGTTATATTATTTTAGCTCTCAATTTCAATTTTCATTTAATGACAGAAAATAATCTAAATCCATTATATTCTTCACAAATAAGTGTTATGTTTCATCCCTAATTATTATTATTATTATATTAACTATTCTTATGTAAATCACCTATTTCAGAATTAAATATAATATTTCTTAACATTACAGCTTAACACTATATTTAAGATCATATATTCAAATATATTAATATCCCTTTATGTATTTATTTAGAACTGTTTTAACTTATTTGACTAAGAAACTAAAACAAACTTCTAGAAATTGAAATTGATCTCAGTTTTTAAGGAAAGAGCCAATCTAATCGTAAAAATGAATCAGTCCCATTCCTAATAAGAAATAATGCATGGTGGCCTATTAACACATTTCCTGACAGTTTTTATTCCTCCACACACCTAAAATAATCCTACAGGTGAAGTAGCTGTCTTTTATTAAGAAACATTTCCAGCACCTTTTGATATTGTGTGCGCTACCCATTTGAGATCTCCACAGATTTACAATAATGGGGTAGAAATAAGGAAGGTATAACTTAGAGGAAATGTACCAGTGATTAAATAAAGGAAAAATGGGAAACATATTAGGAAACACTGACCTCAGTACACCTGGCTTTGTTTGAAACCCTTCCATAAGCCTATATCTGCAGTTTCAAAACAATTTGGGGTGTTTTTTTTTAGTTTAGTACTGATAAACTCATATTAATACGAGAGTAAAATATATATTATTTAGAAATAATCATTGATAATATCAAATGTTATGCTCTTTGCATAACTTCTTATGGAATATTTTTAAGACGGTACAAAATTAAAAATAAATGATACACTTTACAGCAGATTTTTTCGCTCCTTAACATAAAAATTGAGATATTTACTCAAAACTCTTTAAGATATGTAAATGAATAATAGACATTGTTGCAGAAACACTCCACCAAACCGTATAAATGAAATAATCTTTTCTGTTACAGAAACCTATTAATAATAAAGTAACATCTCCGTTCACCAAAGAGCATAACAATCAATTTCACAAACCTCAAATTTAAAAAAGATATTTGACAATATTTCAGAAACTATAACCTTTAAAAAATATATCTAAAATAAAATGTTATTTTAGCCCATTACTACTATTTTGCATAGTTAAGTTAATTGTTATATCAAATATTTGCAGAGAATGATCAAAATTGGACATTTACACTTGTAAAATACTCTTGAAATCATTTTCACAGGAAGATGAGATGCACCATCTTGTTTCCAATTTTAAACAGCGCCTAGATACAAATTTTAATCAAAATCGTTAAAGCCAATTTTGATAAAATAGATTTTTTTTCTCGTTTTGCTTCTTATTAAACTGTAGGGTTAGATATCTAATTCCAAATCTTCTCAGAAAACTTTATTAAAACCTAGTTCTACCCCGATCGATTAAATGATTTCAGCTCTGAACTGAACTTTGGACATGCAGACGGACAGACAGCTTCCTGAAAATAACTTTTTAGGATTCTAGGCTTTAGGGGTCATGAAACATCGACATCCAGTAAGATCTTGAGCTCAAATTTTTGATAACAATACTTCTCTCTCCATGAAAATAATAATGACCAATTTCTAATACTTATAACACAGGCTTTACATTTAATTAATTGTTATTATTACTATAAGTACTATAAGAATAATTAGCAGTTATTAATATATTTTGAAATATACTTCATAAGACTGGCTAATTAATAATGTTTAGACTAGATGAAAAACATACCAATTTTGTATATTTTGTATTTACAAAAAGAGTAAAATTGTTAGCTTCCAATGTATATTGTAATAAAAGTAATTATTGTAAAATAAAAGTGCCATATTCTGAATAACTATTCTTTGTAAAACATTTCCCATACAAGTTTTAACAACACAGTTCTAATAATAATAATATTAACACTGAAATTAAATACTGAAACCCTTTTATTTTTTATTGAATTAAGACTTAAGATGTTCTTACATAATTTTGCTTCCTATTGATACATAATTTTTATGCAAGTTTGTTATAAATGTTTATTCTAAGCATAAAATGGTTAAATTAAATTAACAACAACCCTTTTCATGTTGGGAGGTTATTCTTTGATATCATCTCAAAACTACGCTAGTCAATGTGCGCTTGTTTAAACGTGAAATATTTTGCAAGGTTGTATTTAATTTTTCGAAGGCTTGTACAATCCCAAAAGTTATGTGCTTTGGTTGGAGAGAAAATAAGCATTTATATAGCTGTTGAAATGATTTTATTGCAAGTTTATAAAAAGTTAAGTAAACAATACATCACATTCTGCAGTTCATAGTATTTTTGCTATTATTTTATAACATTATTATTGTCTGTATTTTAACTATATGTAACTCTTTAAGGTGATTTTCTTAGTGACTTTATATTTACAACTAATAAATATTTGTCTATTATCACCCCTTTCCCCCTTCCCTACGTAGTTAAGTGTTTGTTGGCCTAGATCTCACCAGGATGCGTTACGCCAAGGATAGGAGGGTGAATGTATATATGATTGTGTGGGTTCGCGATTGACGTTCGACTTGTTTATGGTTTTTATTAGTACTACTATGTCTATTACAAATGTGATGTTGATAGTGATATTGAAAATATAAAAACTTAAAAGCGCTTTGGAAGCGTGTAACAGGACGAAGTATTGCAAGGAATAACCAATGGCCTTTCTGACCTTTAAGGGGATCTGACATGGTCCAGGACTCCAGTACCCTGGTCTCGAGCGGTAGCTCTCAAATACAAGTACTGATGTCCTGGCGTCCTGACCCACGTAGCCCCCAAAACGGGCAGAGTGACCCCCTACTAGACTAGATGGTGAATGGTCAGCCTCAATAGCTGGACGCAACACTCTTTATTCTACCAGCCTGGCATGGTTTCCCCTCTGGAATGCTGAAATGTTTATGTGGTCAGAGCTTCTATTTCTATTTGTTTACTAGCTAATCATAAAACCGTGCAATACTCGTTTTGTCATTCACAATCCAAAACACAATATTATACAAACACGTCTCCCAATTTAGGCCATGTGGTTACACCGTTGTTTTTTCTCTCAACATATCTCCTTACCCTCTCCCTCTTTTCCTTTTTATTTTCCTTCGTTGTGTGCTGTCCTCTCATATAATTTTCTTTTTCTAATGGCACCAGTATAGTAAAATTAAAAATGTAGTTACAGTAATCAGGTGACAGTATTTTTTATATATATTTTTTTTTTCACTTTAACCGTGTGAAGTGTAAACCATGCTCTTATTAATTTGTATGAACAATATTATGTTTGTACTGTATTTTTCACTATTCTTTCTGTACTTTCTTTCATATTTTACAATAATAGTGAAAATTGATGCAGTAGCCTAAAAAGTTAAACTAGTACAGTTGAAACTGAAAATAATACAAAATATTAAAGTAGAATATTTTTTTAAATTTATTTCTATTTAAAATAATTGTATTTCATAGAGTGAATAGTGAGAAAAAATGTGAATTACAAATAAATATCAACAAAAAAGGCTCCTACTATAAATTTTAAACATAAGATTTTAAAAATTGGGAAAAGGAAACCAGTCATAAAAAGAAACAAAGCAAACAAAAACAAATATTTTACACATCATTAAAATTACAAAACAATTTTACGTAAAGAGAATCTGTTATGATAAATACACCATTTGGACAACAGTTTTATAATTTAGTTTCATTTTCATTATAAATATTTATAATGTTACTGCACCAAAATCTCCCAACAATGTTATATAATTTCCTTTGTTTTGTAGAGTTTTTATTAAATAGTAGTTCCAACTACCAGAATGTAAAACCTAAGTGTAAAATAAATAATACTATGTACATACCTATTTGCTCAATAAGTAAATGGATAGCTATTCTTGAAATTTGTACAAGTTGAAAATAAAGTATTTTTAATATTATTTGTGTTTACTTCCTTTTTTCACAAGCACGATAGCTATTCCTGACCCAACACTACCGTGGCATTGCGGCAATTACATTGTCTGTATGAATCCCTAGCGGTAAGTGGGTAGAATCTTAAAGGAATTGGGTGGTTTGTGGAAGATAAAAACAAAGTTATGGCAAAACTAAATACTATTTTATTTATTAATGTCTATCACAAAGTGATATGTGATGAATATGCACAGAATCAGTCCTGATAGCTGAATCAAATTCATTTAATTGAAAAGTAACGGCCTGGACACGGGAATCAAAACCAGGAACTTTTGTTTTTCATACTAATGCTTTCTACCGAGTTATCCTGCTTCATCTCTTATCCGGAACCATATTTCACTAGTTGTGGGTGTGTTGAGTCTATATGTGTTAACTGGTGAAAGTATCGACTATTCAGAGCTATCTATAATCACAGTCCACGGTGGATCGTAACTGACAGTATGCTTCTATTTGCTGATGATAATACCTATGGAATAATATCAAGTGGTGTGGGAGGAATAGCGATGGAGAAAGACCTTGCGAGCTGCCTGTGGAACCATTTTCAACCCCCTCAACCCTCCACCCCCACCTCAAACGCGGTGGCAGATGGTAAAGCTGTAGCGGTTTACATCCAGTCTCCTCGTTGATGGTTGCTAACAGACTCTCTCCATCATGCTCTTCAGCACGGCTTCTCTTCTTCAACTGGAGTGAAGTTCTACCCCTACTATTTAGATAACCATTCACTTAACGAGATTTTACTAGTATATACCTGAAACTCGCTGATCTGATATTTCCATCAAGCAAGCAAGGTCCATAGTTCTACGATTCTCGCTTGTCAGCAAAATACAATATAATATTCTCAGCAGGATGCTAGCACACACTTCTTGACCTCCCAGGAAATGTACAAACGGAGATTAACATCTTGCCAGAATTAAACTCAAAATAATGTGTTCTTACATTACACCGCCTCTCCGAAAAATAAGTTGAGTATACATGAAACATTTGTTTGACTTAGGTGGTAAATACCCTCAACACCCTTCAACCATAAATATATTTAGTATGGTAACAATAAGAGATTGGGGCTCGGTAGATATCGGATACAGCAATATAAAGTGATATATGTATATAATGTGTACCTAACGCGTCGGATATATCAAAAAGCCAAGTCAATTGTTTACACTGTGAAAAGAAATTACAATTTGGGCGTGATTGTAAAAAAAAAAGAAATACGAGGCTAAAAGAGAAGGAAAGAAATCCAAGTGCTATGAAACGACGGTATTTGTGGAATCGTCGTCTCGTGAAAATGGTAAGTTTAGAAAGGTTTATAAATAAAAGTTTGCAGATTAAATACTCAAATGGCAATCTCGTGCAGTCTCTCTAGCAAGTGATAAAATTGATTAACATAGACTTAAGGTGACTAGTAGTTGTCTGACAGTGATGCATCTAGGCACATAAGTTAGATCTGTAGAATGTTTTTTTGAGGTTGATCCATAAAATATTGTGAAGAAGCAAACATGCCAACAATTCTACAAATGAAGCATAAACGTTTTGGGCACGTAAATAAACACATACTTAAAGATATGGTGAAAAAATAAATTGTTCATGGTGTCAAGTTTAGTATTGTTGAAGATATTTACTGGGAATTACGCCAAATTGGGAAATTACACTAATATTACGGTAACAGCAGTTGAATTGCCCAATAATTTATTCCACCATCATCCTTTTCCTTCCCCTCTCCCTGCCCTGAATGGCCCATGATATTTCCTTCTCTCTCTTTCCACTTCCTCTTTCTCTGGAGTACCAAGTTAACTTACGTATGCATTTATTCACCCATCTTCCCTGAGTAGTCTCTCTCCCTCTCAATTCCCCCTTTCTCCCAAACCAGCCAGAAGACCACAAGTTTTGAGACAGTGAGGAAATAAATGTACAATATCGCCTTACGTCACAAGGACAGATTAAACACATAATTGGTAGGGGCATGGCCTAGAAGGATGAAGGAAAATTTACGTATTGAAGACATAGCTGGTAGAATGAAGAAAATTGCCTTGTAGTGTTGGGGCGTGGTCTGGGAAACCAACTTGTAATCATAACTGGAAGGGGTAGTGACTGTGAGGATGGAGGAATCCATCTTGTAGTCATGACTGGTAGGAGTATTGACTGTAATAAGGCCCCTACACGATCAGTCAGACTGTCAATCCAAAGACTGACAGTATGCATCAATATTTGCAACAAGACCATACACGGTCCAGTCTTACCATCATTATTTTTATCAGTCTCAGCTCCTTCATGCAACGTGCAACCACATGAATGATAAAAAAAAAGGCCTGTGCAGTCTATGTTTGTTACTTTTTGGCCATCAGCGGCACTCTCACCTCTGTAGTTGTAGGGGTCCCGCTGGGCTCACCCGCATCGGCATTGCTGCCAACGCTTTGAAGGGGGCCGGCACTGTCCATCGAGCCGAAGCCCGAGGGTGCACTACCGGATGTCCCGGTGTATCTGCCAGTGGCACGCTCGCCTCCGGTAGCTGAAGGGGCCCCACTGGCTTCACCCTGGCTGGCTGCGCCCACCTCGTCGGTAGTTGGCGAGGTCACGCTGGCCATTATGTTGGCCCTAGAAAGGGCCGATTCACCACCCGAGGGTGACTCTTGCCGGGTGCGGGAAGCGTCACGCTCACCTCCGGTATTTTGAGGGGCCCCGCTGCCTTCACCCACTAGGCTGTATATTGCGCCCACCTCCCCAGTAAATTGGGTGGTTACGCCAGCCATGTTGGCCTTAGAAAGGGCCGATTTGTCGCCCGAGGACGAATCCCGCTCACCTCGGCCAGCAGCACGGAAATTGGAGCGGCTCGCTGGCTTCGGCAGCGATCGCAGGCTTGTTGCCCCTCGAGAGGGCAGCTATCACTGAAGCTCCCGCCTTGGGCTTGTGGCGGACCACTTGCCGACCGGTACGAGCTCCTTCCTGACCGGAGGAGCCCTCAGTCCCCGCGAGCGGAAACTTTTTCTACTACTATTTCACTGTCACCACTTCTTAGTAACAGCTTGATTATATGTATATATACTGATTATGTTATGTGTTAGGGTTGAGGATAGTTGAATTTAGAGGAAGTGTATATCATTTTCATGAAGGGAAAATACAAAACTATTTAGGAAGAACAATCCTTAGTACACCCGACTGGGATTTGAACCTCAATCTCACCATTATTGGAAGTTTGGTCTGTTGTTAAAATGGATGCCTAGACCAATCAGCCACTGAAATGGGCTATTCTATATCCTCCTATTTCCTCTTTAGTTAATCAGTTTTCACCCTATTCGAATTCAAGATTTGTCTGTAAAATGGATATTCGATAAAGATTTAAATTCGTAAAATAGTGAATTTGACCCAACTCTACTTATTATCTCATCTAAGGGAAGATAATAAATGTTAAGGAATGCAATCAACATTCCGGCTTGGATAGTTCAGTTGTAAGAGTGGGAGATCATATAACACTGATCAATTGTAATTTAAGTTTAAAAAAACACATTGCTATTTCAAATTTACATAAAATAACAAGCAGTATAAAACTCCACTAGGTGGTTTTATTTATTTCTAGTTGTTTAAGTTTAATTATTTTCATGATCACAATAAAGGTAATTATACCTTTAACAACAAATTTTCTTCTAAAACAAATCCAATAATTTCTAAGTCATATTTTTTACAATGGAATTATATTTGGGTTAGAGTTAGTCAAACCACTTTTTAGATGTAGAAAGAGATGATATTTTTTTCTTGTATTTATTTACAAGTTTGTTAAATATGTCTTCGTCTTTTCTGCTGTTGTTTTTTTACTCTTCTTTTGCTGAAAAGAAATTCAAAGATAATTAAAATCTAAAGTTATTAGGCAAAGCACCTTAATCTTTAACATACACTAATATTTCAATTATTTTATGTACTAATGATAATGGTTTTAGGGATTAACAAGGTTATATTTAGAAGAATTGTATCCACATTTGTGTGGAGGGAGAGTGGAAACTTTCTTAACCACCCTAAGTTCACCCGACCTAGATTCAAACCTTGATCTCCTCATGTAATCTAACAAGAGAGTAGTGCATTAGACCATGCGGCCATTGAAGCAGGTTTCAAAATTAGTGAGGCAGTGTGACCAATGCACAGTTATTAAAATGAAATAATACAATTAATACAGAATAGAAAAATCCCATTTTATATAATTGTTTATAATGACACTTTTGCCCCTAATGTTTTTTATGTAAAATTACCCATTTTCGCTCCAGGTTTTCCAGAAGGCATTTTTAATTTTCCATACATTTTTCCAGGTGCGTAGCAATCCTGATAAAAGTATATATTAGTATTGTTTTAAAATAAGGTCAATAGCTCATGAAATCTTCAAAGAGCAGATATTTTCTTACATTTTCTTAGTTTATATTTCTGTGCATCATTAACATTAATCATAACTTAGCTAATCAATATATTGAATACAAAAATGTTTTTGAAGCATAAATAAAATATGTCCATGCTATAAAAATTTAAGTGAAAATTCTTACCTGGGGCTGCTTTATACTTTCTTGCATGACACGTCTTTGTTGTAACACTTTCTGTTTTACTTTTTGCTTGTGTTTGTCTTTGCGTATTGTCTCGTTGTGCAAAGTAGCTTGTGTCTTCAAATTGAATCGTGAGCGCAACTTTGTTTTTCCAGGTTTTGAAGACTCGCCAACAAATTCACTGTTTTTACCTGTATTCTTTGAATTAAAATCCACAAATTTTTTAGGGTATTTCCTTCTGCCATCAAATGTTTTTTGTGCTTGTTTGTTAATTGTTTTCTTCCTTGTTTCATCCCTATGCTGATTCTTTTCACGACTTTTCATTAATCGCTTTTGTTTTAAATTTAAAATCGCTTTGTTTTCTATGGAGAAAGCAACAATAGGTCTCTGAAAAAAGTATATACAAAAAAAGATCGTTATTAATCTAGGTGACCTTTTCAATTTTACATTAAATTATGGTAGACTGCAAATATTTAATAAATAGACACTAACAATTTTCTTGTACAAAACTCAATAAAAAGAAAGTCTTATCTGATGTGTTTACTGATTAAACATTATTGTGTATGAAATAAAGTGCACTAAGTAAGTAATAATAATACATAAGTAATTAAATGTAATAAATATGTAGGTAATGAATCACAAATAAAAGTAAAAACACTGAATTTTTAACATTACCTTTATGCTTAATTTTTCTATAATTTTAAGCTTATAAATTCTGCTCCCTTTTATATTATGCCTGGTTTAAGTTTAGTTACTTTTCTGCTCTTAAATATACCACAGTAATAATTAGCACATTATTCCAATCATCTCCCCAGCCATTTAGAAGACATGTGATGTGATTTGGTGAAATGAAAGGGCAAGAGTTTGGTGGATGAATAGGATAAAGGAAATAAAAGGGAGAGCTGGAATTTTTTGTTGTAAATTACTAAATTAATGCTGCCTTTAACTTAAGTGAAAAAATAACCAATTATTATGTAGAATTGACATATTACAGGTAAATATTAGGGATAATTAGCTTTATGTTTTAATTATTAGTGTGTTTCAGTGCAAATACTGGCTATAAATCACAAACTATATAGGGCCTAGTGTGGATTTGGGGGGGGGGGGGGGGAATTTTAAGGAATGGTACCATAATTCTCGTGGAGAAAATATTAGAGCATGAGCCTCCCCTCTGCAGCCCCCTACATCCCTTTATTCAAAATATAAAAACAAAACAATTCCAGTGAATCTAAGCTAGAAATTAATTCCAGAATCTGATTAAGGATTAATACCCCCTCAACTATGTTAATTCATTTACATGTATGTAGCCTAATTTTCATAGGAAGGGCCTTTAAAGAAAACACAAATATATTTTTCATGGTCAATATTGATCACATTTTACTGTTTTATTAGTATTATTTTATAGGTAGCCTACTGATAATTTCTAATAAAAGTGACAGTTGCACATCACATTGCTTGACATATAAATAAATATGTGACAGTAGACCTAGTAACTTTTATATGTGTCTATGAAAATTGAACTGTTCTTGTAAAACTGTGTATACAATTTAATTAAAACAAGACTGTTAATTGTTTGGCAATGAGAGTAAAAAATGTTACCTTATTCCTCGAAAATACATCGGGATTGTTATTTATCTTCCTCAAGGCATGAAGAGCACCTTCATGTGTTGAAAATGAGACAAAACCATATTCTTTAGATTTTCCAACACCTTGTGCATCTATATTTCTCATGTCTCTCATTATTCTTGCCTGAAAACAACCAAATGTATTTGTTTTAAAAGGAAATATGAAATCATACTGCAAAAGTGAAGAAAATATTGAGTAAGACTCAGCCCTTTTATAGTTTTTTTTTTACTGTCTCAAAGCTATTGTTTGAATATAGTATAGCTTCAGTTCAGCAAATGTAACCACTGTGAGTGTTGGATAGGAGACACAAAATGGTCCCAAAACAAATTAAACTAGTATATGAAAATTTATTTTTTCAAAAGAAAATTACCACCAAATTATTATTTACTGACAGTAACAGAAACTATATAAAATTGCATTTCTCAGCAGTAAAACTTTACTGCCATTAATATACACCCCAAAACTTACCTCTCTGATGACAATATTTGGATCAGTAATTGAGGCAAACAGTTGGTGTAGCTTTGCGTCGTCCCAAGAGCTGGGAACATTGTGCACAATAAGCCTTGTCTTAGCCACACACATATTGAGGTTACGCAGCATTTGACTCTTCCACTGCTCTAGTTGTAGTCTGCGGGCCATGTCGGCCGATGAAACTCCCAGGGCGGCCTTGCTGCCAGCCAGAACAACTACCATAAAATAATGTAAGGTAAGAAGGTTACACAATGAAAGACTGTCATCCTAATAGACAAAAGATCATTCAGGCAAGATTTTTGTAATTTTATGGTCTATATTTTTTAAATCATTATGATAAAAATGTTAACATAGATATTTGGCTTGGCACTCCAATAGTTCTACAAATGAGGCATCTAGGCTATAAAATTGGAGCAGTAAATCATAGGTCAAACGATTTAAAATCTACTCCGCAAAAATATTTACAAAGTACACCACAAACGTTTAGGTAATCAACTCTTTCAAAGCTTGAATTGAATTCAAACTTCCAATTTTGTCAGGTTTCTTATCAATAATAATATCAATGAGTGAAGTCTATTAACTAAAATAAACCCACCTCCTTCTTTTACTAGATACAAGTTCCGGCTGTCTTTATTCTTGTTTGCCTCTTTGGAATTTTTTATCCTGTTCTGGGCATCCTCCTTATTCAAGGCTGGGAAAACATCAAGTATTTGGTCGTGAAGCATCAATTCTGTGCCAGCAGACAAACATAGTTCTGCGCTTTCTTTTGTCTTCAATACAAAACAAGCATTGAGTTAGTAATGAAAATAAAGGAATCTTCAGTCCAATTTGCATAGAAATGGTCATTTAGAAAACACATACTTTTTTTCTGGCAGCTAAAATTGATAAGATTTTCTTATTTTACAAATATGAATCATATCTATCAAACGTGACAGTAGCAGGTCACATGACCTGGTGTATGAATACAGGAAAGTAAACTGTAAGTATGAATGTATTACTGATAAAAAAAGGGGGGGAGAAGAAATGATTGTAAAACTTATTAAAATATTGTAAAACTACAATAAAATATTAGAGTGTGGAACATCAAACAATATAACATTTGACCAATCAAATATTAACATTAGTAGTTTTCTTATTTTAGAAGTTTAGTGAGTTTTTTTAGTTAAATAAATAACTTTAAATTGTTTATGTAGAAACTGGTAAAATAAAAACTATTATTGAAAGAAAGAAATAAGTTAACCAACTGCAGCAGTGGTCACACTCCAAGGCATCAAGCTTGCAATAGACTATAATCCCAGTAATATGTAGGTTAAGGTTCAATTCTCAGTCAGATGCATTGAAGCTGGTTTTCAAAACAAGATTTTTTCATACAGTCTTCATGTTAATGTAGGTCTATTTTCGAGATACTCTCCAAATCCCTAGCAGATAAAATATACTAAAACTTTTGGTATTAAACTGTATGGTAAAAAAAAAAGTTTCACTGATTTTGTAGTTTGTCACACACAATAATTAAGTCTTCCTTACCTGAAACTTTACAAACCCTGTTCCCTTTGAATGTTCTGTGAGTGGGTCGACACAAATCAAAGCATAATACACCGGGCCGAATTGTTCCATGCACGTTTTGAAATCTTCCTTTGTTACTGAGAAGGGGATATTTTTGACAAAGACAGTTCGACCTTCCGATACATCATTTGACATCAGTTTTGGATTCTTCGAATTAGTTGTATGGTCTGCCTCCAGATCATCATGATCAGATCTAAGATAAAATGGCAGAACATTCAAATATAGATTAGGGGAATATATATATTTTATGTATTATTTTTAATTACCTGCGGGATAGTCTTGACTTTACATACATATAAGCAATATATTCGTATATCAGCCCTTTTACCAAGTTTTGTTGCAGAAAATATCAAATTAAATTTTATATTAGATGAATATTTTTTTCACAAATACAAGGGTGTTCTTACCCATCTTCCTCTTCTATTGTATCATCATCTTCATCAGTTCCATTATCATCCTCATCTTTTAAGTCTTCCTTAAGAGACATTTTTATTTTTGAATCATCGTCACTTGTGGCGGTATCATCTAACTCCTCCACAACGGATTCATCTTCCAGTTTAATTGTAGTTTCTTCATCTATTGATTCAGTTTTAATTTCTACTTCACTATCCTTGGTTTTGCTCTCAAACACATTTTTTGGCAATGCCCAATCAACAACAATCATCCTACCTTCACAAGAAGAAAAACAAACATCCAAATATGTAACTAATTTCAATTGTTATAAGAAATCAATGACAGTGACTTAAAGACATAAAACTACAAATATGTTCAAAATATTGGGAAAAAAATAACTTTGTTTACAAGTATTTAACCAAAATGGGACTACAGTCGATCTGGCATAGGAGTGGTAAAAATGAATTTGTGTATGGTGGAGTTACAGTGGAAATCCATTAAGAAAAAACCACTCTCAGTAGGCTACATGCAACCAGGATTCAAAATCTGATTTGCTTGTCACTAGCAATCCAGTTTATTATCAGATTGGTGCTTTAGCTCATGTAATTTAACTAAGATTAGGTTATAATGGTATAAAATTATGTTTTAATCATATTATTGATTTTAGTGCTTACACACCTAAGAATGGTTTCCCACTTGTGCCCAAGATGGCTTTAGCTGCATTCTGCTTCCATGTGAACTGAATAAATCCACAACCCACAAGTTTACCATCTGCTTTACGCAACAATTTAACTTCAGTGATGTCTCCAAACTTGCTAAAATGTTCCTTCAAATTTGTTTCTGTTACCTGTTTAGGAATTACATGTTTTTAAATACACAACATTGATGTCTGTATAGCTAGTCAACATAAAAAAAAAAAAAAATGTATGTGTCTTTGAATCCTAAAGACTGAAGCATACATATGTTTGAAAAGCAAAAGAATTGGTATCAAACAGCTAAATTTAATCACAATGAAAGAAGGCTTTAGGGGTAAGGCCTACACACTAGCTAGAAAAAAAAAAGTAGGCTTTAGATTTTGCAATTAAAATACACCATAGCACATAACAGTAATTTTCAGGGAAAATTTCAGCTGTAGAAGGGTCCCATGTGCCTAGAAAATCATTGTTGTGTGTTTGGTCATAAATTGGAGCTTTCCAAGACCTACATTTTCCTGGAAAGTGTGTAGGAGTGCCCCTCTTATTTTTTCAAAGTGTTTGAGGAAAAACGTTGAATAACTCTTGCTAGTAAACATTCAAATTGATACAGCACCTCACCGTTTGAAAAAAACCATATGTAATAGATAAATATATAACATAAAAACCAGCTGAATCATTTTTGACACCTAAAATCAGTGTTTTTTCACAGAAATCAAAATAGCAACCAGATTCTTCATGCAAATCGAAAAACTGGTAAGGGACAATTATTATACATGGAGACAGAAAATTGAAGTAATTCTTATAAAGAGCGACTAATGGTAATACGTCAATGGAACGAATCTTAGGCCGGCAACAGTGGAAGGTGCCATCATTGCAGTCATTGTTTTGAACAGTTTATCAGTCAAGAAGGACTGCCAGAAAAGCAACTCTTCTGAAAAATATTTTGTTCACAAAAATGCATAAGGTGTAAGACATGGTGGATCAACTTGTGATTATTCTCAATACATTTGATAAACTCAACAAGATGGATATTCACATCTCTAAAGAGTTCTTAGCTATGGTGTTATTGTAAGTAGGCCAGCTAGCTACAATAATTAATTTTCACTACACTTTCGAAGCTAGAGATGAAATGCCGGGTAAAAAATCGTTGAAAGTAAAACTTCTCAAAGAATACAGTGCAAGACCAGGTGATATGTGTCGTGCGGTGGGGACACAAAACCCCACCGCGATATATGTGAACTGTGTCCTATTTTGGGGATTTAAAAACTTTAATCTTATTTTATTTTCAATGTAAATACTATTTTGAAGAACCCCTAGGGGCTGGAGAAAATTATTATTTCTATTATGTCGTAATTCTGTATGTAAATAGCGATTAAGTATGTTATAAATAAAACGCTAAAGAAAGAAGAAAGGAAAAGAAAGCCAACTTAGAGAATGTGGGTGCTTTCCACGTAAAATCTTCCAGAGGGCAAATAGAAAAAACAACAAATCATCAGATAAAAACAGTTCAAATCAAAATGCTAAGACAAGTCAAAACCAAGGCCAAGGTTGTGCGGAGAAAAAAAATTTCAAAATATCAAAGAAGCCTAGGCACAAGGTGACTGATTGCTGGACAAAAATTTCAAATGAAAAAAAGAGATTTAAATGGCATTGAAGCAAATCCATGCATTAGCACAAAGATCGTAAATTTGTCGTGTCATCATCATCATCTCTATGCCCAAAGAGTGATGTGTGGTGTGTCGACAGGGAAGCAACATATATGTGCCGCAACAAGAGTAGTTTTTCAAAACTCACGCCAACTTTAAATCAGAGGTTTAGGTTAGCGGACAACTGCACGACCAACATAAAAAAGGATTGGAACTTTACCAATGAACGTTTGGAAAGGAAAAGACAAGTTAGTAGAAATGAGGTAAGAAAACAAGCATTTTGTACCCACACATTTTCAATTTCAAAAATTGTTTTAAAGGTACAAAGCTGTGTGTTTTAGAGCAAATAATGATAAAATTGTTGATAAAAAGGTAAGGTGCTGATGAATACCCGTGGATGCTAAATTTGTATTTTATTGAACCCTAAGTGCCAAGTGAAAATTCAACATATATAACTAAGAGTCTGGCTTACCAAAAAGTTTGGTGATTAAAATAAAGAGGGGGCCTGGTCTACCTAAAGTGATTAAAATTGCTAAGCCGAGAAGACCAGAAAAATCATTAATTTGGTTGCACAAATGCCTAAAAGTGGGAGCTTGGCTTATGAAGAGACAGTAAGATCCGTCGGTAAAAGAATACTTAGGATTGTATGCAGCAGGACATCGAAAAGAAATGGAAGCTGAGTTTGACGCTCTGAAACATTGATGCCACGCCTGAAAAATAAAAGTGTCATTAAATGTTGATGGGTACTCGGAACAAAGTATGAACCAGACTATAAGATCGAACGCCGCCAAACTATATTGGTAGAGAAGGACTACACTCAACTTTCTGGGATCAACTTCCATTAAACCTTTTCGCCAGTTGTTCACCTTAGCTACAGGAGGTTAGTTTCTGCTTTAGCAGCAGAGTTGTGCCTTACTTTGTATCAGCTTGATGCTGTAATAACCTATATCAACAAAGATCTTGATGAGCAGATAAGAACGGAGAAAGCGGATGGTTTTAGTACTCCTGGAATGGAGAATCTAGTTTATTTACTTGAAAATTATATACATGAACTAAATTAGTAAGTGGTTTAAAATGTTGCACGAGAAATTAGAGATCTTCAGGCTAAAACAATTAGAAAGCAACAAGTGTGTCTATTATATGAATGGTGTTTGTGTGCCTCTTATTTGTGTGTAACCCAAACGGGTAGTATGACGCGGTGCTAATAATAATGGCTCTTATCATTGCTGTCTATGTAGATGATTTAACCATCACGACAAACAGCAGAGAAGCTGACACAAGATTGAGATATGATTTGTCTCAAAAATTCTAGATGAAGAACATAGGAAAGCTACACTATTGTCTTGGAATTTAATGTAAACAAGATAAAAATTCAAAATCAGTCTCCATGTCACAAAGATCCTATATAGAAGGCATACTCAAGAAAGTCAGGATTCAAGACTGCAAGCCAGTGAACACTCCATTAGATGGAAACAGTAAGTTATCCAAAGCCATGAAGCCATCTAGGAAAGAGGAGCCAGAGGAAATGAGTGGAGTTCAATGACGGCAGCTTGTCGATTCTTTGATGTACCTCGTAATATCGACATGACCTGACAATGCATAAGAAAAAAGCTCCTTGAGCTAAGATAATCAAAACCTTGGGAAAGTACACTGGGTTGCAGTGAAATTATTTCTGCGATACCTAAATGGTATGAACAACTATGGACTAGTCCCCAAGATATCAGGTGCTGAACTGATTGGATATGTGGATGCAGACTGGGGAAGAGCCCTTGACGACAGGAGATTGTACACAGGTTACATTTTTTAATTGCCCTGGTGTGACATGGAAGGCAAGAAAACAATACACTGTGGCTCTTTCGAGCACTAAAGCAGATAATATGGCTCTTACAAACAAAGCAAAAGAGACTATTTACTTGCAAGACATGTTAAAATAAATTGGTTTTCGAGTGTCAATATGAAATTGACCCTCATTTATTGTGGCAATCAAGGAGCAGAAAAGCCCATGCATAATCCAGTGTACCACTTGCATACCAAACAAACATTTATGTTTTCTGTCCACATTTCCTGTACCATCTTCCAAATATATATTACAAATCACCTCAAAAAATGAAAAGAGGTTTTCCTTAAAGAGCTATATTATATCAAACATATCGGCATCACAAAGAGCTAAAAAAAATTGAGTGAGGCTAAATCAACATGAAGTACATTCCAATAAATGAGATGATAGCTGATGTGCTGAACAAAGCTCTTTTCAGATCAAGCCATCATGATTTTAAGGATTTGGAGTGAGAGACATTAATTATATTAATTAACACACATTTGATAGGGGGTGTTATGTATAGTAAATAAACATTTTCTTAATACTTGCTTTGAAGGGCAAATTTCTGACTATGAGCCTTCCTCTTTTTTGAATTGGTTTCTCTTTATTAGTAGCTTTCTTGAATGCTCCTTCTTCTTTAACATCCTTACTCTCATCAAATTTTCTTTTAGCTTTTTTCTCTTTGACTTTCAACTTCAAATGAGACATTCCATCATCTTTATTTTCCACCTCTGCGTCTGAATCTAGATTTTCTTCTTTAATTTCAATTTCAGAATTAAATTCAGACAATAGTGGTTCATAATTTGGTTTAAGAAGCGATCCTGAATCTTGCTCATTACCAGACCGACTGATGATATAGGATAACTTGGACTTTGCAAAGTCAACATCAAGTTTCCTTCCTGTAAAAAAGTAAATTTCCTTTAATTTACAGAAAAACAACAAATAAACCAAAACTTATTTGAGTTTTTTTAGCAAGAATAAAAATTATTTAACTATCAGAATCAATATAGAATAATTTTGGGCTTTCAAAAGAGGGTCATTAGAATTTACAAAAGCATTTATACTGTCAAGAACTTCAAAGCATTTATTTAAAAACTCAGTGAAAGCTAGATTAAGATCCATTAGAATTTGAATTAAAATTTATCAGAGGTGATTTGATCATTGTCCAAGGGAATGATAGTCAACCTTTTTTTCACACTTACCTCCAGATATAATTTCTCTTCAGCTTTATACCCCAAAATTGTGGGTGCATAATACAAACTATACATAATAATTATGTATGATCTTCATCTAAAATAAAAATATGATACTCCCAGTTTGAATGTCCTTACATCCAAGTATCTTGTGGCCGTCCCTGATTATTCAGGGTTTATCATGAAATGGTGTATTTTTTTTTTCTCTCTAATCTTATGTATCTTTTAAAATGTTTTCGCATACCTACCTCCAGGGAAGTAAGAATATCTCAGGTTAAATATCACTGGTCTAAAGCACAATGCATGGATGATTATAAGCATAGATCAAAATTATTTAAAGAGGCCCTCATGAACCCTCAAATTCAATATCAAAATATGTAGCCTATATCCTGGTTAACAAATTTATTACAAACAAGTATGGTCTCCCAAACAATTTCATAACAGATTAAATTGTCTATTTTGACTCTTGCAATTCAGAAAAAAAAAAGTCAACTATCAAATATTATTTTTCATTTTACAAGGTTTCCTAAACTATTTTTCAGAACTAAAAGCAAATTAAAGAGCCCTGCATTGTGTGATAAATTACTACTATCAAAATGTTGGATGATAAAAAACACAAAATATTTAGATATTTAAGGTTATTATTATTATTAGCACCGCGTCTTACTACCCATTCGGGTTATACGCACTTACGCTAATGTGTAATGGTAGGGTGATTGTGAGATGAAATGAAGGACCTACAGTTTAACGTGGAATCCGAACCACGGTGGAGGCCTGGCATTCCCCACATTCACAAGATGTCTTGTCAGAGGTGGAGGAAGGGTTTGGTAATCAGATAAATCTTTGCCAGGACCGGGATTGAACCCCGGCCGCCAGCACAGAAGTCTGACACCTTACCCCTAGACCACCAGGTCACCGAGATATTTAAGATTAATGGTAAATGAGACCAATCACACAACCATCAAGATCAGTTTGGTCTCTTACTCGTACACTGAAACTTGTGTCCATCTTTTTGAGAGTTTGTTTTTCCACACAAAGTCTAAGCTTCAAAGGGTGGCTAGTTCATGGTGTCCTCTTTAAGAATTTCATAATTAGGTTGGAATTGAAAGAATGTACAAATTAAGTTAGGTATAAATGTGATAAAATATGTATTCAAATAAAAATTGCTTTAATATTGTAAGCAAGCATACCCATAAAATCTTTTCCGTTTGTGGCCTCAATAGCTTTAGCAGCTTTTCCTTGATTGGCAAATTGAACAAATCCACAACCAACAATACCTCCATCTTGTCTTCGTAGCAGCTGGATTTCCGATATGTTGCCATATTTGCCAAAATGCTTTTTGATATCATCCTCGGTTGTCTGTAGAAAATATAATAAAAATATATCTCACATAAAAAGTAAAAATATACAAACCATAAATATATTTTCTCCAACAAAACCATTTTTCTAGACTAGAAAAAAAAAGTATTCTAACAATTTGTTTTAAGAAAAATCAAACTAAATATGTTGTCAAAGGATGTAAGTACTTAGGTACCAGAGCATCCAAAGAAAATGAGTTCAAAACAATTCAAGGTTAATCCAACAATGAGCATAACAACAAAGAGAACATTGCAATAACACATTTCAGTGGCCATATGATTCGGAGTTCAATTCCGGTCAGGTGAATTTAGGGTGGTTTTCCCCAGATGATCCCTAATCTCTCTCCATACAAATATGGGTACACATTATCTAAATTCAACCTTCCTCATCCTAAACCCATTAGCATAATTAGTACATAGGTGTATAACCCACATGGTTAGTAATAAGAGGTGCTAAAAAAAACATAATTAATAACATAATTTTAATACAATTATAATGTAGGCCTAGGCTATATGGAGAGCCCATATCATGGTACAGTCTATTAACAAAGAAAATAGGTACCTACAAGATTATGATTGAACCAGAAATCCCATCTAAGTTATATATATATGTATATATATCTTTTAATTTTTTCCTAACAAAACAAAATCCTTTCATTTGTGTCAATGTTATTGTTTTTAAAGTGTCATAGAGAAAATGATGTAAATCTGGTTTGAGTAGTATTACCTGTTATCCACAGGATGTGAGGGGTTCTTAAGCAACTAATGAACACTCACTTGATATAAATGGATGTGATTGCCAGCAATGCTAAAGTCAAGGTTCAAATTTTGATTGATCGCAATGGTTGATTTTCACATTTAATATATTCCTGAGGTATTACATTCCTTCTGCAAGTAAATGTTAATGCCTTCCTTCCACATTAAAATTGAAATTATTATCATTTATAAACTTCCTCTAAAGTCTTTCCTCACCCCTACTGTGGTAAAATTTAATTAAATATGGATATCCCAGATAAGGTAGTTAAGGCAAGATGGAAAAACAAACCTTAGTGTTGAAAGTACTAATAAAAATAATAACCTGCACTGACAAGATGCACATTGTGGTTAAATTACTAACCATCAACAAATTTTATATAGACTTTAAAAAAAGTGAAGTCATTGTTTTTGTTTAGTCACTTAATAAGCTTGACTCTCCAAAAGTAGCCCCTGAACAAATAAAGTAAGCCCAACTGAAAAATATATTTTCAATTCAAGAAGTTCTCAAACTAGATTATGAAGTGTACCCACATTTGCACGGATAGTAGAAAACCATTTAGGAAAAACCACTCTCAGTACACCCAACTGGGATTGAACCACAATCTCCCCGTCAATGGTAATCTAGTCTATTACGAGAGTGACGCCTTAGACCGTGCAGCTACCAAAGTGGGTTTCAAAAAGTTTATATTGGCTATTTATTTATATTTGAGAGTATTGTTATCACTTACCTTAAAAGGCAAATTTTTTATTACCACCCTGCCTTTTTTGTCAATTTGTTGGATTTTGTCATTCTTCTTTTTAAATTTATTTTTAGCAATGATGTTTGTGTTTGTTTTTTTAGATTTCTGTTTTATATCTGTAAACAAAACAAACAAACAAGTTGTGGTAAAATATTTTATGTCAATTGTATAGCTATAGTAGCCCCGTGGCTTCTTTGGTGCTGACTGACAGCTCACAACTTACTGACAGCTAAAAGCTTTGAAAAGTTACCAGACCAAATTATGTATCCCTACGCCAAATCATATTATCTGCAAAAACATGTGTTTAGTAGCTGTCACTTCTGACGGTCAAAATTTAGGTATATACCTAAATGTTGACTGTCAGAAGTCAGCTGTGAGCTGTCAGTCAGCACCAAAGAATCCATGGGGCTACTGTAGGCTTGGGAAAGCATTAGTACCTATTAATAATTTATTCTTATGTTGAAAATCAAGTTAATAAACAAATGCATTATTTTAGTCTTACACCAAATATATATGCAATATATTTAACACTAATTGGTTTCACCATAAAGGACATCTTTTATTTAACTGGTACAATGCAGCTATTAGGATAGTTATGCAAATGATTTAGCTTTGTTGGGCAATAGTATGAAGCTGTTGCAAGAAATGCAGAAATTTTATTAGAGTCTAGTAGGGAAATATGGAATAGTATATGATCACAGAGAGTCAATATATACTAGTTGTTCACTATGTGTGTGTGAAACGTGGTCTCTTACCTTACATGATGATAACAAATTTAAGATGTTCGAAAACAAGGTGCTTATGAATTAATTTGGTACAAAAAGGATGTGGCTACTGGGGAGTGTAGGTTACATAATGATGAGTTTTTTTGTTTTTTATTTGATAATTAATTACATGATCCAAAGAACTAGAGCTCACTTATAGGACTATGAATTTACAGAAATTGAAATTTTACACTACCTTAAATTTTAAAGGATTAAAAAGACAGTATGAATATTTTATCATGAAATAAAGTTAAACAATCAAAACCAAACTTTTTTAACAAAATAAACAAAACATAAATGACAGCAGTACCATTACAATTTTACAGTTAAGATAATTTTGAAAAATGTGTGATAATATAGATAAGTAGATTTTATACATAAATGTGAGATAAACACTAAAAATAGAAATAAGTATTTAAAAAAGAAAAAAATAACTTAGCAAATAATTAATAAAAAAGTACTTTTAGATAAAAATAAAAGTTGCAGAAAATTAAACACTATCACAATAATAAACAATATATGTAGGTATATACGGAGAAATAATAATGGATTCTAAATTGTTTACTGGGAATAGATGTATGAGAATAATTGTGATTGAAAGCAAGTAGACAGGAATGAGACTTAGATGAGGTATTTTACAGTATTGAAGACCTATTTCAATCGAAAATTTTACATAATTTTTGTATGTTGCGTTTAAAGTTGTTCATTGCCAAAGAAAAAATGTATAATGCTTTTTAAAGTTTGCCAGTTCAAGTAAGCTAGTGATATTTGTTGGAATTGCATTATATATTATAGTCATTTTATTTAAAGTTGAATTTGTTCCATAGTTTACAGAGTTAAAAGATTCATGATATATTTTAAGTGAGCCTCTAGTATGACGACTTGACTGAGGGAATTCTAGTTTGTGGGTACTCATAAAAACTAAACAATTTTGTCAACCTGAAGTGGAAGACTATTTGCTTCTATGTGAGACTACTAATATTCAAGAACTCATGAAAACAATCACTTTTTTTTCTTTCTTTTTTTGTACCATTAAGTAGTATTCACACTCATGGGACTGTGTCGTGCTGGAAACAACATCAATAAGGTCAATGTGAGTTACCTTGTAAGGCTGTTGTTTGATTAACACTCACAGGACTGTGTGTTGACCATCCTGTTGTCCTACTCTAAATGCTAATGACAAGTGTGAATCTACCTTCATGCTACCAATGTTATATTATCTATACTTATAAAATAACATGTCCTGACTGACTGCCGGACTGATTCATCATCGCCGAGCGCAAACTATCAAGGCTACAATCATGAAATTCGGACTGTATATTCATTTTGTTATGTAGGCAGCCACTAAGAAAGGACTTTAGAAAATTCCACCCCAACGGGGTCAAAATAGGGGATGATAATATGTATGATAATATGTATGAAAGTCCATCATTTTGAAAGTTACATAAAACAAAATTTTGTATTTCGGTTATTGACGTAAAACAAATAAATACATGTTTCAGGAATTTTGGAAATTTTATTTAAAAAGGGATGAAAAAGGGGGTGAAAGTTTGTATCGGACTTGCATTATTTTTGATCTGAGGTCAAGTTATGGTCATCAACGTAACGTAATATTTTAAATTAATCTGTAAATACATATGTATATTTTCGTATTTGTATATAATCAACTTCCACGCGAGCAAAGCCGCGGGCAACAGCTATCTAGTTTTTTGTATAAAATGAAGAAGTGACTTGAAAATAATACTTTTTAAGAATCCCCCAAAAAAAAGTATGGGAATTTGAGTTTCTATAGTATGTAGGATTATGGTTGTAATAACAGTTTTAGAAAATACAAACATAATTTTTTGGGTCAGCATAGATAGCATTTGACTTAATTATTTATTTAGTATTTTATAAGTAGCCTACTGTAGATTTAGTGATAAAATTGATCAAAAGTGAAAGATATAAATCACAATACTTGAGGAGTGAATAAATGACAGTATTATTACTAAAGTGCGAGACTGTAATTTATTGTTCTTCCTTCTAGAATCATACCAAGGGAGGCATCATTATAAAAAGGATGGAAAGCACTGTTTCAAACAAATATCAAGTTTACCATGAAATAATTCTTTAGGATATAGTTTAAAGTGTTTCACATTCTCAAAATATTTAAGCAGCCTAGCCGACCAATATTTTATTTCTTTCGACAGTCTAACTTTATTAATTTTTAACAAATATATTTTATTTAAATGTACCTACATGTAGATTTGTTACCAAGTCTAATCATATAATGTTGATATTTTTAAAGTAAAAAGTAAAAACTATGTTGCTTATGTGAAAGTAGACCTACTACCCTCAAAGGCAGTTTCAGTTGTAACCTTATTGGGTAGTCCATAGTACGCAGTGAGGGTGGGATTCTTTAAAATTAATTCTATGTTATATTACGGAAAATGTAATACTGTGTATTTTACAATCCATTAACTTAAACAAAAGTAAATGTTCAATTATAATTAATAAAATTAATAGGCCTGCTGTAAAATAATTCTATAATAACTTTATTTTTAAAAAAAAATTAAACTCTCATCTTGATCAAAGAAGAAAGTAAATATTTAAAATGTCACAAAATAGCACCAAAAGTATTTTAATACTTAAACAATAGGGTGATCAGTCCAGTAAGCATGGTCTTGCCTACTTTAAGTGAAATAAAATTTTATGTTATGTTTACAAATATATTTAAATCAAAAAATCTAAGTTAACATATTTAATAATTTTGGCTGCATCTTTGTTTGGGCTTTGTATTTGTCAAACGTAATTGAGGGATTGTCCCTACCACAATCCACCTCAAACTTTCTTCTATTCTAAGCCATTCAAATGGCATGAGGGATGAAACAGAACGTTAAGTCACATTCCTTTCCTACAGGAAAAAAAAAAGCAAAATTTTAACTGCCTTTTGCTGCCACTGAGTACTTCGTCCGAATGATTTTGGTCAATGTGACTAAGGTAAAGTGTCAGTTTTACATCAATTGTGTGTTTAGAACTGCTCTAACAAGTCTTGATACACATTCTTTTTTTTTCTAAATCTTTTATTATCTATGCAATATTAAGTTTAATCAAGAATAATTTTATACAGACAACATAATTAAAAAGATGTTATTCTACTAAAATAATGTATAGGTCTATTTATAGCATAAACCCCAGAGATTTAAACAAAACCTGGAACATATTTAACCCAGACTCAACATTCCAAAGCCGCTTGCCCATCTCCCCTGAGGCCACCAACCCCACTGTACAGTAATTAACATTTTTATTACTATAAATTATCCCAACAGAACCAAACCTAACCTTTAATGGGTGAATAACATGTGTTAAATGAAATTCTGGATCTTGAAATAAATATCTGACAAAATGTTTTTGAAAGAGTTAAAAATATAAAGTTTAACACTATATTACCCATTTATCTTTATTGCTACTTACTAGGTGCCATAACTTCACTGAAAATGACTAATTTAATACATCAACCCAGCTTACTAAATGTAGTTTTAAAATTTCTACATGTGTGTGACATCAAACCTTAAATCTTTAATTTGTGCTGTTTTTTATTTACTATTCAGGTTGTACCAATGTATGTAATTAAATTATGTATGTACCAACATTATTGCAAATTCAACAAGGACCGTGCGTTGACGTAAGTAGCGCTAGTAGGGTAATGGCAGAATCTTAAAAGAAACTTAACTGAAACTGATTGATGAAATGCATATTAAAAAGCTACTATCACACGACATTTGCTTGTATTATAAATTAAGTGTGCTAAGTAAAGCTACTATCACACGACATTTGCTTGTACTAGAAATCAAGTGTGCTAGCTAGCACCTAGATATCTATGTACTAGCTAGTAAAATGGAAATAAGACTAGAGTATTCACACGCTGCTAGTTTGGTACTAGGTTCTAGTGTAAATATATATCGAACGTCAGAGATTAATTTTGGGTACAGCAGCTGCATTAATTATTAATAATGATATTGAAAATTATGAGAGGGAGAGTAGGAAAAGAATGTGGACATGGGACTGGCTTGAAAGACGAAATAATTATCGCGGGACGCTAAAAATTATACATTCGGAGGTTAAGTATAATACATTTGTGGTGAAACTAACGTTTAGTATTTCCCTAAATTTATATTAATATATTTACGATGTGTTCAGAGACCCCTAAGCCCATGGGTGTCCAAGTACAGTATCCTTGATACACAAATATTCGTTTTTAGGCCTACGCACACTTTGTATTCTAAAAAAAATCACCCAAGTTTGGCATGCCATCAGGTTTATTTCTATTAAAATTGGGCCTGGAACACAGTTTGTCTTTTTTAGATGACATGTATTTAATTAAAAATAAATTAAATATTGTGGCAATTTGGTATTATATTAAAAAGGATGCTAAGAATAATTTTCTGCCAAATCACATCCGATGACCATGTTGGTAACATTTATAAAATTTCTCTTACCGTACACACAATCTCAGCGCGCATTGATTGGTCGATTAACACAGACTAGTGTTGGAACTAGTACGAAAATAGTGCCTGTTCTATCCTCACAGCAAGTATGGTAGCCAGTACCAAGAGGCAGAACCAATATAATTTTTCTGATTCACACGACAATAGATGATGACTTACTAGCTAGCAAACTGGATTTCAAGTATAAACTAGTGTCATGTGATACGGGTGTAACTAGGCATGTCTTATTGAAAGAGAAAAAAACTAGACTACTAACTGCTAAGTGTAAATTGTTAAAAACATCCTCCAATGCATCTAATCTTAGAGACAATCTTTTGCGTTCTCACAAAAGTGTTCACAGGTGAGTTTATTGAGCACGATAGTTGAAATGTAAAAATGTTGTTTTAAAATTATGCCAATTTTTTTTTTTAGTGTATCTTTTGTAAAAATAATTTTAGTTACAAAATTCAATATC
Organism: Timema cristinae; assembly: GCA_039000515.1. Lineage (NCBI taxonomy): Eukaryota > Metazoa > Arthropoda > Insecta > Phasmatodea > Timematidae > Timema > Timema cristinae. The sequence continues at coordinate 55,877,751 of JBCFYV010000003.1, read as the reverse complement.
GGTAAAATTCTATTTCTAAATCTGTTTTTCCTCTTCTACTTTTTTAAGGCTATTCATTTATGACTGGGAATCCGCAAATAGAAAATCTACAATTACTTCGTTTCATTCTGATCGATTTTTTTATATAAAAGAATCATTTAGGCCTATACAAAAAGTTTTAATTTTAAATTTATATGAATGAATACCTTTAAATTGTAAAACTACTAAACATGGACGCAGCTATGTTATTCATATGAGTCATAAACCTATTATATTTTTATGTTACCTGATTTCTGTCACTAGGCCTACATCAAATAAATAAACTACCTACCATCAAAATACTTAAACAGAGTATTATGCTCCAAATTTGGAATAAAATGTATAATAAAAGTCTGAATGTATATATCAATCTAATTCACAGCTCTATGATGAAATTAAAAGGAAAGAACGTTAAAAATATCAAAAGCCCGTGAAAGAAGGAAAAATAAAAACAGCCAGTACCAATATGATTGATCGTGAAAGAAGGATATTAAGGAAAAGGTGGAGAGTCAGAACTAGAAAAATTTGAGTCAATGTAAAATCACGAAATCAGATAGTTGATAATTTGGAAGCTAATTCACCACTACCTAGTCCAGTTGGTGTGTTTCTTGATGTCTAAATGGACGACAAACGGGAGGATAGTAGCCAAAGACGAAGAAGAAAGAATGAGAAATAATTAAAGACAACTATAAAGGTGTGACATAATAAATTGAAAATAACAGAGAATAGAATGGCCAAATATCAACATCAGCTGCATAAATCAAAAAGTAATACTGTTACAGAAAAGGATAAAACTCCAAGAAAACTTGTTAAAAGCTTACTCGTTGGGCAAAAGACAGAAGACATAAATTACTTTTTGGAGCAGTAATGGAAAATCAAATAAAGGAAAGTTTTTAAAAGAAACAAAACAAAAAAAACTGGAATCTGTACCAAAAATAGCTGGATTAGTTGTTAAGAAATACAGATATATTCACAAAATGAAGGCCTTGACATCTAACAGGGTAATGAAGTTCAACAAAACTAAACAAGATAAACAAGATCATTCCAACACAGAGCTGAAACTAAAAAAAAAAACTTTTTACTACAATATGAATATAGTAGATTGACAGCAGGTAAAAAAGAAACAGTCACAAGAAAAAAAGTTAAAGAATAGAAAATGTTAGTATATACCTTTTTGGGTAGTACCTTCTTCTGTTAAAGACAGAGACACCTGTTTGTGTAGCATCCATGAAAACATTTCCCTACTTACAAAAAAGCTTAAATCTTTAAATATAATAAGTGAAATTTTTCATTGATATATTATTCAAGCCATGACTTGTGAAGACAAATCTGAGGTAACTTGTCTTGAAATAACATATAAAAAAAGTAGTATGAAAAGTATTGAATTCCACAATCATGAAAAGCTTGAGGAAACTGTACTTACAAAATTATTTGTGAAAAAAAATCTCATATTATAGTGAACAGAAATGAAAAGATTAACAAAAAACAGTAAAAGAAAACATTACATGTAAGAATAAAGTATTAGTTTAAGAGTTTGAGAAGTCAATTTTAAAGTTTTACAGCATAACGCAAACATAAAGCATTAGTATCGTGTCTTGGACAAGTTTAAATTCAGATTAACTTTTAATCCATATGGATTTTTCTGAGAATAACGGTTGTATATATTCAAAATAAGTCAAGGCAGCATATTTGGCTCATCAAAAAGTCAAGTCTTGCTGAATACAGTTGTTGCATATATTTTCTCAAATGAAACTCAATCAGTGAAAACGGTGTCTTTTGGGACGTTCGCAGAGAACTTGCGACACGATTCCACTGCAATTTGTGCTCACTTGCTGCCTCTAATTGGAAAACAGAGGACTTTTATAACTTTTATAAAAACTGTTCATTTTGTTAGTGACGGACCAACGACTCAATATAGAAATCGTATAGTGTTTCATCTGATTGGGCACTATCTACCATCTGTGTTAGGTGTGAGTAAAACCATTCATAGGAACTAATCAGAAGCTGGACATGGCAAGGATTCTCCAGATGGGATTGGAGACTGTTTAAATAGAACGCCAGACAGATTTGTTGCTACAGACAGCGACATCCCCAATTTTTAAGTCTGGTATGAAGTGCTACAAAGAGAGGTTAAGAGTATCCACGTAATGACAATGGATGAAAGTCAACTCCAGAAAATAGAAGAACACATTCTAAATCAAAAAACAATTCCAACTTTTAAAGGAACTATGCACACACATAAAGTTATTTAGAACAAGGGATCAGATGAACTACAAGTATGTCGTCTTTCCTGCATGCATTATCAACCAACAGAGAAGTGTACACATTATGGACTGGGCACAATTCAGCTTGGTTGTATCCTTTTTAATATATTTTATATATATAAAGGGTTAATGGACACTCCTAGCTAATCTTAAAATTAAGTGGAAATACTTGGTAGGATTGTAAAATCTTATAGTAAAGATCAAGCTCAAAAAGAATTTTCCTTAGCAATTTTGTACAGGTCCAAAGTCAACCAAACTTGTTGAAGATATATATTCAGAATCTGAGGCTTAGGAGCCATCAATATAAAAGGAGTTGGATGTAAATGACTTCATGGTAATAGAAGTTAAAGGGGGGGGGGGAGATGGAAGCTATACTTCATTTAATTACTGTTATACAGGCTGTGGACCCACAAGAAGAATTAACCATGTCATTTCTTTAAAAATTCTGTCGGGGAGAAATTTGTTTTCACCGAAAATTAGGATATCTCTCTCATAGATATGAGTGATATTGTTCTAGTGCTAAGCCTTCCAACTATAAACAAAGGGGTTCAGCACATGTTCCATAAAATTTAAACACAATTTTCTAAAATCAATTAAGATCTTGAGCAATTATTAGTTAATGTACCTAATTTTACATGAATAATATTAATAAATTTGATTGCAAATGTGTAGAATTTTTTAATACTCCACCTTCATTACAATACTACTGCTGTACTTATTCAAAGGTATCTACGTCTCCAGATTGTTCTCCATATGTACATGTGATGTGTCCTCTATTACACAGTATGTGTCCTCCATTCACATGTTTTTATATATTTTTGTATAAATCATGTAAAAGGTTGAAAAGTTTGTGACCATTAGTATTTCCAATATCATAACAATATTATTAAACCTAATTATTATTTCTAATCTGGAATAAGCAAAGTTAAATTGATCGAAAATTCTAATTGCAAAGGTCCCTTTTTTCTTGAATGGCCCGTGGAAGAAACATCCAATTCAGTTACTTTTGTCAAAGAAGGTATGAAACAATTGATTTACATCAGTAAGTAATTAGGCCTGGGTACTTACTTACACCTGACACCCAATATACCTTAAATTTTTGTCAATGGAGATATTATCTATATACCTGCCTCTAGTCTTCAAAAGTGTCTTTTTCATCTCCCTTAAAAAATATAAGCTTACGAAAGTTTTAGAATCACTTGGTTTTAAACTTTTTCACATCTATTTTTTAAACATAACTTTTTTTTGCCAGACATAGTATTTGTGGACGCAAAAAGGAGTATATTGAAAGTGAAAAAAATCAGGGGACCTAACGCAATGTGTAGAATTCAGTTTCAAGTTAAATAAAAACCAGTGGCGGCTCGTCACTTTAGAAGCTGGAGGACGCAGCCTGTTTAATTCATAAATTATTTCTAAATAATATATTTAAAAGAAGACACAAACTTTGGAATATGTTTTGCTAAATATTCATTTAGTTAAACTCAAAAATTAATATCACAAACAACATGGAAAGATAAAAAATAAATAAACTTCCCCCAAAGGATGTGGATGAGTTGTAGAAACTCTGCAGCTGTGTAATGTACATAAATATATAGGTATGTATGTTTTCACTTTATTCCATACAAAATTCAAGACATGGCCTACCTAATGAATTAAATTCTTTTTATTGAACAAGAGTTAATCTTGCAATATTCGTTGTCTTAAGCGCCTGAATTGAACTATTCATATTATGCCTAGTTATAAAAAATATTTAAACAATCAACTCAAATAAACATTATCCTAAAATAACTTTACATAATATTATTATAAACACATACTCCACACACATCCTCAAGATAAGGAGCACGCAGGATGACTGACAACAACTGTTGCTGGTTCCCGCTATACACATTTCACAAGCTTTCAACCTTAGGGCACGTAAGGGAGTGCGCCTTCAAAAGAAGAATAAGCAATGCTAGCTAGCTAACTATAGCACGAGGAGGACAATGGGTTAAGGGGAGAGAAGGTTTGGTTTCACTATGTCAGGCGCTGACCGTCGCGCGCCTTACTGCATGCCATTTGAAGACAAGGGGTGAAGGGCTGGGCAGGTTTGGTTTAACAATATCAGGCGCTGACCACCTCGCGCCTGACCGCATGCCATTTTAAAAACATTACATGCTATTACTTAAACCAAAAAACATATTTTTCTTGAAATTTTTATGGCAAGATAAAATTGTCGTGAGAGTGCGAATAATAACTTTAAAAGGAACTGGGGATTCATGGGGTCGGGGGGCGCACGCCTCACGCCTTAGGACGAGCCGCCCCTGATAAAAACCATCATTCTCCAAAAATAAGATTTAAAATAGTCTCGGTCAGTTACAAATATTCTGCATCAGTAGTTGCATGGTCTAATTAGCTACTGTCATATTATACTGGATTGCCGGTGATGGGGAGATATTACTGAGGCGTTTTCTTTCTTAAAGGGTTTCCCATTCTCTCTCCACACACAAAAATGCGGGTACACTTACTTTTAATTAAACTTATCCCATCCTCAGGGATGGACTGGGTCACCGGGACACCAGGAGGTTTCCAGGTTGGTCGGTTTGATTTACCCCCCCGGGGGGTGGGGCGCAACCACTTTAAACTAAAGTAAAGCTAGGCTAAATTAATGTTTTTATTAGTTAAAGTCTAGAGTAAGTCTGAGGATGTCCCAGAATACATCATTTGTCGAAGTTGGATGATGGCATTGTATGTAAAACCATCCTGTATGTTGTTTCTTGGGGTTGTTTATAAACAATTTCTTGAGCCAAACTTATAAACATTTGTTTGGTGATAGCTGAATGTTACTAGCTTAGTAATCTTCACAAGTGGTGGGTGAAGGGTCATTTTTCAAAATTTATTATTTAAAAAAAATAGGTCTACCAGCTATTGTCTAGCCATATAGAAGCATTTTCGCTTATGTAGGTAGAAAGTAGAAACTGATTTTCTTTTAAGTGGACTGAATAGCAAAGTAAGCATCATTAATACTTGGTTGTTGTTTTTTATTAGTATTTTATGTCCCAAAGAGTTATGCTGGCTCTATTATAGGAACGGTGTACAATATATTTGAATAGGCACATTAATTATGAATAGATACAAATAGTATTTGGAATTCTACAAAAGAAAAATTATTTAGGATTAATTTTAACTAAGCTGTTTAAGTTAACAAAATGAGCTGGTGATTAATAATTTTAATAAAACATAACAAATATAAAAGTATTACAAGAATGTGCAGTTATAGAATATTGAAAACCAATAAAATAAAAAGAATAGACTATTTATTTAACAATAACTAATCAATTATTTGGAACAGCAATATATTTTAACAATATGCACAAGGCAGATCAACAAGTAGTAATAGTTATATTTTATCTGATGATCAAGAACAAAGTTTGGTTTCGTTATCCCTAAAGCGAGAATTGGAATGAGTAAAAAGCTGTTAGGCTTCGCCTCATAGAGAACAACTTGTTCCATCTTATACAAACTTATGCCCAACATTATACTCGTTACAGGTTTGTTCTGTTCTTTTAAAAGTCGACGCGAACAGAACTATGTTGGCGACGCGAATGCTTCATTAATAGTGTGCACCACCACATTATACTATAGCTCTCATTTATTCAATCTAATCAAATAATAAAACTCCTACATTCATTAAACAAATATATTTTCAATTGACTATTACTCCTACTATATTTTTTTAAATGAAAATATTTAATAAACTATTACTATTGATAAACGTAGTATTAAAAAAATGCTTAATTTCATCAACAACTTTTTTTTTAAGTGTTGGTCATGTTGGTTTTAACATAAATAGAAAAAGAAATACAAAAATTTGCATTTTTACTTAGAAACGTTAATTTATCAAACAATCTCCCTTTGAAAACGTGTATATCTTATTGACATTTTCTTTACATTTTTACTGCATAAAATCCATTCCAATAAACTCATCATGACTGATGTAAATCTGCGTCAACAGAAGTTAGAACAACAGGTAAATATTAAAACAAAGCTTGTATTCCAACTGTCAACACAAGGAAAATAAACTATACCTTTAATTTTATCAACTTATCATTTTTGTCAAATTATATTATCATAGTTTTAAACAAACCAGACTTTTTGTAAATAGTAACAATTGTGTTAATTATAAATTATTTATATCGTGAATAATTGACAGTTTAAAATAATGTCCTGAGCCTAATTATGAAGATGTTTAGTTTCATCTTTCAGGTGAGTATAATCAATTTTATCCTGTGATATTATTCCGTTAATTTACCTGCTAATATTATATTTTAATTTTACTGAATATATTCCATCTCAACTCTGTTCTATTACAAAATAGAAAATTTAAAACCTTTCAACATAGGCTATTTTGTTTAGCACACCTTTCACTTGACACTCAAGCTTTTATTATTCACCTCTATAGTAAAGTGTTATAAACTTGGGACTGAACACATATTTTTCTAACTCATGATTGAAACATCACATTTGAATAATGTAACTTAAAACATAATTAGGCCCATGACAAGTACTGGTAGGAATGCCTCATAGAAGATGGTGGAAGCGCCCACAACCCACGCTCATTTAATAATCCACATGATATATGTGAATTATTGTGTAGTTGTGCCTACACTAAAATTAGATCAATAATTGGCATAAAAACAAAACAAAAATCCTTTCATCACACTTGTGTCACAGAAATACTGAAAATTGTCCACTTTTTCAGAAACTAATTTGCTCACAAAACATTTCCAGGTCATAAAAGATCAAATTGGGGAGAATGAGGCCAAAATGGTCAGTTTTGCTAATATATCTAACTTATAGGCTAATTATGGCTTTTATCAAAATATGTTTGAATAATAGCTTTGAAAGCTTATAAAATTACCTTTTATTAATACCTTTTGCTCTTCAGTAAATATCGACAGAGCTTTTTTAAGAATCACAATTTTACTCTCAGGCTCAAATTTTACGTGTGTTTTTAGCATTTTTCTCAAAAATGAAGGGTTTTACTTAAAACAGCTTAATTTATATATAAATGTTAAATTTTCTCTTTCTTTTTATATGTGGTAAAAATTGTATATGTTATGCTATTTTGAATTTATGAAGCAGTTTTTATGTAATATTTGATTGATTTTTTTAACATGGAATTAGCCTGGTTAGTTTAAAAAAATTGACTGTATCAAAAATAGACCCATTTCTAAAATTTTATTTAATTTGGCAGTCTTATCTTCTTTTTCTATTATCATTTTCTTAGGCATACTGTTTTGACGTTATAAAATGGTAGGCCTACTGAAATCGTGTTATTAAATTTCTACTTATTCTTTTGCAAGCACATTTTTCATATTTTACTTGTAAATACAATATTAAAGGGAGCAATAAGTTACTATTTAGGCCCCATATTTATACCTTACCTGTAGTCTACCCACACAGTCAACAAAAATTAGAAATATTGTTCGTACATGGTAATATTGTAGGTTAATACATTTTTATTGGTACATACAAATCATATTTAATAACATTTACCAATGACCAATAGCCTAAATCTTAAAAAATAAAAGTGACAAATATTTTAATCAGTTTCAATTTGTTTGCCTTAAAGTTAAAAGATTGCTTTAAAAATTCGTAGCTAGAATCTGTTCATGATAGGTTTTACCTGGATGACAGTTCAAAAATCATATGTTTAGGTTTTGGGTTACCAACACTTGTAAAAGATCACTGTTTTGTTATAAATGTTAAGTTTTTTAATTACATGTTATATTTTAAATTCAAAATAATGTAAATTTAAGTTTTCATACACTCTTTCATAAATTTTAATAATTTCTTTTTACCCAATTTGAAACAATATTTTAAACATAATTAAAAGTACTTATTCTTCGTTTTGGAATGTTATCTATGATGTGTAATAAAGTGCTTACATACCTTTTAATACGGATATCGTTAACTTGTAAAAGAGAAAATACTTGTAATTTTTTATATATATAATAATTATTTTATATATTTATTTTTTTTTTATTTATTTTATCATATTTTGAAATATTTAACTGAATCATATATTTAACTGAATACAATATTTTTACTGTGCATCATTGTAAAGAACTTGTTTTTGTCATATTCAATCGCATAGTTTAAATTCTTTGGTTACCATTTTGAAGCTATGTTAGTTGACACTTTTGTGAAAGTGTTATGAATAATAAAAAAAAAAAGTGGAATAAAACGATAACCAAGCTTTGTGTCTGATCTCAAATTAATATACTATTGGTCTAAAATAGTGATTTTAGCTATCAAATTCATACATTACCATCAAGGCTGAAGAGGGGGGAGGGGGTTAACCCCCATATCCCCCCTGAAATTTTATGATCAAAATATAAAGGGCTTTATTTATGGTTCAAACAATATCAAAATCAAGATACAAGTACAATTAGGAGGCTGTGTTACCATACAAAGCATTTCAGAGAGATTCTAGAGGTGTTAAATATTTAGAAATTTTCCTGGCCTTTGGCATTAATGGTGTTAGTTTGCCATATAAAAACACTTCATATAGCTTGTAGAGGTGATTAATATTGGGAAATTTTCCTAGCCCTCGGCAGTTATGGTGTTATGTTGCCATAAAAAAAACCACTTCAGATAGCTTCTAGAGAGAGGTGTTTAATATATAGATATTTTCCTAGCCTTCAGCAGTTAGGGGATTATTTTGCCATAAAAGAACACATCATATCTAGAACTGTATCATTTATAATTTTTTTCTAGCGTCCAGCAATTGGGGGATGTACCCACCAAACCGCCCCTGAAATTATTGGCTGGCTACGGCCTTGAGTACCATGCGTTTTCATTACTGTTATCCAAAGTGACATGTCAGTTATTGGCATAGGGATGTATTAAGAATTATTTCTAGTAACTTTTTGAGTTGTCATCCAAGTAAAGGTTGTGAATGTATTATACTTAGCCTGCATAAGCATATATAATCTTATTATCGTCCACCTCGGCGGTACTCTATTAGAGGTCATGATAACTTTTTAAAGTTTTTTTGTGAATAATAATTTTAAAACTTTTTGAAGACTAAACATTTTTAATTTTAACCTTCCACCTTTAATATGATCTAATTAGTTTTTTTTAATATAAGCCTACTCGTGGTTTTTCAAGACCAAACCTAGCCCTTTTTTTAAATGAAGATTAAAGAGTTTTGTACTAAATTCTTCAAGCTCTCAGTTTATGTACAATCATATTAGAGAGGGAAAAAACAAATAAAACTAAATCTTATAAGCTTTAAAAAATGATTCTTGGCATTTTTTATAAAACCCATTTAGACCTCCTTATTTTATGAAAGAGAGTAGCAAAATGTCAAAATACCCCAAGCCTATTATCATTTTTTAATCAAAATTTCTTAAAAATAGGCCTTTTACAATATATTTTTTTAGCACCACATTTTACTACCGGTTCGAGCTATATGCTTATGTACTAATTAGGCTACAAGTTAATGATATGTTAGAGATTAGAAAGGTTTAATTCGGTGGATGTCAAACATACATTTGCATGGAGGGAGAGTGGAAACCACCCTCGGTGCACCTGACCAGGATCAAACCACAATCTCCCTGTCTTCAGTAGTCTAGTTTAACATGAGAGTATCACGTTATACCACACGGCCACCGAAGCGGGTAATATTGAATTAATATAATTTGAAAGTAAGTACCTATTCAAAAATCTTATTCCTATGTCATCGCAAACTCAAAACACTATTCTTTACATCATTACATCATACTATACTTGATTACATCATTTCATGCTCTTTATACCATTGTTCATATAGGCTAGCTACAGGAAAGGCTAATATAGTATAAATTTATTAATCAAGTTTCATTTGATAAGAAATTCATAAATCTGAGAAACTTAAATTATTAGTAATTTAATTAATTTAAACAATAATAAGCTAATATGAACCAATTATGTAAAAAAGTGTGATTTTATTTTTATTAAAGTTGTTTTTATCACAACTAAATGGATCATTAGATAGGTGTATTAAAAAGCTATCAAAAATGTTTAGGTCATTTTTGTTTTGTTAAATTCTTTCTAGGCAAGTAATTTAGTAATAATTATTTTACACCAAACAAGGTTTTTATTTATTTATTTATTCAGGCCATAACTGGCTCCGTTTTGATCGCATGGGGAAAGTCATGACATTAAATGACAGTAAGTTAAATTTAAAAATCTCTAAGATTCAAACAAGCAATGTTTTACATAAAACCTTTCGTGTTTGAGAAAAATTCAAAAAGCGTGGCTAAAATTTTGGCCTTGTGAAAAGATGTAAAAATAATTAAAAAATTATTTCTTTCTCAGTCCATTTTTACTGTAGATCAAAAAATAAAAAGCAAATAAAAGTAAGATTTCTAAGCTTTCAAAAACTATTCTTGATATTATTTGTTAAAAGACATTTTTTAAGAGACATAAATGCAAAAGTGATCACTCTTACTCCCCCCTTCAATTTGACCCCTTTTAGCTTCAAAATGTTTTGTAGACTCGTTAGTTTCTGAATTATTTAACAATTTTCAGTATTTCTGTGAAGGAATTGGGCTGAAAGGAATTATTTTGTTTTCATTGTATAATGATTCTACTGTACTAGCCTATGAGTGTACATAATATTTTTTGAATGCATTAATGATGGCTTAGTGTTTTGGTTAAAGTTCAGGAGCTAGTGACAGAATTAATTATAGTAAGGAATGTTTAACCAATGGCCTGACTAACACCACTCTAGATGATCCTACACGATTAAGAACCCTGGTAACTTGGGCACGATAGTAGCCACCACCATGTGTACTCAACGATCTGGCGTACTAACCCGTGTAGCCTCCTGCATGAGCCCCCTATAATCGATGGTAAAGTGTCAGCCCTGTTAGCTCGAAATCTAGTCTTATACAACTTAGCCTGATTGCCGAAAGGAATGCTGACGAGACATTTTGGCAGTCAGCACTTGTGTCCTATTGTTTACTCACTCGTCAAAACCATTGCTATAATCAGTGTCACTTGCAATTTACAACATTACAATGTTAAAATAAACAAACACCCCAATTTAGGGCATGTCGTTTTTAATATTATATATATATATATATATATATTATTATATTATTTTTGTAATTGACATGCCCTAAATTGAGGTGTTTGTTTATTTTAACATTATATATATATCATTGTTCTCTATAACTATGGAATGTGGTCTCTTACCTTATGTATCTAAAAGAAATTTAAGGTGTTCTACAACAAGGTGCTTATGAAGATATTTGGTCCACAAAGGGATAAAGCTTATGGGGAGGGGGGGATGTTACTTAATTATTAGTTGTTACATACCCTGTACTAATTACAATACATTGTTAGGATAATCAAGTCTGTATATTACAGGGAGCAGGATTTGCAGTGTGAATGGGAGATTCTAGAACTTTGTTAAGGGTATTTACCGGCATACTCAATGGGAAGACTTGGACGTTGACGAGAGGATAACATTAGAATGAGTTTGAAAGAGATAGGGTGTAATGAGGTGGACTGGATATAACTAACTCAAGATACTAATATAGGTGGCATACTTTTGTAATTGCAGCTATGAACTTTCGAGTTACTAATGACATAGAGTAAGTAAGTGTTATTAGGGTAAAGAATGTCTATGGTTCCTTTTGAGTAAGTTAAATATATTTTTACAAAAAAGCAAACACCTTTCAGTGTTAGTTATTCCATAAGACACAAAAAAGTGTCACCCATTAACATATTTGGATTAGTTGATTAAATAATCATTAATTAATTAAAATGTTTCTATCAGAATACACACATTAGTTTGACACCTTAGAGCAATGGATGGTGTGTCCGTCTACTGACCTAAGAGTCCTGGGTTTGATTCCAGGGGTGGCCGAAAAATTTATCCTAGGTGAAATGTGGGTTTAAGCCTTTCACAGTGATAATTCAAGGCCAGGGACTGGATGTTGTACTTGTCCTAGTCTTAAATTAGATTATAAGGCATATGAGGCTACGACAGGCCTACCGGGCCGGTAGTGGAAATATGTGGCTTGAATAAAAAACTGACAGGCCACAGTGATAGATGTAAGTAAAAAGTAAGTCTATTTCAGAACACCATCGAGTTTAAAATTGCCTCTTTATTTTAGTATTAAAATTACCTAATAAGTGGAAGAAAGATATTGGGAGATGATATTAGTTTGTTTCACAACAGTCTCTTTAAATGATGAGAGCTGGTTTCAAAAACTAGAAAGAGGAAAAAGGAAGTGTACAAAGTTTAAGAAAGTGATAGGGAAATAATGGAATTGGTATTTAGCAAGAAATGGTTGTAGCTTCTGTCCTCTCCCTCTATGTAACACCAAGTAGACATTCAGCTTGACCCTTCCCTCCCTCCAACCTGTGTTCTATAACTTTTCACATCAAGAGTTAATGTTGTTGATTCATAAGGAAGCTTGTGTATAAAAGAGTAATTCAGATTTAGTACAACTTGGAATCGGAAGCTATCAATAAGTATGTTTAGTAACAGTAAAAACATTAACAATAATATTATTTTTTCGGCATTGGAATTTAAGTTTAAGAGCTTTGTGTTAGTTAACACAGTAATGAACCCACCTGGCCCCCATTTAACACCATGTAGACATTAGAGCTAAGCTCTTTCCATCCCCCTTTTCCCTCTATCACCAGTGTTACATGGTTGATTTATGATCACATAACATTTCCAAAAGTTAAAATGTATCAAAGACAAATTTACAAAAATCTAATGATTTTATATTGGTTTTGAAGCGTCAGCTAATGGAACAAAAGATGAAACAGAAGAGACAAACTTCTGGAATGGTTCAAGCGTCTGACGCGAGAAGCACATCGGCCAAAGCCCGTAATGGTCTCGCTGCACGGCCAATATCTACTCAAAATCGAGGACGTGAGCTACATGGTATGTTTTTGAAAGCATTTTTTTAAGTTGCTTCACTTAACTCATTATGGAACCCTTGCCAGACTAGGACGTTGATCCGCTATTTATCCAGCTTGCTTACCTGAGTCGTAGACTCTAGAGGCTGGCAAACCACCATGTGCCCTGATAGGCAGAACATCTCCTGCTCGTGACAGGATACAATTACCTCGTCTCAGGGCACCTATAACCCACCAGGGTCATAAATAGTGCACATTGCATGAAGTTGATTTGACTTGTAATTTCTATGCACTATGCAATCGAATTTGTTTCAACAGTAGCCCTACAAGTTAGGTTAATTTTATATTTCAAAAGATGCAATTTAATCAATATTAATTTTCGAGTGAACCCTCAAGGGAAAGAATTTTAAATAGGCTTTGCTTTTTTGCTTGACAAGCTATCTCTATTAATAAAATAACACTCTTATTAATACTTCATCACATATCATTCTAAACTGTTTTTATTTTTATAATGAGCTGTGCATTTTACGTTATGCATTATTTACAATTAGTTATGCATGAATATAAACCCAGCCTGTCAAAAAATCGGTTTAAACTACAGTACCTTTCATGTTCTTAGCATTCATTTTACCACTGCTTTGACCAACCTCTTTGGTTCTAGTGGTTTGCGACCTTGAATACTGATATATATATATATAATATATATATGTCCTGGGTTTGATCCCCAGTGATACCATAAGTATTTTTCCTGAAAAGGGAACTGTTCCTATGGTCACCACAGTTTGTTTAATTAGGTAATGAGTTAGGTTTAAGATTTCCACTGGCTCCATACATTCATAATCACTATCATCACATCATCTCATTACAGATAAGACATGTAGACAACCAAGGTATACCCTGGGCAACAAAATGTTCCCACAGTGCAACTAAAAATTTACATACACAGTGAATAAAGTAGATATTTCATCTCTCACAGTAAAATATATATGCCATTCGCTAAACAAAAAAAATGTAACTTCAGCCTTAGTATGATAGAAAATTTCATACTGTATAGGGACCAGTAGACCTAGTTAAGATAAAATCATTAGCATGTCACCCAACTTTGCTACCTTTATACAAAATGTATTGTTATTGATGGATTTGTGTTGTGTTAAACTTTTAAAGTAGTCCTTACTTAGTTTTGACTATTTCATTGAATCATCCAGACAGTATTGCTTTCTTAGCTTGTAAGCTAGTTACTCTACTATATAGCTCTGTTTTTTACCAATAATTATTATTAAAAAAATTTGTTTTGTTTAGTTTATATTAAAATTTGTGGGAATTTTGAGAGTCAAACTTAGGTATATAGTATATTTTGTTATCAGGCTATGATGGGCCACTGCAATTCACAATGTCTCCGGAAAACCCTGATTCCGTCATAGCTGTACAATCAGCCCCCCATGCCGAAGATGGTAAGTTTTGAAAAACTGGTTTTAATGTGTACTTTATTTATCTATCTTCAGACTAAGCTAGTGAATTTAAGTTTTTATATGTAGGCTACCCTTCAAATTCCCAAGCAATCTTACCTTGAATTTTTCCACTATGGTATAGCTTGTAAAATAATATCTACCTTTCAGGGTAGACAGAAATAAATTTTTTCAAAATAAATATCTGCCTGCAAAAACTTATGTCTTTCTATTGTTGCTTATTGTGAATGGTATGGTAAATTGCTCAACATATATTAAATTCAAAATGCTATTTTAATGTTGTAGACAAAAAATGTATCCAAATTATTAGTAAATTTAAATTTATTGAAATTATATGGTTTCCTTAAACATCTTTTGGCATGGAATTTTAAAGTAGATTTGCCAGCACTACAGAAAATAGTAAATGCCTGTATTAACCCTTTTAGTGCCATGCCTATTCCAGAATTCATGCGCGAAGAGTGCCAAAGGCCTGTTAGATTTTGTGTCCGAAGAATGTCACAGCTATTTCCTTATTTTTACGGGCTTGCAAGAAAATTCGCCAAACCTTTATTTATGAAGCGATTATTTTGATTTTCCTATCATTTTAATCTTAATAATAATAATAATAATATAATAATAATAATAATAATAATATGTTAATACAATTTAATTAGAATTATTTAATTTCTAAATTTTAAAACTAAATATTTCTTTTAATGTTTGATTTTTTTCAAAAATAAGGCTAATTAACATTTTTCTAAAAAATAATATATACATTTCACTGTTATCTAACACAGGCTATTTTACTCTCTATAGATATTTATTAAATTTACCAAGAAATACTAATCTCCACACTTAACAATAATATTGAAGTTTCAAACCATAACGTCAAAACAATGCACATTACAAAACATTTAACATTATGGCTGTCGATATTAAATGATAACTTAACACATTATGCACAAAAGGTAAGAGGGGTTAAAATTTTAAGCTTTCCGTTAAGGTGCGGCTGAAGGAAGCAAAAGTATTTTTACAGATTTTATAAAAATGAAATTTTTTGTCCAAAATAAAACAAATATTTCTCTAGTAACAACATATAATTTAGTTTTCCACACATGCTAATATCAACAAATCTTGAATATCTGTTGATATTAGCATGTGCAGAAAACTAGACTTTATGTTGCTATTAGAGAAATATTTGATTTATTTTGGCCAAAAAATTTCATTTTTATAAAATCTGTAAAAATACTTTCTCTTCCTTCAGTCACACCTTAAGAAGATGATACCAAAAAATACACTTTGTAGTCCTACACATTAAAATTGTTGATATTGTAGTATATTAATTGATATAAGGCTCTATCATTAGTTGGGGAGAAAAGCATTATATTTTTTTAAACACTATAATTAGTCCTAATAGCTATCTGTCAAGTGTTTTTATTTTATCAAAGCAAATAATATTTGAAAATTTTGAATAATTATTGAACCAAATAATATTCACTTAAAGATGCAAAAGTTATTAAATTAATTTATTTTACATATTTAAAAAAATATTAGACTAGTTTTGAACCCTAGACTTGTAAGTTCTTCAACATTTCATACAACAATAGTTCACCTTGTCTAAGTTAAGCATTGTGGTGATTATAAACTATTTCAAAATATATCTTTTTTTTTTAGCATTACATCTTATTACCCATTCAGGCTATTGGTCTTAATCAAATTTAACACATTTGTTATGCAGTGTCCATAGTTGTGACTGAAGGCTATGCAACGGTTTTATAAAGGTTTTTTTTTAAATTCTTTTTCTGGTCAGTTTGTTAATAATTAATTTAAGCATTTATTTTACCTCAGTAGAGTTGTTAATAAAATATATATTTATATATTTTAGGCATGATGTGGGATTTTCCAACTAACTAAAACTAATCGATTTTTTCCGGTTTGGTTTAATTTGAGTTATTGATTTACCTATTATCTTTGTATGTCAATTTGTTACCTTCCAAACATCAATGAGTTGAACCTCTTTCTGTTAGGGTATTTAACTTCAATCAGGATGCGATACTTGCAAGGAGAGATACCAAAACTACCACTGAGTCGGAAAACACTCTAATTTCTCTGTGCAAGTGCCATCATATGAGCTTCAGCTTGTAACAGGTCGCAGAATCTTTTAAGCGATTAACATATCTTAGCAAATTTGTATGATATTATATTTCTTTATATCCCTTTATCCAGCAGCCACAGCAATTTAAAGTATCAACTGTTTTATTTGTTTTTATCTTTCTTTCCTATACCTTCTTCCATGTATAACATTATAGTTAAACAATTTTCCTTTACTGGATTATTAAATTGTGTGACTCTTCAAGTACATTATTAGACTTTTATATTATTTTGTATAAAAACTCGATATGAACATGTAGACCACACACCAGCTTTTTCCTGAATAAATGTTTATAAACTAGGAAGATCTGTGACGCCGTATCAGCATTTCAAGCTAAATTTCTTTGTCTTATATCCTTGATTACGACAGGCTGAAATGTCTTCGCTATGCATTGTTAATGACTATTTTAAAGGTGTTTTATGAAGGAAATATCATTTTCCAAGAATTCAGGAGCTGCAGGTATTCACAAATACTGGGTATCGACATGGTGCTAGCTACTCAGGATTAAAGTTTGTCTTAATAACAATTCAAAGTTATGAACACATTTTGATTTCCTCTGTAAACTAATCTTAGATTCTGGGGTTGGTTTAAACAATGAATTAAGGGACATCTAAATACAAGTTTAGATAAACGGTTTGATTCCTATCTAATTGGTCAGTAAAATCATCATCATTACACTGTTAGCATTGTTTTATTCCTCCAATAAAATGTTTGATTTGTTGGTTTCAGAAGTGTCCAGTCAGGTGGAGACATTAAGATTGTCTGCAGATGATGGTCCAGATGTTGAGGATGAGGAGTCCACCCCGGTGGCTCCCACTACCCCAGATAATGTTCTTACAGCCCCAATAGCCCCTTTCACTGGTCCAGTGAACTTCATCAACTCCAATTCCAATGTAAGGCTTGAACATTTTCTTTGAATAAAATCTATATCACTTCATTCTTGACTTAGTTGAATGCCATAGCTAACAACCATAGCCAAAATTGCAATCTCTCAGCTTTTCACCTCTCAATTGCTAGTTAAAACTTGCAACTAAATTAATATGTTACTTCCATTTTTAACTAAATGAGACTGATCTTTTTGCATACAAGGTGTGAGTTATCATTTATTGAAAATTGATCTGATATTTGTTTTCAACAAGTTAGTAACCAGTTTAAGTCTTAGTCTGGAAACCTTTTCTTCTTTAAAAAAATATTTCAATCAATGTTTTAGGTTTTATTACTATCCTGCAGAATACATATTAAACAATTATTCCTGTTGGTGACCTAAACTACATATAGCCACTTATTTTTATGTGCTGCAAATGATTACTCTTTTGACCTATCTGCATAGGCCTATATATTCTAATTGTTTTAAAAGCTCTACCAGAGTAATCTGTGAATAGTCACACTAGTGTACTGGACTGGAACTAGAACAAAGGCTTGACTTCCTGTGCCAGGTTGAGCAGACTAGTTTATCTCAAGGCCCCTGAGACCATTTTCAGATAAAAGGTTACTCATTATTTGTGTTCTACAATTTTCCTAATACTTTATCATTTTATTCATTACTAAATCATTATAAAAGAAAGATTCATACATAAATCAACAGTTGTTAGGATTTGATTTAACTTTTCTTGTCAAATGTAATGCATTGTTAAGTTAATTGATTATAAAAATATTTCATTTGACTATATTGTTTATAAATTGAATTAGGTTCTTCCAAAAAAATAAAAACTGGATCGTTTGATTGAAACTTAAACTTTTGACATCAAATGTGTTTGGAACTTTAACCTTAGACTTTTACATGAGCACCAAAACTCAAAAGCTTGTATGTACTTTCAATCAAGTTTTTTCTTATCTCACTTGAGAGCTAGTTAGTGCCTCATACTTACCTGTCTGTCTACTTGCTCCACTACAGTACCTATACAAATGGACAGAGTTAAGATATGATTGAAACGCTAGGACTGACTAAACAGACTTTCACTTTTTCGCCAACAATTTACAAAATGGAGGCTTCAACCTTGTGAAAATTCTTATTTTCTTCAAAACCTTTAGCTAAGTATTTAGCTCGTGTTGAGATGCTCTTAGGAGTGGGGTCTGGGCATTCTATTAAATTGACTTCAGCCAGAGTCTGGAAACAGTAAGAAGATGAAGATGATGTTGATGACCAGGGGTGCAGAATATGTCCGAACACGTGAACGAGATGCGGGGGAAATTAAAGCAGTCCTGGGGAAATTTGGGGCAGGGAATAACATCGTACACTAGATAAATGTTTATAAGAGATGGTTTAGTGAAACAAATGTTTATTATGTCGACTTTTAAGAGCAAACAAGACATCAACTGTGCTTATTGTGAATGGCGTGGCAGACGTGATAAACTCTGATATCAATATCTAAAAAAAACATCACCAACATAAACCTAGAAGTAAGGATCACGGGAGGGAGTATCGCAAGTTTTGTAAAACGTAAATTATGTGATTAGGAAACACTCATGGTCGTAAATAATGATAGTATTTCCCCTTGTGTGGTTGATAGTGATAAACCTTACAGTAGAAGTGAGTCTATGAGAAAAGGAAAATTCTTTGAAAATCAACAATTAAACCAAGGCCTCCTGGAGTTACACTCCATTGCCTTTTACTCTCAAGATGTAAAATTAAATGTGTGTACCGGTAAGCCTTCTAGTATCAATGCACAATTAATAACAATATGTAATGCACACAAGAAAATGGGAAGGTTGCCATTTCTAGGAGACAACTACATTTTTTTATAAGGTAGGTACTATAAAAATAATTATGATTAAAAATATATTTAAATTTGAATTTTCCAAACTATGAACTATGTATTAGGTAATAATCCTTATTCCCTTCAACCTATATCAAATATTCAATGTGTTCTTTTGAGTGCTATTGTTTTTGGGGATTTTTTTTTATGATAAAGTTAAATTCCAGGGAAATATTGGAGCTCCGAACATATTCTGCACCCCTGTTTATGACTTCTTCTAACAGAAAACTGTAACTAATTTATATCATCTTGAACATGTAACATATATTTTCTTACATTTCTCTATTAAAGATTTTCAATAATATTTTATATTGAATTGCATAATAATGTGTTCATTACTTTAGGAAAGAGAACGAGAAGGGGATGTGGAAGGTAGTTTGGAGACATTTGTCTTGGAACCAGGCTCTCAAAGAGTTCACTATAAGTGTCGCATTACACGAGACCGAAAAGGAATGGACCGAGGACTTTATCCAACTTATTTCCTGCACTTGGAAAGGGACTACGGGAAGAAGGTAGGCATCAAACAAAGATATCTGGGAGAGTAGAGGAAAAGGAAAAACTAAAAAAGGCTGTAAAGCAACCATACTCATAAATTTAACTAAACTGAATTTAAATAGACATGACCTCAGTTGTCTTGGGGTAAAATGCTCCCCTCAGGACCCAATGTTTGTGAGTTTAAACCCAGCTGGGCTCAACAGATTTTTATTGAGCGATAAAAATCTTTTGTATAACTTCCTTTGTAGAGGAAGTAAAGCCATATGTCCTATGTTGATTGTGACATGTAAAAGAACCCTTGAACATGTGAAAATACCTTTATCGGAGATTGGTAGGTCCTTTCTGTCTCGCTTATAGAATTTCTAGTGTTAGTTGGTTAGGAAAATGCACATTAAATACCTCAAATAAATAAATAAAATAGACTAATAGATACAGAAACCAAATTTGGGAGCTTTGGCTTATCACCCCACTGTTCTCTAGGAATAATCTCGTGCTCAGGGCCATTCTTCACTCAAACTTTAAGGCAGAGTCTGTGATGTATGTGGGATTTATTCAGCTACTAGAGTGATCATTGAATTGCAACTACTAGTGACTTTGGTATATTTGTACTCTGAGACAATTGTATCCGTTACTAAAAGTTTTTATACACCTTTATAAATTTATAAATTATTGCCCAGCTTTCTCAAGCAAGTTTTTAGCAAACTTGATACCACCACACAAAGTATAAGCCCATTGTTAATTTTTGTTAAATGGCAAAATTGTATAAAATAGATTAGTGTTATAAAGTTTAAGTTATCAAGGCATGAGCATTAAACAAGAAGTCAATAAAGGAAAATATTTTGCCTTTCGATTTTTTAATATTTTTTTTCCCAAATCTCCGACAGTACTAAAGGATAATAATTATGAGTTGCATGGATCGGCATTAATATATTTAGCACTAAAAACAGATTTTAAACTATTAGTGAATTCAAAAATTCTTTTTTTTTTTTAAATTCAACAAGATCTTCATAATTTAAAAGGAAATTAAAAAACATAATTTGGATGAAAAGGATATTGGTAAAGAATGTTAGTAGACAAGCTAGGGAAATTTAATAGAGAAAAGATAAATAACACTGGCTGGGCCCTCAAATACTTAAGGATAATTAATATTTGAGGGAAGATTTGGGAAAGTTTCAGATTCAAACACAATTTTTGATAAGATTATTATTTTATTTAAAAAAAATTGAGAATGGATTATAAAAAAGAATGTTGACATTTAGTTGCTATTTGTGT
This sequence comes from Timema cristinae, assembly GCA_039000515.1. Classification (NCBI taxonomy): domain Eukaryota; kingdom Metazoa; phylum Arthropoda; class Insecta; order Phasmatodea; family Timematidae; genus Timema; species Timema cristinae. The sequence continues at coordinate 55,856,438 of JBCFYV010000003.1, read as the reverse complement.
TTTTATATTATTCTATTATATTTATATTTCCTCTTATGTTCATAATTATTCCAAGATTCGGATTTGAATTCAAGATTCGTGACTCAAAGATAAATTGGAGATTTGGGTTTGTAAAATAGGTGATTTGACCCAACTCTAATAATAACTAGGGGTGGAGGGGATCCTGAACCCTCAGAAAAATTTCACGAATTTATCCATTCTCTGAGAGAGCGTGCAAGGCAGACAAGGGTTCGGGCAGGGAAATAAAGTCCACTTATTGTTCTACCAGTTACTACTGGCTCAATCTCTATTGGAGACGGTCATCTTTTTTCTTCTGTAGCAAACTTGGAGGTATTTTACTTCTTGTGGTGAGACAAACAAGCCGGGAAGCTAATGCATTATTGTACTCTATCTATATATCTATCTATATTTTTTATATCAACAGTTATTTGTTAGGTTCAGCAAGTGAGAGAGTTTGAAAGATTTGGAGAAGGACAGGGATATATTGTACTCTACCATCTTTTATGGCATAGAAATGAAGGGGGAGGAAGTAGCTTGCCAAGGTCAACTATTTATCTGCATCATACTCTCTGTTGTTAGCAACCAGAGTAGATATTACAGGGGTGTTAAACTAAATAACCTTTAACGGGTGACAAATATATAAATATTTAAAGGTTAACAAACCTAGGGAACATTTAAGGGGTTTCATACTTGAATAATATTAATAGGGTTTAAAACCTAGATAATCTTTAAGTGGTTTTAGAACTAAATCATTTAAGGTGTTTCAAACTTAGATAACATTTAAGGGATTTCCTAACTAAAGAATATTTACACAATATTGTAATCCAAAACACAAACCTAGATAAACTTTAAAAGGTATTAAAATACAGAACAGTTAAGATTCTAGAGGGTATTTAAGAAGGGTAAAAATATTTTTTTTTTATCTTTTGTACTCTTTCAATAAGTAGTTAAGTATAAAACACCATTTTAAAAAGAGATTAACTAATAAAAATAATGTATTAAAATTAACTATTCAATTTCATTATTCAATATTTGTCTAAAATTCTTCTATTTGTTTCAATAAAATATTCACACACCCGTATCTATATTATTATGTTTTTATGGTTTAATTTTTGAGTTATATTTAATTATGTCAAAGCTTTTACAACTATTACCATATTAGTATAAAAACAACATATATTTTTAATCTCCAATTAATCTAAAGCATCATTTTTATAATTTCCCGTTCCCATCCTGATCCCGATATTTTGACTCATTTCCCGCCCCGTTCCCGTCTCAATATAAAAATGTAATTCCCTCCATCCCTAAATAACATAAAGATAACTCTTTAAGAAAATCTCTTTCTACTTTTTGAGATATATTTTGCTATACAGGGAAGAAGGTACAATAAAGAGGTACAAAAACAAATAAAACACATTAGACAATAACAATGTTTTCTTCGAAAGGCAGCTCTTACCTCTTTGGTCATTGGCAGCATGTAAAGTGTAAACTTGTTGTTCTTTTCATTGTAAAATCCATAATGTCTTGGTTCCCTTTTATGGTTTTCCCTCCCACTTTCCTATATCTTCCTCCATAAATAACAAAACATTCCTCAAATGTGAACAGAGGTTTTCCTTAAAGAGATGCATTTCTATGATTTACCACTGTATAAAGGAAAAGTGTTCAAAAAATATACTCCCATTTATATTTGTTAAGTTAAAATAAATCCTTCTAAATTTCGCTTTATATATTTTATACCTTATGCTATGACATTTCTTGGCAATTTGTTTGCTTGCCAGGTCTTCTTGCTGGCTGGAAGAAAGCGCAAGAAGAGTGCAACCAGCAACTACCTCATTTCCACCGACCCAACAGACTTATCTCGGGGAGGAGAATCATTTGTCGGCAAACTGCGTTCAAACCTCCTTGGCACGCACTTCACAGTTTATGATCATGGTTACTCTCACCGCAGGGGTGAGGCAAAGAGGGATGGAAAAGGAATGCCCCACGGCAAGAACTGTCAGCTGTGGCTTATGTAAGCAAAATATATAAAATCTTTGGTTATAAATAAAGTAGCTAATTTATTTAATTTTAATATGGTATCAATTCGTATACCATAACCCACTGGAAAAAATTATAAAAGCAATGTTAATTATTAAACTTTGTTAATAGACCACTTGGCTAGATCATGGCTAAAAATAAGAGGAATCAAAATGTACATACCCATTTAATGTTGGAATAGAAATCATTAAGATAAAATTCACACGCATTAAACAAATTTTCAATAGCTATTCTTTTTCTTAACTCCTGAAGAAGTCATCTGAGTTTTCTAAAATCTGTTGTTTTTCCATCGTGTCTTGGTACACATTTGAGCTAAACACATACATTAATTACTCTAATGTATTCAATTTGGAAAAAAGGTATTCGAAAGGTAGATAGAAACATATAAAAGGTACAAACACAAAATGGCTTTTACAATGAAATTAAGAACACAGTTCACACTTTACATTGCTGCCATTGGACAAAAAGGTAATGGTTACCCTTAAGAAAAATTGATTGTCACTGCCCAATTCCTCGACCTAGGCTTTCATTTTATCACAACTCATCAGGGAAAGAGTGTGAAATGCTCAACAAGGAAACAAACAAAACACAAAAGGGAGAAAATGAAAAATTTCAAAGCATGATAGATAGATCACTTAGACAGTAGGGCTCTGCAAGTACTCGTTTTCCGAGCTCGTCACTTAAGCTCGAGATCGAGTTCAAAAGTGTTTTAGGCTCATCATTTTCAAGCTTCACCTTAATGTAGTAAATAATCAATTTTTAAGACGCAATAGTAAGCAGAGTCTATTTAATTGAGATAATATCACCATTCCCACTTATAAATCATTCGGTTGCTTAACAAATTGCTAAAAATTAATTTAAATTTTCACATTAATAACGTAATAGGGCTTTAAAACCACTGTCGACCAGTAAATGTATTCAATATTGTCATCCATTTTGAATTATACTTGATTGAAGTTGTTTACTTGTGTTGCTATGACAAAGCAATGAAAATAAAAATAGCTAAGAAGATTACTCAATAATTGAATGATTCTTTTTACTATATTTAACTGGTTTCTTTCTAAAATAATAATGTATTTTATATTAAATATCAAGAATAAATTATTATACTAAATGTTTTCAAACCTAAGATATTTAAAACTCGTATTAATTAATATGTTTAGCTACAAAACTAGTTCTAGTTAGTAACTATTTAGTTATAAAATTATGTTGGTTAACCTGTTTAAATTCATTGTTGATCTTATTATTTGCATACATATTTTACCAAACTTATTTATATTAAAAAAGCATTTACTATTTCATATTGTTTTCTAGAAATATTATTTTAGTCATATTATTTTTAATTTTAAAGTCTCAGCATCAAATTTATAAGGATTAAAAGTTGAATTGAAATAAATTTCTCAATAAAATAATGTCTAACGAGAGCCCGTACAACGTGCATGTGCAACTGTGCATAAAGGAATGGAAATGGAACAGGAGACGTAATAATGCACAATTGCACTAAGGAATAATTAATGAAATACTAAACATTTCAAATTTCTTTATTTATGATCTTACGTTTTCTTATAGTGTAAATTAAGTTACTGAAGCATATTTAGTAGAAATATTAGCTTATTAAAATGTCAATTTCATTAACACTGTTTTGTTAAACATTTCCAAGCCATCATGCAATTATCCATTTGATTAACTTTTTTTTTAAATTATTGTTGGAATAATTTTAATGGCCTTAAAGACATCAGTATAAAACCATTTTAATAATTTTTGATTAGATTTTTATTTGAGTGTTGTTTTTATTTTTAAATTATGTTTTATATGTTTTATTTCTAATTTAAAAACTGATATTTCCATTGTTTAGCATTATTTTTTTTCAAAAGAAATTTACTCTTTATAAAAATGAATGTCATTCATATTTTAAGAACATGTGTTTTAATATCCTTTAACATTTTAAAATTATTGATATATACTCAAACTTGACTCGAGCTTGACTCAAATGAAAAAACCCAAGCTCGCAGACCCCTAGTAGATAGGAACATGTAAAAGTTATAACATAAAGGACAAACACAGGAAAAGGACATTGGATGTGAGTATATAGTAAAATGCCTTCATCTTTCCATCACTCTTCTGCCTTTTATTTCTTCCATTCCTCTCCTCTCACTTGAACACTTTCTGTTATCTGCTCCTCCCATCTCTTTTTTGGCCTCCCTTGTGGCCTTTTTTTCTACATACTTAATTTCCAACATTTTATTTATCACTTTCCCTTTTTCCATTCTCATTACATGTCCATACCATCTCAGTCTTGCTTTATCTACTATATTATGTACTCCCTGTATTCCCACTATTTTCTAGATAACTTAATTTCTAATATTGTTACTCCTTGTGACAGCTAGCATGCTCCTCACAAACTTCATTACCATGGCCCCCACTTTCCTAGACTCTCTTACATTCACTGCCCATGTTTCTGTTGCATATGTGACAATGTGGTACAAATTATGGCCTGTACAACACTTCTTTACACTTGTGCGTATAACCCGAACGGGTAGTAACATGGTGGCTACAGCCAAGGAAAACCTGGAAAAAGTCAGAGAATTTTTGGTTGACAGGGAGAAATGGGAAATATCAGGGATTTTAACTAAAAATAAGGAAAAGTCAAGGAATTAAAAATATGTCTAAAATATTCCATTAATTTCACAACTAAACACTAAAACAAAAGTTAACAATACCTGAATAAAATAACATTTTAATTTTTATAATAACTGATAAAACCATTTATGTTTAGTAGATACAAACTTTTTTTTAATATGTGATCAATAATAACAAAAGTTATCATCCACCATTAAAACTTGAAAAAAGTAGTCATGGAAAATTGAAAAATGTTACCTGGAAAACCTGGAAAAGTGAGGAATTTTGTAAAATATGTTTTGTAGCCACCTAGAGTAAGACGCGGTGCTAATAATAATTCTTTAAACTTTAAGGAGACTTCCTTCTCCATAGCAGGCTTCTTAAGCATAGAACAACCTCTCCTTGCTGTTCTCTTCTCATTAAATCCTCTATACTTCCACCTTTCTCCACAATCACGCTTTCAAGATATTTTATGTTCTGTACTTTTCTCAGCTCTACTCCATCCAACCTTACCTTATAGCTTTATTAGGCCTTACCCTCTTCCTTGTCATGACCATCACTTCACACTTTGCCATGCTAAATTTCATTCCACACTCTTTTTCTACCTCATTCCATTCTTGTAGTTTTAGCTGTACATATTTAAATTTATTTGCTACTTTCTTGTACCGAAATTATATAGTTATATGACTAATGAATGTAGGTATGTTTGTGTGAAAATAAAGTACATTATTTAGTAAATCTAGATTTTTATCGCATGTGGCCCACTAGAGACCTTACAGATGTCCATGTGGTCCTTGGGGAGAAAAGTTTGCCCACCTCTTTGTTAGACTTAATTGAAACACACAGAAGATACTAATTCAAGTTCCGCCTTATGATTTAAATCAACAGGAATAGCTAACACACTTACCTTAGTGATACTAGAGTAGAAATTGTTCAGATAAAACACTAAAAAATACACAAACTTTTTTTCTTTTAAAAAAAGATGAGCTTTCACATTCACAGACAGCTTCTTCAGGTGAAGAGAGAATACTAATGCTCTTGATTGGATTGCAAGATTGACTGTCAACAGCTGATTGGTTTTTAGTTATGATTTCACTGTATAGATAGCAGCACCTGGATTAAATAGAGGGAAAAATTAAGTTGTATTATATACCATATTATCATTATCATCATCATCATCATCATCATCATCATCATCATCATTATTATTATTATTATTATTATTATTATTATTATTATTATTATTATTATTATTATTATTGTGACACTTAAAATAATGATAATAAGAAGTGTGTTGGTAGAAAGGAGAGGAATTCATATAAGATTTAGGTTAGGGGTCATTTTTAAATTACGTAAAGCTTTTTTTCACGATTTTTGACATCCTCATGTTAATGATAGTTAACCTTACAGTCCAACCAAGAGCATCTGATCTACTCTCTTGACCTGAAAAAGCTGTCTGTAACAGTTTGTGTTTTTTAAGGGTATATCTTAACAATTGCTACTCCTTTATCCCCTTAAGTTCTGCTTTATTTGATAAAACACACAAATAACTTTGTACATTTTATTTTTTATCTATAGGAAACAAATGTCTTGGGCTTTAAAGGTCCTAGGAAGATGACAGTAGTTTTACCAGGAATGACCCAAGAGCATAAAAGGGTTGAAATTTGTCCTCGAGATGACAGTGAAAGCCTGTTAGGTAAGTTTCATAGATAAAATATTAGGGCTGTACAAGTATATTTTTTTCAATTCGAAGCAAACTCAAGTAAAAAATATGAAATATTCTTGAAGTTTTATCAAAGCTTAAATATTTTTGTTAGTTTTTTTGTGCTTGAAAAAAAAAATATGTTGGCTATTCACATAACTTTATGAACTAAAATTACTTGGAAAGTGGTTTATTGCACAATAAATGTTTGTGATGTTCCAGTTTATTCTGAGAGCTATGTCGAGTTATTACAAATTAAAATTCAATTACTTCTGAAGATTTTTTAATTTAAATATCAATTTCATAATTTGTCAAAACATATATATATATAAATAAATAAAATAAGGCTATGCGAGTACTCATATTTCGAGCTTTGAACCGAGCTCATCGCTTAAGCTCGAGATCGAGATCGCAAGTTTTGTAGGATTGTCATTTTCGAGCTTTCACTTGATGTACTTAATAATAAATTTTAAAACGCTTTGAACCGAGCTCATCGCTTAAGCTCGAGATCGAGATCGCAAGTTTTGTAGGATTGTCATTTTCGAGCTTTCACTTGATGTACTTAATAATAAATTTTAAAACTCAATAGTAAGCAAAGTCTATTTAATTGAGATATCAGCATTTCCACTTATAAATCATTCGGTTTAAGTAAATTGTTAAAAATTAATTTCAATTTTCACATTAATTTAGAACCACTTTCGACCAGTAAATTTATTCAAGATTGTCGTCCATGTTGAATTATACTTGATTGAAGTTGTATACTTGTGTTGCTATGACAAAGCAATGAAAATGAAAATATCCAAGAAGATTACTAAATAATTGAATTATTCTTTTTAGTTTATTTACCTGGTCCCTTTCTAAAATAATAATTTATGTTAAATTTAAAATGTAATATCAAGAATATATCATTCTATAAATGTTTTCAAACCTAAGATATTTAAAACTCGTATAAAATAATATATTTAGCAACAAAACTAGCTCTAGTTTAGTTACTACTTAGTTATAGAATTATGTTGGTTAGCCTGTTTAAAATCAATGTTGATCTTATTTTTTGCATACATATTTTACCAAACTTATTTCTATTAAAAAAGCATTTACTATTTCATATTGTTGCTAGAAATATTATTTTAGTCATATTATTTTTAATTTTATAGTATCAGCATCAATTTTTATAAGCATTAAAAATTGAATTGAAGTAAATTGCTCAGTAAAATATTGTTTAATGAGAGCCTGTACAACACGCATGTGCAACTGCGCCAAGAGGAATGGAAATAGAACAGAAGACGTGATCATGCACGATTACACTAAGAAATAATAAACAAAATACGAAACACTTCAAATTTCTAATTATTTATGATTCCTATGTTTTCTTATAGGGTAAATAAAGTTACTGAAACATATTTTGGGGAAATATTAACTTATTAAAATTCCGATTTTATTAACTTTTTATCCAGACAGTGTAGAAACACTTTACAATAATGTAAAGTGATAGTGAAAGAAGCCAACCTGAAAGGATAGTTAGGTTAGGCCTGGATGTAAACAAACACACTTTTCTATTTTATTTCTAAACTTTTACACTTCATGTGGGGAATGCCAGGCCGCCACCGTGGTTCGGATTCCACGTTAAACTGTAGGTCCTTCATTTCATCTCACAATCACCCTACCATTACACATTAGCGTAAGTGCGTATAAACCGAACGGGTAGTAAGACGCGGTGCTAATTATAATAATAATAATTTTACACTTCCCACTTCTTTAAACTTTCACAGTTGCACATTGTTTAGAATTTTCGAAAATATTTATTTTTCATATGAGGAGACATTGATGAAAAAATAATATTCCCGATAATTCAAACTATTGTACACCTCTGTAAGTTTTGAAGAAGTGGAAAGTGTAAAAGTTTAAGAAGACATGAAGAGGGAACTGTGATTGTTCCTATATAGGCTTAACCCTAACTATCCTTTCAGGTGGGTTTCCTTCACTATCTTACTTTACATCATTGTTAACTGCTTGTAAAATCAAGAAATAAAAAATTGCCATTAATTTATGTGATTAGTATAGTACAGTTTTTGAATTAAATTCTGTAAATTGGGACTGTTTTAATCAACATTTCTTTTAGAGCGTTGGAGGTGTAAAACGATGGATGACCTGATTGAGCTACATAATAAGACTCCCATGTGGAATGATGATACACAATCCTATGTACTCAACTTTCACGGACGTGTCACACAAGCATCAGTGAAAAATTTTCAGATTGTTCACGACAGTGATCGTAAGTATTCATCTTTACGGTGTTTCAAAGAAGCCATATTAACTCTTCAACACTAAAATTTGGCAAACAAAGTTCTCAAGTTAAACTGTGGGTGCAATTCTGCATGGGAAGAAAGCAAGTGTTTTCTCACTACTAGGAAATACAATATAAAAAAGAACATTTAAACATTTGGTTAAATAAAGGGGTTAATTGGATCTAAAAGAATTTGTTATAAGTATACGTTAACTACATAACACTGCCTAGTGTGCTCTTAGTCTTATTTGAAGATTCCTAAAAATTCTAACCTTCCTAGGGACAGCAAATGTCTTAACTTCAATTCCGTTCTTTCTTCAGGAAAATTATTTTATACACTAAAATTAAATAAAAGTTGTTTTATTTAACAATATTCTGTAATATTTCATTTCATGCTGATAAATTTAATTATTATCACAACATGCAAATCAAATACTCGAGATTTTTTTCCCCCCTTTGGATATTACTTAATGCACATAACAAATATGAATTGTATTTCCCCCTGCTTTCAGCGGAGTACATTGTGATGCAGTTTGGTCGTGTCGCAGAAGATGTGTTCACTATGGATTACCGCTACCCACTGTGTGCTGTTCAAGCTTTTGCGATTGCTTTGAGCAGTTTTGATAGTAAATTAGCTTGTGAGTGAGTTAAATGTATAATTTATCACCATGTTTACAATCTTCAAAGTGATATATACAAAGAATCTCATCCCTATATGTATATATAAATATATATATAGCAAGATAGATGGAACAGTTTGAGACGCGCAAAATTTCATTGTATGCCATAAGTCCAAGTGTATTGAAGTCCACGTCGTGGGAGAAATGTTGCCTTACAATACGTTTTTAAGGAATGTGGTTTTAAAAGTATTAATTGTGAATTTTTTATTTTAACCATTACACACAAACATAGTTCACTCTCACAAACTGTAACAGATGCTTTTTTTTTTCACATTCACCACTAAGTTCTTCATCCTTACGTTGAAACAAAAGTTAATGTTAAAAAGAAATTGCTGTAATATATGATCCTATATTTAGTTAAGAGGTAAATTACTTGTCTAATGTTTGTCCATTAGGTTTCCACTAAAATTTGGGTGGGCTAAAATACTATTTATTATGGAGGATAGTAGCCATAAAAAAATTATTATTAAACTTTTTTTTTTAATTAAATTTATAATATTCTTAAATTAAAAAAAATATATTCTTAAGGATTGAAAAACCCATCCCTAAAAAATTAATAATGTAGATACACTAGAGTTGCGACTATCCAGTTTTCGATTATCTGACATGGTTCTTGGTGTTAGTTAACAAGTGGATTTTAAAATAAACAAACCACTACATATCCTCTAGTAGTTAGTAATAAAATTGATCGCATTCACCTTAGAACTGTTACATTGGAGATAGCAAAGCATAACTGCCCTGCATGTGAATGGTATATAATACAGTATTATTGCAGTCACATATGCTTGGTCAGTGTAGATAGTGGCAGTGTTTTGATTTAGTTGGGAACAGAAGTTGTGTCAAGGGGGGTGTGCGCGAAGCGTAGTTACATAAGGCAAACCCATACTGAAAATAATTTACACTTTAATTCCGTATTATTCGACCTGGAATGCTGCCACTTTAGGCCAGATAATCGCGACTCTAGTGTATTCTTAACTTATCGAAACTTGAATTTCTTAGAAAACATACCTAGAAATTGTTGTTTATTTTTTGTGTAGAGGAAATCATATACTTGTGTTATATTTCTGGAAACTAATAAGGTTATACCATAAATAGGCACGATGAGCCAATATAACATTTTTTCCGATATATTTTCTAATTTTTATTAAGTTCAACTATCATAATTTCTGATTTTAATATATAGACTTTTCATTTAAAATATTACAGCTCTTCAAGGAAAACCTCTTGTGTTTTTTAGATTCTTTTTCATATATCAAGGAATGTACATACAAAAATAATAGGAACAAACACATTATGGCTTTTGAACATGGTATACTTATTTGAAACATAACATATTTACTCATGCAATAAAGGTAATTTTAAAATTCCTTTACTTACTCTATGGTATTAAGAACTTGAAAGTTCATTGACACACAAAATAATACCACCTCTAGTTATATCCATTCCACCTCATTGCATCCTATCTTTTTTCAGGTCCATTATAATGTTATCTCCCATTGGTCTAGGTCTTCCCAATGGTCTCTTTCTATTGGATGTGCAAGTCAATCCCCTGAACACTGTTTTAGTTTATCCCATTCATGCTGATTCCTTTTTTGACCAAATATCTCCCTACACAACTTGTTTCCAAACAGATTTTTTTAAATGTAAGATAAGAGATAATGTTTCACACCCATAGAGAACAACTGGTAAAATGATTGTTTTGTATATTCAGAGTTTTAAATTTCTTAAAACTAGGCGAATTTTAATTTTCTTTAGTTACTTATTTTGGCATCGGAAAAATTTCCAATTTTTATTATTGGTATTGGCTCATCTTTACTATAGATTTTGAATGAATTTTAATGTGTTTAAATATCTTGGTTTATTTTTACCATTAATCCCTTTTGAGTTTCATTAATTTATTTATATTGTATAGTAATTGTTTTTCTTATATTTCTTAGAATTGATTTTATTTAATAAGATTATTTTGTTTATACATATATATATATATATCTATAAAGATGGTAATAATTATATTTAGGGATGGGTCAGATCCACTTTTTTCGGAACTTAATCATAGTAACTCTTAATTTATTATATAAAAACAAAATATGAAGAGTAATTAAATTATAACTTTAAAAAAAATGTGAATTCACATTCAAGTGGTGCACTAAGGGTCTGGTCCTATTATTTTGGGCTAAACCATTAGTAATTCTAATAGCATTTAGAAAACTCATATTCAAAATTTGAAAATAAAAATAATTTGAATCTGAAGTATTTTTTAGTTGGTTAAATTCAAATCTTTTAAAATTCAAAGATTCTCTGACCCACCCTAATTTTATTGTATCTACACATATATTATTGAAACCAACATTTATGGACTATTAATTTAAGCATGGGTGCCTTGCAGATTTGTGCTCATGATGCTGAAATGAAATGCAATTCTATTTTATAAACTGTAAATATATATTTATTGCAAATCAAAATTTTCTTAGATATTAAAAAATTGCAATTTGCATTTAAATCACATCTACAAAGTATATTTTAATCGTCAATTGGTATTTTAAGTGCATCAAGGAACTATGTTAAGGAAAATATTTTATAGTCTTTTACAATAAGAATGAAAGCTTAGGTACCAGATAATTATTTATTCCAACATTTAAAATTGCAATTTATACCCATAATTAAAAGTGTTTCATGCATGCACAATAATCATTTTTTTAAATCACTTTTTTGTATATTGTATTTAGTGTTAATTGTATTTTCTTATTTGTATATTGTTTTCATATTTATATTTATAAGAATAGTTACACTTTTTGCTTATAAAGAGCATTTTCAATTCTAGTCATAACTAAAAAACTATTTTTTTTAAACATATATTTTATTAACATATCAAGATCTGTCATAGCTTATTTTATATGTACGGTGAGATATAATCATTGGCACACAATCTGAGGAAGAAAAGTTCCATGTGAATGTCATTATAGTTAAGGAAAGGTTTTATATAGCTTGATATAGACACACTTTGATAATAATTTCATTTTTGTTAAAAATTGTTTTAAGCTTGTACGAATCCAAGGTTTTCAATTTTGAATTGAACTTAAATATTGGCTGACTCAAATCCAAATCGAATCTCATGTCTAAATTGAATTTCAAGTCAGACCTGAATTGAATCTTATACTAATTTGGTTTTTCAAATAGAATCTTACTTTTTTACACCCATTACTGTTTCCAGCTTTATTCAAGCGATACATTTTTTCACAACCTGCTTGCTAGGCCTGTCATAGCTTCATATGCCTTATAATCTAACTTAAAACTAGGACAGGCACAACATCCAATCCCTGGCTGTTAATTTATCACTGTGAGAGGGTAAAACCACATTTTCACAATGATACATTTTTCGGCCATGCTGAGAATCAAACCCTGGACCCTTAGCTCAGTAGGCAGGCATCATACTGCCAACTTAACTAAGTTGTTGGTTCTTTAAATAGAATCTGATTATTGAAAAAAAAAAATTGATCAAATATTTTATTTTAAAAATAAGTTCAAATCAAATAATTTATTTTGGACTTACCATGTGAGTGTTTTAAATTGAATTTATGTTGAATTTTATTATCATGCCAAGTTTTTTTAATACAAACCAATACTAAATAGAGCTGGGCCGATCAGCTAATGCCTGATTAGTCCGAATTGTTGCCAATTAGGCCGATCACCGATGCTGATTATTTTTGTTTTCAATTTTATGTATGAAAGTATGAAATAAAGTGCATTGAGCAAAAACAATTGGTAATAAATAAAATGATAGAATATTAGGAAATGGTAGAGCACAAATAAAAGTAAAAACACACACATCAATATTTCGATGCTATTATAGCATCTTCCTCAGGAAGTAGTGTTTTAAATTTTAATAATTGTATAGAGTAAAATGACTCTTAAAGCAAAAAAAAACTACTTACTTTTACTAGTTTCATAATGTCCATTATAGGTTTGTTTTAATAACATTTGAATAGAAACTTTTAAAATGTAAAGGTTGTTTAGTTATTCTTTCTTATTGTGTTACTGTTAAGACAACTGAACCTGTCTTTAAACAAAAACAAATCACAATAATAAATAGCAAATTTAAATATAATGTTCATTAAAAAAATAATCAAGGCACACAAATTCCTGTACACAAGTAGAATACACTAATTTTGATTTAGATTAAACACAGACTTATATACCGATACATGTTAGATAATTAAAATATGATTTCACATTTATGATTAAATTGGCCTACTGGCCCTAATAACAAAGACAAATCATAACTAGCAAATTTAATTTAATGTTTATGATAAAAAATAATCAAGGCACACATATTCTTGCACACAAGGAGAATAGGCCTACACCTATTTTGTTTTTAGATGAAATAGGGATTTATATCCAATTTATATTAAAATATGGCTTCAATATTTTAGTTAGAAACAACTTTAACTAAGACCATGTTTGTCTAAATGAAAATTGGTTCGATAATATAAAAAAGTTCTTGACAAATATCGCACCCAAATAAACTTTACATAAGTAGGCCGATTAAAAGTTTGTTTGCAGTTATGTGGGCTTTAAATTTTTATTCATAAATACCAGTATTTTGACTGTATGGGTGTAGTGAGCTTCTTTTTCTATCATTGACCAATCCCGCTATGCTGAAGAGTCTCTCTGATGCTACAGACCCTGCAGGTAAAATAAGGTACTTGCTCACCATTTGTTTTAAGTTTTTAAAAGGGGAGCTTCTACAGTAATTGAAAGGGGATTTGTTGGCAGCCAATAATGGTTCCAGAAAATACCTTTCTAAATGTATTTTGGGTGACATTACCATTTGGCCTAGTCTGGATATTTCCTTTGGACGCAATTAATCGGAAGTAAACAGAAGCCTTAGGTCCTGAAGCAGTCTCAACTCTACTCAGTTTAGCAGGTGGTTCCTCTTCCTCGCTCAACTTAGCCTCCAGTTGAGACTTTACTTCTTTTGAAGATTTGGGGGAAATGAACACATCAACTTTGAATCTAGGATCCAATATTGTAGCAAATGAAAAAAGTTTTTTTTTTTCAATGTTGACATAGTAGGTTTTGAGATTGTGCAACACATCTTTCACTATGGGGCCAAGAGATTTGTCCTGGTTGGACTCCGTGTCTAGTTTGATACTATTGACTATAGGGATTACTTCTGATATGGTAGTTTGTTCATTGCTGATTGCTAATGTAGCCTTGTGATTTATATGACTGTGAGTACCTTCTCCACAAGGGACCAATCATGAGTAGACACACCTACATTCAGGTTTAGGTCAGGGAGAAAATACATCACTGATTTCCTTTGACTGTGCAGTCTTTCGAGCATAAGGTAGATGGAGTTCCACCATGTTAGTTCATCCTGTATTAAGTGGCACTTGGGTAAATTGTTTGCCATTTGAAACTCTTTCATTTTTTTTGCTGGCAATTGAGTGTTTGAAATGACCAACTACTCGTCTTGCACGATCACACATGTCATTCACACTTCGTTGGTTCAGCAATGAATGACGAACCATAAGTTGAAGTGTGTGGCCAGCGCATGTTACATGATTCACTTTGGCTTGTTGCAGTGCAATGTTTTGTGCGTTGTTACTGACTACACAATGGATCTGAGACTTTGAAATACCCCGTTCCTTGATGGTATTAAAAAACTCTGCAATGATCTGTGCATTGTGATACTCTGGAGTAGAGGGTATAACCTCCAAACAAAGATTTACAAAAACAAAGTCTTTGGTAAATAAACATTGACATATAGTCTTTAGCTATAGAGGGTCGCCACATGTCGATTGTTAGACTAATGTACTGAAAATTGTTTAGCTGTTTTGGTGTTTTATTTCTCATTTCTTCATACATTTCTGCGATTACTTTCCGTTAAAATATAGTCCTATCTGGTAATTTATAGCTAGTCTCAATATACTGATTAAATTATTAAAACCTGAAAAGAAAGGGATTTTTTTATAAATTATAAACATAAATATTAGCTTATATTATTTTGGTGTTTGGCAAAATCACATATGTCTTAGGTTTGGTAGGGTGAAATGTAATTATTTTAGGTACCTAGGCTTAAATGATCAAAATTAGAGGTCCGGGAAACTTTTTGGTAAGTGTGAATATTTTAATTGGCATAAAACAATATATATTGAATGAAAAGATTAAGTTTATTGAGTAGGCTAAGTTAGACGTTAGATTTACCAGCATCTTCATCCATACTAAATGGCTGCAAATCAAGGCACATCAATTCTCCAATCCGCTTAGTTATCCCTATAGATTTTGGGTGAGAACTGCTGTATTCAGTTTTTTGCTCAAATAATTCGGTAATTGTTTTTTGATTAGCACATACTTTCATTTGAACACTAGTCCCACTAATTGACGTAGATGAAAAACTATTTGTAGAACCACAACTTGAGGCATCAGAATTTTCAACATATATTATAGGTTTACTATCTTTTGAAATTTCACTGTGGTGAAACACGCTCAAATGTCTTGACAAATCACAGGTTGTGAAACCCCTTGAGCTTGTGCCTCCACGCTAAATTGTTTTTGCACTAAATGAGCACACAGCTTTTGAGTTATAATTTGGATTTATTGCAAAATAATCCCACACAAAACTGTTTTTTGTGCTCAAACATATTTGGAAAAAAAAACTCACTTCAATATGATAAAATAAATAATATACGTGCAACGAAAGGCATCTTTTGTTTTTTTTTTTTACTAAAGAAATATTATAAAAAAAATTAATATACTTTTTAACTAATAAAAAAAATTTTAAACGTAAATATTAATATATATTAATGAAATTCATATTGAAATATCAGCTAAACAAATTCCCTACCAGTGGAAAGTTTTGTACTAAGCATTAGAAGAAAAATGGTTTCCATTTAAACAAATTGTGCGCATGTGCGAGATTATTACGTCCGATGTTTCAATTTTTGGGCATCTTTAGCAAATCGAAATAAATCAACACCAATCTGCTAATATTTTATGATTATTAGATTTGTTACCTGTGACCGTTTTTATTTCTAATAATGTGCATCTGCATAAATTGGAATAAGACCTACAGTCAAAATACATATTCTCATTTGTTATTTTGTTAGGAGCGTTGGTTACCCTGTTTATTGCAAACTCATAATAGAAGTAGTGTTTTTATACGTGGGAATGGATTATTAAATTCATCTTTTAGTTTTCAAATTGATATTTAATTTTTATGACTTAAGATTTTAAACTATACCCATACATTTTAAATAAACAGCATTAAAAAAATTAAAATAGAATCTCTTTCCATGTAAATCAAAATGTAGTGTGCATGCATGGTATTCTTGCATCGGATATTTCATTTTATAAATACCTTTAACAAATCGATATAAAACAATACCGATCTGCTAATATTTTATTATGATGGTTAGTGAATTAGTTACTTGTGAGTATTTTTTTTTTAACAACGAGCATAAATTAGAAAAAGGCCTATGGTAAATATATTTATTTTGATATATTTTGTTTGGAATGTTCAATGTGCTGTTTATTGCAAACGTGAAGTCTCTAAGAACAAGCTAATTATTCAAAGATCACATACGAGGGAGAAGGGATAAAAATTTTTAATTTTAGGACTTAAAATATGCCCACACATTTTGAATAATTGGCATAAATAATCAAAGATTCAAACACTGATCATCGGAATCGCCGGTTATGCGATAATCGACTGATGATCAGATTAATAATCAGCATCGACCCGACCATAATAATAAAATATGTTTTAAAAATGTGTTCATTCACTTCATACAAATTTTAGGTTCACTAAAAAAAAATTAAATAATAGCCCTAGCCTCTTAAGGAAAAATACAAAAAATAAATATCACTACACTTTTAAAATCATAGTGAGAAGATGTATTATTATTATTATTATTATTATTATCATCATCTGCCGTTAATATCTAAGTACTTAAAAGATATTCACTGACACAAAAATTTGTCCCTCACATGATTCCTTTGTTACCTGCAACTCTAATTAATTTCTCTATTCACTCAACTGGTTTCCATTCTGATTATATTAATTTGTTAAACAACTGTAAATTACAGCTTCTAATTATTTTGAACTATAACCATCAAATCCAATTTTAGGATGTATTTAGATTCAAAATATTGAATCCTAATCTTTCCTTTCCAATATTAGGATGTGAAGCTTCAAATTGAATTATAGTAAGATTCAAATTAGAAATTTCGTGCAAGCTTAAATAATTTACGTTTGGTGCTGTACACCAGCCACTTAGAACTTTACTTTGTTCCTTTACATTAGCATATACCTAAATTGTCTAATGTTAAAGAATAAAAATATATTTTTTGTAATTTATTATAATGGGTGTTCTAATATAGAGTATGGAAAACACTGAAAATGAAAAGAGGAAGGGATGAGACAGCAAGAGAGTGAAAAATATGCATAAAGAAAGTGTGAGCTCTGGGGATGTAGTAGTTTGAGTTAAGAAAAGGCCTGAAGCAAGGAAGTATGCTCTCTATTATAATAATGGACGAAATAATGAAAGATGTGGAGGAAAGTTTGAAAGCAATAATATTTGCAGATGACCTAATGATATGGGCCAATGAAGAGAAAGATGTTCAGTTGAATATGTGAGATTAAATAGTGAAGTAATATAAAATCAAGTTTAATTTAAGGAATAGACAGGCAGGTGAACGACTAGAATGACAGTTGGAGGAGAGCAGTTGAAGATAGTAGAAAGCTTTAAATACCTGGGGAGTGTGGTATAGAAAAGTGGAAAAAAAGAAGCGAAATCAATAAGAGAGGGAGGCAAGAAGAATATTTTTTTCAGAAGAGTGAGAATAATTAGGAACAAAGATGTGTATGAGTGTAAAAGAGTGATCTACACTATGTGCTATGTAGACAGCGGAAATCTGGGTAATAAATGAGCAGGATAAAAGCATAATTAAGTCTGTGAGATGAAATACCTGAGAAAAGCTACAGGAGGGAAATGAATGGATAAGATGAGAGGGTGAGAGAGATAGTTAAGGATGAACCAGTGCAGAACAGGATAGAGAAGTCATGACCAAGGCCATATGAGAGGATATCAAAGAAGATGTTGGATATATAAATGGAGGACAGGTGCCTGAAGAGATTGCAGAGGAGTGTGGAAGAGAGATTAGAGAACTGGGTCTTGTTGAAGGAGTGATGGTAAGGAGAAAGACTTTGGAGAGGCTTATGTTATAACTAGACCTGGCCATTTCATGATGATTATGTTTTGGTTTTAAGTTTTAAACACACTATATCAATGTTTATACAGAAATACTTCCTTGGCTGTAAATTAAAATAAAATATAAGTTTTTAGACAAGACTTATTGTTAACTCAAATATTTTAGAGTGAAAAGCAAGGCAAAATAGGCACAAATCTTTGCTCACTGTTTACTATCAGTATTTTGATCTCTATGTGTCTTTGTGAAAGGGAATTGACTCAATTGAGCTTTATTAAAGCATTACAAACACTCGCCATTTTTACCTACTGTTTATAATATATCAATGTTGTGTACATGCAATGAAAGTAAACTAATTGTAAACTAGTTGTATAGTTGTGTTTGAATGTATGCCACTTCTTCAATTTAAAACTTTTTACTAAAACTATTTTTTTTATATAAAATAAAATAAGTAGTACCATTCTTTGTGGGTAATTATGTAATTTGACAGATATGGTGTTGTATGTTGAGGTCTAGAGCCTTGGACGTGACAAACTTTTATTTAATATCTTAGATAAGTGAATTTAGAAAATGTTATTAGTTGATAGGTAAATTTGGCAAATATTGTTATTTTAGGTCAATGTGAATTTGGCAAATGGTTTTAGTTAGGGCGAATATATGAATTTGGCAATCACTTTCTGTTGAGAGGTGTGAATTTTCAAAATTCTACTAGATGAGGTCTTATCTGTAATTTGGACAAAAACAGTTAGCTAAAACCTATAGTAGTTAATTTTAATATTTAAAATGCTATTAGATGTAATATTACCTGTGAACTTGACAAATATATTAATTGAGAAAGCTGGATTGCTTTAGTTTGCTAAATTCTACTAGATTAAGTGTTGACCTGTAAACTTTACAAAAAAAAAAGCGGAGAACTGGATTTCTTTAATTTGCATAACTCTCCTAAACTTAAGTCTTTCATGTGAATTTGACCGAAACAGTTGAGAATATGTTCATTTTAAGGATGATACTAAATTAGGTCTTAACTAAAAATGGAGTGTTCGAATCATATGGGATTTGAGACTCATAAAATGTTTAAGAAAGTATCTTGATGCTTCAATTTCAAATGACAAATATCCTAAGCAATTGGTAAAATGTATTTGG
The DNA here is from genome assembly GCA_039000515.1 of Timema cristinae. Lineage (NCBI taxonomy): Eukaryota > Metazoa > Arthropoda > Insecta > Phasmatodea > Timematidae > Timema > Timema cristinae. The sequence continues at coordinate 55,836,763 of JBCFYV010000003.1, read as the reverse complement.
GAGAAGATACAGGAACTCAACCTTTCCTGTACCTTCTTCCAAATACATAGACAAAATACCTCAAAGTGAAAAGAGGTTTTCTTTAAAGAGCTAAAGAGCTGGGGTCAGCAACAAATAAATCAATAGGTCTATCCAAAGGTGTCATGTTTCAGTTATTTGCTATCTTTAAATTTTTGGGTTTTTTTTTACTATCATACACATCACTTTGGTATTTGCTACATTTAAAAAAAAAATTTTTTAGCCTTTTGTTAAATGATATAGCAATATAAAAATAAACAAAGTAAACCTCTTTTCACTTTTTTGAGGTATATTTTATTATATATAGAAGAAGGTACAAGAAACATGGCTAGAAACTAATAAAAGAAAACACACAATATGGCATATATGATGAAAAGAAGAACTTAGTTCACTGTCGCTGGACAAAGAGGTAATGGCTCTCTCTTGTTATTCATTCCTTCCATATGCTCCAGTGTGTCTTATCATTTTTTACCTATTTCCTTTTTCTACCCCTTTTTGTTTCCTCTTCTAGGAAGTTGTGTTTTAAATTTCACACTCCCTCCTAGATCTCTAATTTTGAAACTTTTGATAAAACCTGCTAGCAAACAAACTCGCGAAATTCATTATTTTGCTAACCGCATACTATACCAAAAGAGATAATTTTGAATTGTTTCTAATGTTGTATGAGTTGGTGTGGTGTTGTGTCGCTAGTGACCGAGTTTTCAATCCAACAACACTGAAAAACCGATAACGTTCCAAAGGATTGACCTGATGGAATACAAACTCACCATTGTACAAGATACGACAAAAGTAAATACTATTATATTGAATGCATTGTGTAAAACCTTGTTTGGATTTATTATGAAACCAACTTTCATTTGTTTGCTTCTAAGTTTATTATCTCACTGTTTGCACAAATTATATAAGTATCAGTTAAACATATTTGTATTTTAATATATTTGGAAGAAGGTATAATAAAGATGGATACAAATACATAAAAGGAATGAACACAATATGGCTTATACAATGAAAATAATACAGTTCATACTTTACATTGCTTCCATTAGACAAAGAAGTAATGGCTGACTCTTGAAGAAAATTGATTGTTACTGCCCCCTCCCGGACCTAGGTTTTATCCTATCGGAACTCATCAGCAGGGAGTGTGATTCTATTGTGATGAGTTCTGATAGAATTAAACCTAGGTTAGGGGATTGGGTGGAAACAATCAATTTTCTTCAAGAGACTGCCATTACCTCTTTGGTCAATCTCAGCAATGTAAAGTATGAACTGTATTATTTTCAATGTATAAGCCATATTGTGTTCGTTCCTTTTATGTATTTGTATCCATCTTTATTGTACCTTCTTCCAAATATAATACAATTTCCTCTTAAAATGAAAAGAGGTTTTCCTTGTAAAGATACATTCTTCTTTTAATAGTTCCTTAAGCTCATTTGGTAGCATCCATGTCTGTAACATTGGAGTTCACAAGATCAATCCCCACTCGTTTCTAATATTTAAATTTTTTCTGAATAAAAAATAACTTAATTTGAATTTAGTATAGATCTATTTTAGTATAGCATTTTTTTTAAACATTAATATGGTAGATTGACCTGAAGGTTTTCACTATTCCAATAATAATTAGCTTGTTAAGTCTTATTTTTAAATATGTACATTTTTATGTCATAAAACCCATTAATTTAGTCTTAAATAATCACCTACACACAACATTTCAAATATAACATACTCTTTTAAATTTACCTTGTTTAATTATTTTTATATAATTATTCAAAACAAAATATTCATGCTTATTAATACAATTTATGAAATGAAAGGTTAATTTTTTTCAGTATGCTAAGTCAGGACTCAGAACTTGGGAACTTTAGGTTATGAGAATGTCACGCTGCAAACTCGATAGAGTTGTCCTCTTGTTGAGAAGGAGGAAATTAAATTAAATTATTATCATTTCACACAAACAATATTTTTAATGAAGGAGTGCATGAAGCATTCAAAGCAATCATATTTTTTAGTTCTGTAAACCTATTTTGTACAATTGGTAGGTTTATTTCAACAAAATTATCCAAAACTGAAGATATATGGCATCCATCTTGTTTTATTCTGCTCTACTCAAAAGACGAGTCCTGTCTCGCATGGTGTTTAGCTGGCGAGGAGAATTCTATCACAATCCACCAGTGTGACATCAGTTTTCGCATCTCAGGTGTTCCAAGATTAGGTATTTGTGAGATTGTGTGGGAAATGTGAGCAACTCTCGCAACCCTCACCTTTTAAAACTAGGGGTCCTGATGCGTTCCACTGGAATTAATCCTAGGTTAAGGGACTGGGTGGTAAAAATCAATTTTTTCTAAGAAGCAGCCATTACCTTTATATCCAGTGGCAGCAATCTGTGTGAACTGTATTCTTTTAATTGTAAAAACCATATTTTTCATTTCCTTTTATCTGTTTATATCTCTCTCATCTATCTTCTTCCAAATACAGCATGATTTTGAATGATCATGCAAAAATGATAAGGGTGGAAGATGGTGCCTTAATGACTATATTGCTATAAAGACCTCGTGGTCGGCATTGTCCCTGTAAGGTGTTAATCATAATCATCAACTGTTTCCAGCCTGTTGCCAGGTGAATTTAGTAAAATGCCTCCATCTTCCTCTATCCCTCCACAACTCTTTCTCCTTTAATTACTTCCATTCCTCTCCTCTTGCTTCATTTTATCTACACCTCCCATCTCTTTATTGGCCTCGCTTTTCTTTTTTCCCCACATACTCCATTTCCAACATTTTTCTTTGGCAGCCTCTCTTTTTCCATCCTTATTACATGCCCATGCCAGTCTTTGTTCCTCTACTATCTCATGTACTCCCTATACCCCCACTTAGTCCTAGGTAACTTCATTCCTAAGCTCTTTTTTTTATCCTCGTTACATCTAACATTCTCCTCACAAACTTCATTCCCATAGCCTCCACACTTTCCTTGTCTCTCTTACATTCGCTGTCAATGTTCCTGCTATATATGTGACAGTGGATACAAAGTACGCCCAGTAAGGTGCCATGGAGCCTTAAACATTTGAAGGGTTGCCTGAATCCAGGCAAATTTTCTGGCATATAAGTGGCACTACAGCTAGGTGTTATTGGCACTATCGAAATGTTGTGCCTCATCCAACCAAAGGTCACATAATTACTGCGAGTATGCCTCATTACCCAGGCAACAGGTTCATCATACAAGAGCGGACACAGAGATGGAGGAATGCACAATCAAGGAGCTAACTGACATGCACCTTGCTTATGGGTGTAATAAGGCATGCTACAGTAATCATGTAACCTTTGGTTGATGAGGCACAACATTTAGATAGTGACAATACCATCATCTAGAGGTAGCTTTGCTGGGATGCCAGAAAAGTTCCTAGCACCTATATTTGAAGTTTCAGAGCACCTTACAGGGACATCGCTTACTATAGTTTTTTTATATCAATATAGTTGCTATAACACCATCTTCCACCCATTTCATTTTGGCACGCTTATTCAAAATAACCCTATATAGTAAAATAATTTTTGTACAAGTACCTGGCTGGTGGTTTGTCCACCCTCCTTTAGATGTATAGCAGTGCATTTTCTCCAACCCTTCTTGATCCCTTCCTCCTCATATTAATCTTTTAGCCTTTTATTAAAAGATATATCAATATAAAAAAATTAAAGCTCAACTAGTGTAATTGTAATTTAATATTATTTTGTTTGGTGAAACAAAAGATTGATTAAAAGATTGGATGTTTGAAAAATATAGCTAATAAAATGACATTGCTATGTTAACCTACAAACTATCACTTTAAACTATCATCTCTGAATGAAACATAATGAAAAGGCTAATTCTTTGTAAACAATTAATTGTAATATCATGGGAAAACTAAATAAACCTGAACTCAATCTAAGGATTTAATTCTTGTACTTTTGGGCTAAAGTCAAGCATGTTAATCCAGTTATAACTTCTTTGTATAAAATTTAATAAACAAATCTGTTCATATACTTTATATGTCTATATTATATTCAGTGTGATGTTATAATTTTGTTTAATATTTTAATGTGCCTACATTTTAGGTTTAAAATGTTACATAGTTTCTCTTTTACATATCAAAAAATAGTCTGAAAAGCATTTAATCATTTGTAAGATCTAAAATCTAAATATTATATCCAAAAATTTAATAAGTTTAAAGAGTTGTATTCTCAAAATATATTTTAAGCATCAGTCAGCAGTTTAACATGCCACTGAATTGCAGATGTTTGCACTTTTCAACAAAGAAAATACTTTATATTTAAGAAATATTTGCTCTGAAAAAACATATATTCCTATGTAAGTAAAATGTATTGTAAAACTAAATCTTAAACACACTACCACTTAGAATAATTGTGTGTTTTATAGCTTTATATTTTATAATAGATTTATTATTTATGAATAAATGACCTTTTAAAAAGTGGATTGTATCTTCTATTTACTTAATATTCTCAATATTGTAAAAAATTATATTGATGAGATACCTGAAAACCTTTTAAAAAATCAATTTAAATCATAACCTTTTATTTAGAGCAATAATCAATATTTTAAAATGTGCATCACATTGGTTTGGACTTTTTAAATGCTTATAATTTTTTTATTACTATGTAAGATGAGTCATTTCAAAGGATCAATATAATTTATTTTTATTTCAGATAATAAATCTTTATAATACACCACTATTCTACTCACCAAATGATTAAATTATTGCATGGAGCACAACATTACCTCAATTCGTAATATTGTAAAATATAATTAGTAGGCACAGATGTGTCCAGTACCTGTGTAAATTAAGTAACCACTAAGACAAAATTAAAAACGCAAACTAGTTATTTATTTAGCCAGCTAATTTACAAGAACTTATGATAAATACACCCACTTCAGTGGCCGGATAATATAAGGCAGGTCTGGCCTGGCCAAGCCAAATCGTTGCGCGGGCCACTTTTACAAACTACAATTTCCCGTGGGCCACACATAAAATAAAACAATTTTGAAAATATAAAATCAAATATCATAAATTTTGTTTTCTACATCTGTTACTGTTTCCATCATCTGCGGCCTTGTCACTTTTTTATTAAAGTCATATATTTTCCACTACCGGCTTGCTAGGCCTGTCGTACCTTCTTATGCCTTATAATTAACTTAAGATTAGGAAAGACACAACAGCCATTCCCCGGCTGTTAATTCATCACTGTGAAAGGGTATTTCACCAATGATAAATTTTTCTGTCTGCTGGGAATCAAACTCAGGACCCTTAGCTCATTAGAGAGATATGCTACCGACTTAGCTAAGGTGTCGAATAAATGCCATAAACATTTATTACTCCTTCCTTTTGATCCACACACTCTGCCTTAATATATTTGCTTCGTCACTCTATTTACACTCATCCTCTCAACATGCCCAAACCAACATAAGATGCTTCTTTCACATTGACGTATTGGGTTCCCTTTCAAACCGGACATCTTCAGCACACATTCATTACTGACTCTGTCCATACGAGTTTCTCCACATAAATTTCTCAGATATCTCACACCAACCACATTCACCTGGCTGATTGGTTACATTGTAGCTAAAAGATAATTTCCATGTTCTAAGCTTCTCTATTCATGTACGATTAACTGTACGAACAGCTTATAACCTGAACGGGTTGTAAGAAGAGGTGCTAAAAGAACACCAAAAACAATTGTACGAACTTTAACTCAACTCCATGTTATTTACTTTCGTGTACAAATGTTATTGTACTCGGCAACATAAAGCCGGCCCCCGAGTCAGCGAGCATTAGCTGGGTCTCAATTGTTGATCACAGCTCATTGGTAGCTGTTGATTTATGCACATCCATCACAGACTGCCTTAAAATATGCGTTAAGAATTATCCTTAGTACGGGATGAATCCTGGCTAGCTCTCTGGTAAAGCTTTGGCAGGCTAAGCCAAGCGTCCCCGGTTCGATTGCCATGTTTAGGTGTCATTTTTCATATGTACGAATATTCATTAGGGAGCATGAAAGTAAAATTCAAACAACTATAGAATGATATAACATCTTCACTGCCCACTTCGTGGACGCACGGTCTAAGGCATCATTCTCACAATAAGACTGGACTGCCGATGACGGGGAGATCAGAGTTTTATTCCCAGTTGGGTAGATTAAAGGTAGTTTTTTCTAAATTTCCCACTCTCACTACACGTAATTGTGGGTACAAACTTCCTCTAAATTCAACCTTCCCCATCTCTATAATTTTTATTATTATTTTATTATCACCACGTGTTACTACCCATTCGGGTTATACACCTATGTACTAATTACACTAATGGCTTAGGAATTTGGAAGGTTTAATCGAGAGGAAATGCACCTGCACCTGTGTGGAAGAAGAGTGGAAAACCATTTAGGAAAATCACCCTCAGTGCACCCAACCCAAATATCCCTGTCTTCGGCGGTCTAGTCTAACACTAGAATAGCGTGTTAGACCACGCAGCCTTCGAAGCGGATCTAAAATAAAATTATAGATCTCAAAAAGTCAAAAGTAGCCCAGTTAGGAAAGTCAGTAGCCAAAGGATCCCACAAGTAGCCGAATTCACTAATTTCGCCGGCAACCCTGCGCCGAACCGCTGCTTATATCTGTGCATTCTCCAGTGGTGTGTTGCTTGCTCTCTCTACACTGTACGGCTCCATAACAACGCAGCTACAAACATCTCCCGAGACTTGCTTTGACAAGGTGTGTTGTCACTCCTAAATGTAGCTGAATTAAAAATAAAATAAAAAGCTATTCCTAAGGGGTTTACGACCCCTTAGCCCCCTCTCCCTTCTTGGTGAGCCACTGCTTGTTACCATCTTATTAAGTCAGGAGATGTCTAAATTCCGGAAATATATGCAAATATCGAACAAACTTCCTATAATATTATTACTATACATTGAATATCGTCGTGTGCTAGTCCCCAACCCCATCAAACAGCCGTTGTAGGTTGGTCTGTTCTCACTACAAACAGTATTTTTCTTTCTTTTCCTATGTTACAGTAATCTTAACCTATAATAGTCTGCCCAATTTGGGCAGTAATCTCAAGCTCTAACCCAAACAAAAAATTGTTTATTTGTTCTCCGCATTCATGTATTAGTACCAGAAGGGCAAATATCGCCTAATGGTAAAAGTTTATTTTTTGTTTCGCACCAGGTCTACATATGGAAATGTCTACATAGCCCTGGTGGAGTACCAATTGTCCCCATTACCGACCCCGGAGCTTCCCTCGCTCAGAACTAGGGATGGGTTGTGAAATCATAACCTACTCTGACGTCACATTCACAACTTGTTCCTGACAGACGAAAGGAGCTGTTCATTTTTGTTACTGGTCCACAGGAACAGGTCCAAAGTAGCCTTACTCCTCATATGTCATAGACAGCGCTGTACAGGTCCAGAGCAACCTTGTTTCTTTATGCTCCGGAGATATTTTGGAGCAGTCATACAGTAGAAAGGAAGCGGATGCTTTGTGTTCTTGTCACAGTGCTAAGATCAGGTCCGGCGTGACCTTACTTATATATTATATAAGCCTAACTTAGAGTTGGTTTGGGAGTCACAAATGAGTTTTGAAGGGGAAAGCTTTCGTAGTACAAAACATTATTTCCACAATACAAGCACAGTATGTGATGTATTCTCACAATAAATTGTTACGTTGATGATTAACATTGATGGGACCCGCTTGGTGGTAAAATTATTTAAGGCAAGGGTCAGATTTTATCTAGCCCACAAAATATTTAGCAAACAAACAATTTGTTCAAAAAATTGACTTAATAGCTAATTACTAATTGGGAAATGTAAAATTGAATTTTTTTTTCAAATTAACCAAACATTTTTTTAAACCCATAAAGCCCGCGATACCAAAAAGGTTACTAGCCTTTGGTCTCTGGCTTCACCCTCGCACTAAAATAACTACTGATTACAGGGAGATTAGGTTCAATTCCGGTAGGCTGCACTGACGGTGATTTTTCCTAAACGTTTTCAACTCTCATTCTAAACAAATGTGGGTGCACTTCCTCCAGAATCAACCATCTTCATCTCTATCACATTGGCGTAATTAGCATAAATGCATATAGCTCGAACGGGCGGTAGATGCGGTGCTAAGAAAAACTAGGCTGGAAGTAGGTACGAATATAGTCAACTGTGGCAAAAAAAAGGAGCATGTTAAAAGATAAGGTCCAGTGGGGGAGCAGTAACAGATTGCTCCTCCAATAAAGGAGCAGTTTTTCCCATCCCTATTATGCACAAGGCCAAGCAATACAGCTTTCTTTTGTGCTGGTAACGGGCAAGTTTTTGGTTGACATTCTTAATATACAATAATACAAACAACCGCCAAAACTTGTAAAGATGGGCGATAAAACACTGACTGATTTTTTTCACCGATATCATATGATCACCGCTATTCCCATCCCAGTGACTCGATTAAAAAGTATCGGTGATTGAGATATCAGTGATCGGAGATACTCCATACTCGCATCGGATGGCAACAGTTAAGCTACTATCACACGACACTTGTTTTACTAGAAATCAAGTGTGCTAGCTAGCGTCTAGATACTAGTGATGGGTCAAACTAGCTCGTTGACGCGAGCTAGCTCACATAAGCTCGCTCACTTAAAAGAGTCGTTCATAAGAGTAATATCGTTCACCGCATGGTTGGTTTGCTCACTAGGGTTGGGTTGTGAAATCATAACCTGCTCCTTTGTCACTGCTCTTCTGACGTCACATTCACAACCTGTTCCTGACAGATAAAAGGAGCTGTTCCTTTTCGTCACTGGTCCACGGATCAAATACGCGCTGTAACAGGTTCAGAGTAAACTTGTTCCTCGTCTCTCTGTCACAAGCAGTTCTGGAAAAAAGGTCCCAAATACGCGCTGTAACAGGTCTGGAGTAAACTTGTTCCTCGTCTCTCTGTCTCAAGCAGTGCTTGAACAGGTCCAAAACAGTTTTGCTTCTCGTCTCTGTCGCAAACAGTGCTGTAACAGGTCCGGAGCAACCTTTTTCTTTTATGCTACGGAGATATTTTGGAGCAGTCGACACTAGAAAGGTAATGGATTTTTGTGTTCTTGTCACAGCGTTGAGATCAGGATTGAAGGGACCCACTTGGTTGATAAAATTATTTAAGGCAAGGGTCAACAACTTATATACTGATTTTATTTAGCCCACAAAATATTTAACAAACAAACAATTTGTTCAAAAATATGGACTTAATAACTAATTACTACAGGGGAAATGAAAAATTGAACTTTTTTTTTATTTACTTTTTTTAAATTAGCCAAAGATTTTTTTAAACTCATATGGCCCGCGATATCAAAAAGGTTGCCAACATTTGGTCTCTGGCGTCATTTTCGCACTAGACTGGACTGCCACTGACAGGGAGATAAAGTTCGATTCTAGTTGCGTGAACTGAGGGGGACTTTTCCTAAACGTTTTCAACACTCATTCCAAACAAATGTAGGGGCACTTCCTCTAAAATCAACCATCTTCATCCTTGACACATTGGCGTAATTATAATACATGCGTACAACCCAAACGGGCAGTAGACGCAGTGCTAAAAAAAACTAGGCTGGTAGTAGGTACGAATATAGTGACTGTGACAAAAAAGGAGCAGATAAAAGGAACAGGTCCAGTGGTGGAGCAGTAGCAGATTGCTTCAGCTCCACTAAGGGGTAGTTTTTCCCATCCCTAATTTATAGTTGTTTTTTTCGTAGTACCGAACGAAGAACGACAGAAGAGTCGTGAATGATAAACACTCCTGACTCTTTCCAGAACAAATGAACGAGAGCGAAAAGAGTCGTGAACGACTTGCTCGCGAAGCGAGAGTCGCTCGTTCACAGTCTCTTGTTAAAGAGTCGTTCAATTGATTTGCTTTGAAAAAAATTGTGTTCTAATGAAAGAACTATAATGAGGTTTTTAGTGCAGACACATTTTCACTCTGTTTTGAACGTTTTTTCCTACTTGAGATAGATGGGTAGTATAAGCGTAGAAATGATCATCATGGATTGAATTTAACTTTGATACAAGATTCATTCCTTTAACACCAATACTTTTTACAGTTTGATGTGCTTAGTTAAGAGCTCTTCACGCGCGCCAGGTTTTCGTTAAACTTTTACTAGCTTTACAACAATTATTATTATCATTATGTTAAATATCGGTAGTTTCAATCACTATTTGTTGTGCACTATATTAATAATATTTTATTGTAAATTAGTGAATAGAATAATCCTAAATTTATAATTGTTGTCCACTTTGTCCAAAAATAATTCAGTTCGGCCATTAAAACGTTTACCTTCTGTGTTAAGGGTCCTAGGTTTAATTCCTGACATAATATATATTAATCTTTGATGAATTGTCAGCCTAGGAACTGGATGTTGAGAATTTCATAGTACTGTATTAATTCATTTTATAAGTCATGTGCTGATATCATAAATGTGTTCAGAAAGTGAACATTAAATATTCTCGGTAAAAAAAAAACTAAAAAAGTTGAACGTGCTGTAGTAAGTTATATTAACAAACTCACTATTACTATTACTTCCATTATTAAATAACTATTATAATGTCAAGCGTTCCTTTAAATACAATCGTCATTTATTGACCGAACAGCATGCGTGAGGAGCTCGTAACTAAACACATCAAACTGTTAAAAGTATCGGTTTTAAAGGAATGAGTCTTATATTAAAATAAAATGCAGTTCATGGTGATCATTTCGTACACTTATATCCCTTTGTCTCAATTAGCAAAAAACTTCTACACAAAGTGAAAATATGTCTGCACTAAAAACCTCATTATAGTTCTTTAATTAGAAAACAATGTTTTCAAAGCAAACTAATTGAATATGGGGATTTTAATAATATCCTCATTTCTTATAAGGTTTTTATAACAAATTCTGAAAAACACTACTGGGATTGTCGGAGATAGTCATACTGATGCCTTTTTCCAATGGTTCCCAACCTGAGGGGCGTGGAACGATTAGGGTAAACGTTTAAAATCAGCTAAGAATTGAAGTTTTTTCTTATTTCAATCCCTTTTCCAAAATTATTAATATGATTGGAAAATCAAATTAGTTACCTACTTAACATTTTCATAGAGCTAAACTCATTCTTTTCCTAGCAATTGGTCATGGTAGTTTTTATTTTAAGCATCACAAAGAACCATGATTAAGAAAATGTTGACATTTTAATCGCCAAACGAGATGTAATTTGATACAACCAAAACACAAACAATAAACATTCCTGTGGATGATAGGATATAAGGTGGGAAAAAGCAATATTCCCTTTGTATTGATGCTCCGAGCAAGAGCTGTGAGTTCACTGTTTGTGTGAAAATATCCAAATATTTGATGGCGTCACCCCAAGGCCGTAGCTAGCCGAACATTTCAGGGGGGAAGTTTGGGGAGCACAGCCCCCAAACTGCTGGAGGCTACACAAAAATCATAAGCAATGAACGCCTATTGAACTGTTTGGAAAGTTCTTTTTTATGATAACTCAGACCATATATTCAAACAATGTAAATGCTAATGCCTATTTTTTCATAATTTAGAATTTTACCTAGAGCCCTCTTCCTTAAAGTACGAACATTTGCATTGAATACTTCTTAAGTTAAAATATGTCTAGTCCGGGTGATTTTAGAGCTGATTTAGTATTTCTTATAGAGAGCCGGAGTTTAAAATAATATTGTTGGGAGAAAAGATAAAACCACGTGGCCAATTACCTGGAAGGGGTAAGCAAAGATTTTGTAGCCTCAGTAGGTTCCTAGCTCCTCCAGCGACCCTATATATTATCATATTCAGATAAATAAAACTTTTTTTACTTTTACAAAAGTTATTACTATTATTTTGATATATTCATAAGTCAAGTCATATGATCCATAGGTTACTTTGATAGCTATTATCAATAATAATAAAATAACAATATAGTAAAAATTATCCATGTAAATACAATAAAATATATTTGTGTTTTCTTAAAAGGTTTTGTTCTTCCAAAAACTAATGTACACCAGATAGTTTTGTCGCTGTTTATATGTTTTCAAACAGTTTCAACTTGAAAGGTTTTCTGTGTCCTGACCATCAAGACCTACCTTTTTCACCACTTGGCACTCTATCTACACACAATAATACTTCCTATTTATTTTGTCAACATTTTGTTTTATTATAGGCTTACACAGCTTATTGCCTGATCAATGGTCTGTACTGTGTACATAATCACAAAATAGCTGTAAAAATGTATTTTAACATAAGAATGGTAGCAGGAACTAATTTTACATCTTTTCTTATACCTTGCTTTTGAAATGGTTTGAAATAAAAATTATAATAAAAAAATCTACTTTCGATGGGAAATTGAACCCCCAACCTGCTACCCCTAGTTATGGCCTTGCGTTTACCACTTAAAATTTGGTTGCCCACCACATTGCTTCCCCTTTACGTAGGACACTTCCATGCAAACAGTACATTAATTAATATTTTCTCCTCGCTGTTTCGTTCGCTCATGTAGAACAGCTCCTAAAGGTAATCCGTTCGCTGGATTGGTACGGCATGTACCGCACTTTTACTATCCGCGTTGATAACACTTACAGTACATCCAAATTTAATAATAAAATTATATAATATCAGATTTTCATAATTTTATGTAACTTCTCTTTATAAATTAATTGTAATATTCTAATAAGTACGGTATGGTTTTCAAACATATCTACCGGAGCTACAACACATCAATTATTTTGTATAGGCCTAGTAGAATTTAAGTTAGGGTTCATAATACACTATATATAATTTGGAACATGTTATTATCAAAGCAGGATATATTAATAGCTCATTGAGGGCTTTTTTAGTTGTTTGCATTTCACGACACAAGCAAGAGGCAATTATATTATTTTGAAGTTAACTTTGTTCTTACTAGAAATTATGACACACGTAAGGTTAACTATATCAATCAACAGCTGAGAATGCTAACATAGTTCATTTAATCCGAATACACCACTCTTGGAGACTGTTGAATTATCATTATATAGCTTGGAAAAAATAGTTTTTATCATTCGATAGATAACGTCATTCAATAGTAGTGACCATCACTACAGTATACAATCCCAAATACACAGAAATAGCTGGAATGGTGGAGACAGTGGAGCCTAAAGGCGTGCACACTGTGGATATTTCCAAATGACGTCACCGTCAAGTACGGGCGGCACTTGATTTTAATTCCCTCACGGTAACTTTCTGTCTAATGGTGGAGCATCCATTGCTGGAGCTATCGAAGTATTGCGCGCACCTTGATAATAAATAATGCTTTGAATTTGTTTGAAGTAATCTTCATTTCACTAACGCGATCACTGAGGTACCCAGTGCGTGCTTATCTTTAGGGAGGTGTATGTAAGTACCGATTTCTCTGGCAACGTTGAAGATTTACTAGAGATTTAGAACTGGCCACACTTTTATTTCTGTTTCCTTCTACCGTTTATGAGGGACTGGCGTTAACGCGACTTGTCTATTCGAGAGAATTTGACTGACTGACTGACTTATTATTATTATTATTATTATTATTATTATTATTATAACCGCGTTCTACTTCCCGTTCGGGTCATACGCACTTACGCTAATGTGTAATGGCAGGGTGATTGTGAGATGAAATAAAGGACCTACATTTAATTTGGGATCCGAACCACGGTGGGGCTTGGCATTCCACACATTCACAAGTTGTAATTAATACACGTCTTATCAGAGGTGAGGGAAAGGTTTGGCAATCAGATAAATCTGTTCTGGAACCGAGGATTGAACCCCGGACCACAAGCACAGAAGTATGGCACCTTACCTCTAGACCACCAGGTCACCAACGACTGAAATATTAATCAAGCCAATGAAAACGGAAGAAAACCAAGTGAAGTTTAATTCTGTTTGGGATTATTTGTCCCATTTGTTGTGACTGTCTCATACACGCTCGTGATTACGCGTACAGTTTAACCATGCCCGGCTAAAACTGCAAACGGAGAAACGCTTTGGTCGTAAACACAGATACCAATTCAAACGTGAAAACACGATTAGTGATTTAAAAAAAAGCCTACATAATTTATAATTATCCAACTATCCTTGTTATATTTTTGAATGTTAATTTTATAACAAAGATTCAAATCCTAATCAATGTTAAACGAAAAAGTTTTTTTAAGAGGAAAATATAATTTTTATGGGATGGCTATCCTGGTATTTTAGAATAATAAATCAAAATCAAAATGGTTGATGTTATTAAATCATTTAGAAGACGTGGGAGTAATCAAGTAAAATGTTAATTTGACGTTCAAGTAGGTTAAAGATAATAAAATAAATAGTATTAAAGTAAATAATGGAGTCCTGTGTCACCGTAGAAGACAAAGATGAGGTTCGTGAACTTCAAGACATGGTCAGGAAACTAAAAATGCAAAATGAACAGCTAAGATCCCAAAATCGCAAGAATGGATTAGTTGACAATACGTTAAGCGTTTCTGATTATAGCAATGCAAATCAAACTGTTTCACCATGTGAACTAGAAGACATGCATGATATTTTAGAAATCAATAGCAATGAATTTTTGGACTGTGAAAGATGGTAAGGATTATCTTATATTATTTTGATTTGTCTATAAACCTCTTGATTGGTAAACTAAAAACGCACTCTTTTAATTATTAAGTAAAAAACTCAATTCATACAAGCAGCTGCCGTATAGTGTGAGTGTAGGGAGGGATTCTTTGTTTTTTACCTGTGTCAAATTATGAAGGTTTTCTAGCACCTATAACCACAAGTTTTTGAAGTTTCCTATTATAACAAAACAAACATGATTAAAATAATTAAATTGTTCAAAGAAATCAGAGATCTTGAGCTCGGTGTTTTTTAGTGAACTCATTACATTTTCCATCATTCAATAAAAGATTTCCTATGCACTTGAGATGTCTGGCGATCTGCTTATGCACACTGCAGTTGAGATTTATGGCGATCTGCTTCAAACTGTTTTGTTGGAGAACGTCCAAAGTTTTTTTAATCAAGATAGTAAAACAATGGTTAATCATTTAGCCTACTAAATTTCAACCTATTACTTAAAAAAAATGTAATTCTTGTGAATGCTTTAATCATATAGATAAACATATAAAATTACCAAATTGGGCTATAATTATCTGAGGTGCCACACCTGTTCTAGGAGGAAAGTTTTGTTAATGCAAGGAAGGAATTTTTTTTGAAAGTGTTCACTTACCAATACATTCAGACTCATATTATTATGGTTATGGTGTTGCCAAGTATCTAGTTGTGCTGTGAATAGCTTTGAGTTTGAGTATTTGACCATATTGACAGGTTTATTTGGATACATATATATGCAAAAAAAACAAATTGAGGTGTTCCGCACAATGCTACAGTGTATGGCAAAATGTTACCTGGTCAACTAAAGATGAGTTAAGTTATAGAAAACAATTTTTTTTACAGTTTGGAGCTTTTTGACAAGGTTTGTTTTGTTATAATTGTAAACTTTAGAATCTTCTCTATACATAGGGTGCTAGAAAACATTATATTTCCAATAATTTGACATTGAAAAAAAAAACATTCTGCTTTTGCTTTTTATTATCCCCATGAGATTTTTTTTTCTTTGTCAAATTATGAGTAATATTGGAGGGAAAATGTTTTCTAACACTGATAGGCCTACATACAGCAACATAGGCCTAAGCAAATTTCTGACTAAAACAAAACATATGTGTAAAAATGGGATTGTACGGTATATCCACCCCATTCTCAGCCATGCCTTTCTTAAAATAACAAACATTTTTACTGTAGGCCTATATCAGTCATACATTTTTACAAACACAAAAAGATGTAGAATCGATTAGAACAACATTTAAAAAAGAGTAATTAGGACTTAAGCCATATATAAAAAGTTCCACTCATTTAAGCTACGGTTATCTTCTGAAACATGATATTGATGACGTCATGGGCATAACAAGACAACAAACTATTTTATTCAATATTATGACACTTTCCCAACCCAGCTTAACATAACCTTTCATTATTATGATACTTTCACAACCCAGCTAAACCTAACTTTTCTTGCGAAAAAATTAAATTTATGATTATAAGCTAGATACAATAAACTATTCAATGTAAGTCTAATGTTACTAATGTCATACTGTTTTAGTGTGCAGGATCATGAGTGTAATTAACACAAAGCATCATGGGATATCTCTTTTGTTGCACCATGATCCCGGGTGTAACACAAAGCATCTTGGGAAATATTCATGCCATTGTCAATATTTACATTAAAAAGGGATTTGAGCTAAATTTTGTTGAGTTTTGTTTGAATGTAGTGTTTATTAAAAATGTTAAAATAAATAAATCTTGGTGTCATCTGATTCTACTTACTTTTGTGTGCGTGGTAAAGGGAATAAATTAAATAAACCTTGTACCAAAGCCCTCACAATGAACAAGAGCCTAAAACAGGACGGATAAAGCATACTTGCTTAAAAAAAAAATCTTGGAAAACTCATTTAATTGCCATTTTAAAGTGATCCCATAGAGTTCTATTCTACTAGAGGCTGTCCTGATTCTTAAATTCTTTTAACACAAATATTTTAAAAACAAAATGTTAGTCTAAGGTTTTATTTAGTCTCGTGTGAAAGGTTAATTTAAGTAAGCTCGTTTTTTTTTTTGTTTTTTTTTCGTTTAAAACATTAAAGGGCCAAAATATTGTGTACCAAATAAATCTTGCATCAAAATATTTGCTAAGTTACCCAATTGAGATGTGTGATCTACTTCTGGTGGTTTTATCAGAATATGTTCAAAGTTTATTTAATCAAGTTAATAAAATAATAACTAGGCCTACTCATTTAAACTTACAAGAATTAGGTTTGTTACTTAAAAAAAGAAAAATATAGTTGTTTATAAATATTTAACCTGCAGGCCCTTTGCATATTGATAAATACATTAAATCATTATATATATAAAATGTACTTATTAATATATAGAGCAATATATAATCTAAGGTGTCTGAATTGTTGTAGGAAAGTTTCATTAACACAAAGAACTTTTTTGAAAATCTTTGTTTACTAACATGTACGGTTATCATATTATTATGGTATTAGTGTTTGCAAGTATGTAGGTTGTGCTGTGAATAGATTATTATTAATAATAATATTTATTACCACGTCTTACTATGTCTTACTACCCGTTCAGGTTATACGCTTTAAGTACTAATTACGCTAATGGATTAGGAATTGGGAAGGTTGAATTAGAGGAAGTGAACCCACATTTGCGTGGAGGGAGAGTGGAAAACCATTTAGGAAAAACCACTTCCAGTACACCCGACCGAGATTCGAACCTTGATCTCCCCGTCCTCAGCAGTCAAGCTCGTTGGTCAACTACGCCACCGAGGTGGGTAATAGATTATTCAATAGACACAAATTTTCATTCATTCAATTTTATTGATTTTTCAATAATATTTGTTTCTGGAAGTTACTTGCTGGAAAGTTTTCAGGTTAATTAGGCAAGTTTTCTAATATTAATTTTACGATTTAGAATTTTTTTCACAATATAAATATTTTGTTACCTTAATAAGAAATCTTAAAATGTAGTTGTGTAGATGTATAAATGATAGAATTGTGATTGAGATGCTCACCTCTAATGAAATATATTTAACATTAATTTTAAACTAGCCAAACATAGTAAATAATAGTTTAGCCTACCATTAATCCTAAACATTTCAAAGTTAGTAAGTTGATGTTCAGTTAAATCAAGTATGGCCTACTCTAACTGTGGGTTGTATAAAAAACAACTTAAAAAAGTTTTATTTTTTTATTTTCACATCTATACTTCAATTCATTTAACTTTTTTTCAATTTGAGGTATCTAATGTGAACTTTCTGAACTGACTGATTATATCAGGATACGAGAATTTCAATGAGCAAGAGAGAAAGGGCCTACCAATTTTGACAGGAAAGTTATTTTCACATACCTTCCAGTTTCCTTTTACATGCCACAATCAACATGGGACGTACAGCTTTACTTACTTTCTGAAGGAAGTTGTGATACACATTTTTATTGCTTAAGAAAAATCCATCAACCCCTGGGTTTAACCCACAAACCTTCGGTCCTGGCGGATCTGGACAACTGGGCATGGCCAACTGGGCGCCAAAACATCTGGGTGCCAAAAGTAACCCCACTTTTTTTCTTTTAAAAAATTTCACTTTTTTTCTAGCATAATGCAATGCACTTTTTTCTTTTTACTTAAAAAGTGATGAGTAAAAGCAAAAGATGCCCTCTTTGATGATGTGTAACATCATATTTTATTTAAATGTTCTTTGTCTTGTATTAATGCATTGCATTAGTTAGGTTAGGTTAGGTTAACTTTATAAATATGAATTAATTAAGTTTCCTCTAATAAGATTTTTTTAAACAATTCCAAAAATGAATATTTACGTAATTGAAAAATATATGATGTTGTGCTGAAAAATATGATTAGTTAAAAAACAAAGTTCATTTTTAAATTTTAATTGGAGAATATATGAAAATATGTTGCATTTTTTATATTTTAGAAAAGAGTTAAAAAAAGAAAAGAAAAAAGTGCTTTTTTAATGTCCAGTTGTCCTGGCGCCTAGTTCGCGTGCGCCCAGTTGTCCTAGACCGAGGTCCTGAGCAAGCACTTTACCCCAAGACCACCGAGGTCAACCACTATTTGTAAATTGTCATTTATAATACCGTAACTTAAGCAAACAAGGCTGTCACATACCAAGAAAACTGGAAAAAACATGGATTTTTATTTTGTCTGAAAAAAAACTGGGAATCTCACGAGAATAAAACTGGAATATTGGTGAATTCGAGGAAAGCCTTAAATAGGCCTAGTCTTCCTTTTGCATGGGACTAAAAGTGAACTGAAAAACTAAGTATGCTAACTCAAACACATGTCTTATCCTCTTTTTCAATATATAACAAGGTTGCATAACAACTATAGGTTACTTATGGTAGAAGAGGTGGTATGTGACAGCTAGCAGAAGATTACTTATTGCGAACATTGGCTGCAAGTCACTAATGTCAACCTATTCGGAAATAATTAATATTAGCTTAATAACACTATGTTATCAATAAAAAATCTTATCAAACGATTATAGTAATACTTCCCCAAGGATGACTCTATAAATGACATTTTTGTAACTTATTAAAAGAACAAAATACAGTATATCTATAAAACTATAATGTTTTTGGTTTTGCGATTGTAGCAACATGATATATTATAATAGGTACTTGAAATAATCAATCAAAAAGTAATTTATTATATTTACACTTGTACACCAAAATAAAACATTTTTTTATAACTTAGAGAAAGAGCTTACTTATAAAAAATATTGGTTTCAACCAGCACATGAACACAACTGAAGAGGGTTTGTATGATGTCGTCAATCACCCTTGTTTCTGCTGGTTTGCTATCTTAATTTACGAAGAAAACGTAGAATTTTAGAAGCTCTTGTTTGAAAAGGCATTTTTAAGTGAACCTCCTGAAAGAAAGAAAAATTCAGTTATTTTCTGAAGTTTGTGTTTCATTAATGTAAAAACGGTTAAAGGAAAACATAATTAATAATCACTTTTGTGAAAAATTAAATTTATTCCTCTATTAAAGGCACTCAAATTTTCTGGGAAAATTGATATTTGTCCTGGGAAAAGCTCAGGGAATTTTGTATTTAAAAAAACAGTGGCAACCCAGGCGAATTATCGAATGGTATATCCCAAATAATTTAATTAGACCATTTTCAGTCCTGTCCGAGCCATTTATAATTCATGTCACAATTACATTTTTAGAAGTATTTTGATGAAAATAATTCTATTAAATTAAATGAGACAACTTGTGAATTTTACTCAACATATCAATCTTGACCAAACCAGAGAAATGTTGTCAGATCTAGGTTTGTAATCTCTAGAAATAATAATAAAAGTGAAGAGGCTTGGCAACATACATTATATTTAAGGGTAAAAGTGAAGGGGTTTAGAATATAATTTGCTATATTTAAGAATATATTTTAAAATGAAAAAATTATCTTTATAAATTTAAAATAATAAAAATAATGAAACATTTGTAGTCCTGTGGATAAGATTTCTTTTCTTTAGGTTACCTTTTCTCTACGCATACATCCATACACCTTTCTATACAGGGCCCACCAAGCAAATGTGTAAACCTTTACGAATAGTAAAAATAAAATACAGTAAGGCCCCGCTTTACAGCATTCCGTTTTATAACATTCCACAAATACAGCGGCTCTCATTTATATACGTCACAATGTTCCGTGCTTATCTCACTATTCCAGCATGATGCGCGCGATAATGACATCGGCCTTAATTTTATTTCAGAAATTGTCTGTTTACATTTATGATGGACACTATCAAATGATTTTAACTATCAATTTATATTATAATAAATTGATAGTTTTTATTTGATTTTTTCCAATTGTTTTCATTCAACTGAATAATCTATTGCACACTTTATGATAGTATAAACATGTTATTATGATTTTATACGCATTTGAAAGTAAAAAAAAAAAGTTATGTTCTGGTTTACATTCATTTCAGGTTGTATTCACCTCCCCTTAGTGTTGAAAACTCTGTACCTTCAAATCTTCACAAATGGGTGCGACAGGACATTGATAACAATAATGATTATGAGTTTCAAATGACTAGAAGAATGCTGATAAAAAAGTTGGAAGATATAGAACAAGGTAACAAATGAGTAGTTCACTTAGTTTTTATGTTTTAAATCAAGGTTGAATAATAACTTTGTGTAAATGTGTTTAAATTAATGTAAGCGTTGTTACATTTTAATTGTGTACATCCTTGTAGTCTCATCACTTAGCACTTTAAAACAATATTATTTTACGCGTCAAAGTATGTTGCCTACAAGAAAAGTTTGATAAAAACAAATATATACTATGACTTTCACATTTAAAAGAAAAATACACTTCCCACTTTAAACTATTGCCTCTTTCCGCTTTGGTGGCCGCGTGGTATAATAGTATACGCTACTCTTGAAGCAGACTAGACTGCCGATGACAAGGAGATTGAGCTCCGAGTTTCGATCTGGAGTAATGAGGGTAGTTTTTCCAAAATGGTTTTCCACTCTCCTCCATGCAAATTTGGATACACATCTTGTAAATATAACCTTCTTAATCCCTAAAATAATTAGCATAATTAGTACATAGATGTATAAGCCGAATAGGTAGTAAAACGCTGTGCTAAAAATAAAGTTCTCTCTTTGAAACACAACCATTACACTTCAATTCCTTGACCTAGGTTTTGTTCTTTTGGATAGTTTCAGAGGCGAGTGTAAAATGTGAACACAACCTGAGAACTTTAAAACACAACAGGTAGAAGAATAGTAATAGAAAATAATAATATTAATCCTATTTAGTTATTTGAAGTACATTTAATATGCACTCTCTGAATCAAATAATTCTATCAGTACCTACATAAGAATTTCTATGAGCGAGAGTGAAAGGGCCTATCAATTTTGCCAGGAAAGGTATTTTCACATATTTTCTAGGGTTCTTTTACGCTTCACAATCAACATGGAACTGCCAGTTTTACTTTCCCTCCAAAGGAAGTTGTGCTAGAGATTTTTATAGCTCTATACAAGTCCACGAACACCGGCTGGGTTTGAATGTACACCCATTGGGTCCTGGGGTGAGTACTTTACCCCAAGACCATTGAGGCCAACCAAAAAATAAATAAATAATAATATACATGGATAAGAACATATAAAATAGCTCATTGGTCTACAAAGGGGGAGGAAAGAAATCAAAACTAATATAATATAGGCTAATGTAACTCTTCAATATACTAAATTAAATATGGTAGTTACTTCAAAATTTAAAAGATGCAAAATAATGATAACTTTAAAAGTTATCCAATTTTATGTTTTTTATGATCTGTATCGGTGTGTATAAAGTCCAAGTTTAAACTTCGTGTGGTCTAGTTTGTCGGTGATATGAAAGTTAGAGTTTGAATGTGGGCCAGGCAAAGATGGTTTTACTTACTTTAAATGTCTTTCCACTCTTTCTACACACAAAGGCGGGTACAGTCCCTTCAATTTATACCTTTCTCATTCCATCCCTAGTAAATATGCAGATTACCCAGGCGGTTAGTTAAACACAATGTTAAAAATAATTTTGTTTTTATATATTTAGTTATTCCATAATGCCTAACAGACATTTAAAGCAATTAAAAACAAATATTTGCAATCAAACAAAAGCTTATATTACTGTATATAATGTTTATTAATAAAATCAGTTAGGCCAGGCCTAATTCGGGAATTTACAAGAAAACTTAAAATAAAATGTTGACTAGCTGTCTAAATCAGGGGAGGGGAAATTTTATATCCACATGCCATTTAGGATAATGTTTTTTGTAAATCTTTACTTAATAAACTTAACATCCGGAAAATAAGGGAAAACTGGAATTAGCCAGGAATTTGAAGTGGTCGGAAAATAACAGGAATAAGTCGGGAATTTGATAATTTAAAACAAAAAATCTGGGAAAATGTTGTTTTAATCAAAATAAAAAAATATAATCATTAAATCACAAAGTTGATTCAAACTTTTTTTTGTAGCTGTGTAATTAATATATTTTATAATTCTATAACTCCTAGTAGACTCTGTTAATACAAATTAAAAAACATGTTTATTTAAATATTCAAACTTATTAATATTATTATTATTATTATTATTATTATTATTCATAAAAAAGATTAATGAAAAAGGGGGAGAGGGGTAGAAGGGTGTGACATACTGTTGAGTTGGAAATTTCAAGAAATGATTGGGGGAAATCAGGGGAAAAGTCAGGAATTTCATTGGTCAAGTTGAGTGGACACCGTGACATACTAGACCTACAGAAAAATGTACTTACAAAATTTGAAAACAAAACACCTGGACTTGGTAATCAAACCCGGGCCCCTTGGCTTAGCATGCCACTGCTCTGCCACTGAGCTATAATCATGTGCTCAGGGTCATTCTTTATTCAAAATTTAAAGCTTTGCTAGCCATGTACAGTTAATTGTACAAGCATTCGCTCACCTCCACTAACAAAACTTGAATATAAATAAACGGGCTTATTGTTTTCAAAAGTTTTACTGATCTAAACCAACCAGGTAAGATGTAGTCTAGGGCATATAACATATTCATGAAGGAAAAATACAGTATTTACTAGTATTTTGGTTTTCATAAGGGCTTATGGCCCATTTAGGTTCAACATCTTTAGAGGTTCTCAGAATATAAAAAGTTTCCCCACTCCTATCCTAAATTAATTAATCATTAACTATATCAGGCCTCAACTTTGTTGCATCATCATTTAGCTGCTGTTCTTCAAATGATGACCATCCAACTCTTGAGAGACTTTGTTTGTAATCCTGAAATTACTCCATGTTTAGTCCCCACATGATGCAAAAGTGGGCTGTGTAGTTAATCACAAATGTGATATCATGGGTTGATAACTCATCAACGTATTATTCCCATTTAAAAACAATGATTAACATAATAATATTTTTAAAAAAAATCATTTTCATAGGCTTAAGAAGAAACAACATAGACACACGTACATTCACAAGACCGAAGAAGCGTGTGTGTCGTCCCACTCTGAGCACCATGGTAGAGTCTCCACTCCTGGAAAACAAGAGCTACCAAGACCTGGCTGCGCTATGGAACATGAGCTCTTCGAAACTGATGGGCGAGACACTCGACGACATCAGCATTCAGCTTAACAGCATGTCTTACGGACCTGGTGACTTGGACTCTCTGTTGCTCAACTCAAGCTCGCCTGGGCAGGACACAATAGTCACTAATACCAACTCTAGCATGCCTAGGCAGGACACGTCAGTCACTAATACCAACACTAGCATGCCTAGACACGACATGACAGTCACAAATCCAAACTCTAGCATGCCTAGGCAGGACACGTCAGTCACTAATACCAACTCTAGTACACCTAGGCAGGACACAGCGATCACTAATACCAACCCTAGTACACCTAGGCATGACCCAACGGTCACTAATACCAACTCTGGCATGCTTAGCAAGGACACATCGTTTGTTAATACCAATTCTAGTACATCTAGCCACACCAGAGTGGTCACTAATACCAACTCTCCCACACCCAAGTACAACTTGATGGTCGCTAATACCACCTTTCAAAAGATGTCATCTGAACCTCATCTTCATGTCAGCTCAAAGATGTCCTCAGACCCTCATCTTCATGTAAGTAGAGTGAAGACTCATAATTCATTCATTCTTATTTACTATTGATAGATGTGGATTACAAGGGTAACTTTTACCAACTTAATAGATACATAACTAGCTTTTCTTTGATTTTTCAGAAGATGAATACTTTACATTAAGGTTGGTTTAAACCTTGGTTTTAAATTAATATTTAGGCTTACTTTAAATAAGTATGTGCTTTGTTTCAGACTACCAAATCAGAAACAAGACTTGACGACACATCTATCACAACACTATTCCAGCTAAAGGACTCAAATTCTACATTTCATAAAAATTCAGATGTAAATTTAAATGCAACATTCCTAAAAGCTTCAGACCCCAGTTTGAACACATCATTTGACAAAGTGCCTGACATGAACGCAACATTTCAAATTAACTCCCGCTCGAGGAGTTTGACTCCATCAAGTTTGAACTGCCCCTTCACTGTGCCACCAGAGTGTGGGAGTAACAGCAGCAGCAGTAACCGTAGCTTAAGAACAGCCTCACTGGACAGTGGTGGAGACGATGATCAGATGAGCAGCGCTTCTGATAGCAGCTTCTCTTCAAACAACAAGCTCATGAACGTGGGGGATGTACAAAACATTGCACGGATACAGGAAGAAAGTGAGTACCTAGTTTTGCCCCCCCCCCCCTTTTTTTTTTGCTCATGTGCCATCTTTTTTATATTAATAAAATGAAGAGTTTCTCTGTCCGTTATGAAAATTATACGATATCTACCGCACACAGAGGGCTGACATTTTGAAATTAGTAACCTCTGTGCACAAACAAATGCATCTCAAATCTTGGATTTTAAATTTTTGACTAGATTTTTTCTAAATAAATTAAAACTGGGTCAGAAGAAATAAAATTGATAGTTTTTTATGTCTGTTTGAAGCAAAGAAAAACATTGCCAAGGGTAACCACACAATTTTTATGTGATACTCTCAGCAATGTTGGTACCTCTCTTAGCTTTAACATAAATTAGAGATTTATAAATACAGTACTATCTCCTTTAAAATACATCTATCGTGAATTAATCTTTATTTATAAAAGACTATTCCCTTAGCTAAATAAAATGGGCCTGCCGCTCTCAAGTTGTAACACCTTTTCGTTAACATTGCTAGATGTGCATATTTATGTAATTATATGTCTCAAAATAGTTTAGGTCTTTGTGTAACATAAATCTTTAATTTGAATAATATATATCCCTAAAGGCCCTTGGCCCTGTCGATTGCAAGTCTAAAACCAATTTTATGGGATGGTGGGCGGGAGAGTGAAAGCCTTGACGTGGCTTCACAACTGACCAAAGTATCTTTCCATATCAACAAGAACAGATGAATCACGAAAACTGTAGATGGCGCTAGCTACCAAACAGGTCTTGTGGAAAAATCATGCATTTGAAAATATCATTTTTCTCGAGAATTAGTGAAATTGTTATGTTAATATTTTAAAGCCTCCTTCTAAGATAATGTATCGATGTTTATTAATTGTTACATTTTCTTATTTTTTGTTTTGAAGCCAGCAGTTTTCTATTGCAAAATTTCAATTTTATGGAAATTTGATCACTGTTAAAATATTATAGAGGTGTGTAAGCTATATAAAAAGTATAACTTAATAAACATGCTTCTATTCTTGAACAAACCGTCTCCAAAAAGAGAATTGCAAAACAATCAAAATTCTTGGAGATAACCGTTTGTTCCCATGGCTCTGCATTCCCAAGCCGCATGAAAAGGGTCATTCACCTTAAAACCTCTTTTCACTTTTTGATGTATATTTTACAATTTAAGAAAAAAGTTACAGGAAAGGGGTATGGAAACTAAAAGGAACAAACACAATAATCATTATAATGTTTAACTATATACTGTCTTATATACTCTCTAAACAATAACAAAATAAATATATAATAGCATATTTATAACTTGTAGCCACAATTCTGATAATTAAAAACATTATATTTTTAAACTCTCAACACAAGCTTTTAAGGCTTATTACACCTCGGACTGGACCAATAGAGACTTCATAATCCCTCGTACGAAACCCAATTTCACATAAAGATAAGACTTATAAGTAATTTCCAGGAATGCGGAATATGTCCGAACACGTGAACGAGATTCGGGGGAAATTAAAGCAGTCCTGGGGAAATTTAGGGCAGGGAAAAGTCCAAAGATTTTGTTGATGCATTTAGTAAATTCTGATTCTGATATGGTAGTTTCATTTGTATGAAAAACAAAGGCCGATAAAACACTCATCGCTGACATTATCAGTATGTGCCATAGCTAGGCAGTGTCTGTGTAAGCACAAAGAGTTGTGGTGTCTAGGGGCTAAGATAATGTGTCAGAGTTCTAAATAAGAAATCAGAGGTTGAGATAAGGGCAGAGGAAAAATCTAAATTCAACCTGGCTAATGGTATGATTGAGTGATGAGTCATCAGTCACCTACCCTACCGCGGGTGTTGGTAGTGTTTATTATGTTGACTTTTAAGAGCAAACAAGACATCAACTGTGCTTATTGTGAATTGTGTGGCAGACATAATAAATTCGGATATCACATATCTAAAAACATCCCAAGAAAAACCTAGAAGTAAGGATCAAGGGAGTATTGCAAGTTTTGTAAAACGTAAATTATGTGATCAGGATAAACTAATGGTCATAAATAGCAATAGTATTTCCCTAGTGTGGTTGATAGTGATAGACCTTGCAGTAGTGGCGAGTCTATGAAAAAACAAAAATTCTATGAAAATCAACAATTAAACCAAGGCCTCCCAGAACTACACTCCATTGCCTCTTACTCTCAAGATGTAAAATTAAATGTGTGTACCAGTAAGCCTTCTAGTATCAATGCACAATTAATAACAATATTTAATACACACAAGAAAATGGGAAAGCTGCCATTTCTGGGAGATGACTATATTGTTTATAAGGTAGGTACTATAAAAATAATTATGATTAAAAATATATTTAAATTTGAATTTTCCAAACTATGAACTATGAACTATGTAGTATGTAATAATCCTTATTCCCTTCAACCTCTATCAAATAATCAATGTTTTATTTTGAATGTTATGGTTTTTGGGGATTTTTTTATGGAATGTTAGGTTCTGGGGAAATATTGGAGCTCTGAACATATTCTGCACCCCTGGTAATTTCAACCTGATTGAGATTTAAACTGACAAAGCTACCAGAGCTTGTTAGTCAATGCATTGAGGCAAGCACCTCAATGGTCTTAACCACACCAAAGAATTGATATAAAGTCCTTAAGGGCTGGAGACGAATGGAGTCAATTATTAGTCTTTCAAACCAACAGAGTAACACACACACATCTTAACCCAACATATTTACCACACACATAATTTTCAGGCCAATTTTGAGAAAAGCACACTTCCATTCAAGTTGGCATTAGTTTCTAGACAAGTGGATTAAGAAATTTCACCTATATCCTTATTAAATGTTTGTGCTTTCCACATATTTAAACTAAATACTCGAATCCTTAAAATCTCATGAATCCTTAGAGATATTCAAGGAGTTAAGAAAATATTGTATCTGAGACTTTTTTTTCAAGTGAAATTTGATATAGAGCCTTAATACTGTTTATTGGTGGCTCAAAACCAATGAACTTAACAACCAGACCTCACTACCAGTAATTGAAAGTGATGAAAAATCATTTAAGAAAAAAATAAAGTCAAACCAGAGTTTGCAAGGCAGTTACATCCAATATAAATAGAATAGAAAGGTAGAGCCACTTGGAAGAATTTGATTATCTAATTGTTTACATCACACAGTATACGTAGGTTATTTAATACTAAAACAGCCAAACATACATATTTTTTAAATAAGTAGGGTAATGAGTTAATTAGATATTGTGGGGACTTTAAAGGTTTATTTATTATTTAGAGCTCTAAAATGTCACCTGATGTTTAACCTAGTTTGTCTTCCAAATATTTTGGTCGTGCGAGTCTTGAAAATATCTTGAAAATTCAAGAAAAAAAATATCGCCTTGAAAGTTAAAAAACGAATCTCGAAAATTCTAGAAGTAAAAAACATAAAATAATGGCCCTGAAGTAATTAAAAAACCAAACCGGGAATTTATTATTTCCAATAATACCATAATAACCCAAAAATAGGCCGCAATCCCTTCTCTAAAACAGCCTTCATTAAGAAATGTTTTGTTTATAAATATTGTTTTTCATTTTCAAATTTTGACAATATAAGCTGTCACATTATAATATTAAATTATGAATGGTGTTCATTGTAATTACCTATCACTATTTTATTAAGTGCATTTAAAATGTTTATGAGTTATATCACAAGTGTTTGAATGAACTATATATGAGACAATCTAAATCAAGCGCCAGCTCATATGTCAAAAATAAACTATATTTATTTTTAATAAACTTGATTTTTTTTTTCTTACTTCCAAAGGATGTTTTCTTGTCTCATTCTCGTGTCTCTATACTTTATTTTTTATATTCTCATCTCGAGTTCATCTCGAATTGAAAAAATGGTTCTCACACATCCCTACCATATAGTCTTGTGTGATGAGCTGGTCTGTATACTTAGTGACGTCACATGCTCGCAAATCAGAGGTCTTTCTCCATCTGGTGGTGCCTTCTATTCTTTTTAATTGGTTATAGTAACACCGTAAGTTTGCTTTGATAATGTTTTTTTATATGTGTTTATATTTAATACTGCTATTTTATTTTTATATATTGTAAAGCAAAGAATGTTGTTAAGAGAAAGAGTTCATCCCTTAAAATAATCGTAGAATTCTTTTTTAAATCTGAATTGGGAGTTTTAGGTTGACTACCACATTTTTTTACTTACATAAACATGTTTTTTTTTAATCTTTCTTTTTAAAATTAGTTCTTGAGCAGGGTTCTAATCCTAGCCCATTGATTTGTTTGAATCCTGTGAGTTGGACTTAGCCCATTCCTTTATTGACTGAGCCTGAATATTATGATGTAACAGCTTTATTACTGAGGAAAGAATCAGGTATCGTAGCTTAGTAAGAAGAGGTTTTACCTAAATCAAAGACAAATGAGCACTGTTTAGGTGTAACAGGATGCAACTCCTTATCAGGCTAACTCATTTGTGTAACCTACCCTGTTAATCACACATTGCCCATTTCACTGATCTTGATTTTATATCCATGTAAAATGTTGTGGATTGTGTACCTATTTTTGCTGATGAGTGTATGTTTTATTTCAGGTCTGAAGCAAGTGATGTCAACACCTCTTCTCCCTCGAACTCGTGAAGGTGAGTCAGCAAGCGCAGAACCCCTAATTTTGAAACTTGCGAAAATACTCGCTAGCGAGCAAACTCGCAAATGTAGGATGTACCAAAACAAGCTAATTTCGAAAGATTTCTACTGTCATGCAAGTCGGTGTAGTGTTGTTTTGCTTGCTACTGAGTTTTCAATCTGACCACACTGTAAAACCATTACATGCCAAAGGATTGAGGCGATGAGATGCCACAACACGCCATTATACAAGATACGTAACTGAAAGTAAACACTATTATTGTAATGAGTGTATCATATACAACGATTTATTTAGTTTTATTAGGAAATCATGTTCCAGTTGTATGCATCTAAGCTCTTCTACCTTATTCCATGTTAGGTATGATACTTCCTTCTCCATCTCTCCATCAAATTCCTTCTCTTCTTCTTTCTTACATAACAATCCTTTCCCTTCTGGGGCAACAATTTCTCAAAATATGATTTCCACAGCTTCCTTACCTCATCTCTCTCCATTATCTTTCCGTTTTATCCATTATTTGGACTTCTTCCCTATTTTCCCTCCTCCTTTGGCTCACATGACCATACACTATTTTCTTGCTCCCTTTCACATAAGACTGTAGCACTTTTGTCCTGTCCACTTTTCCATACATGTTTTTCTCCCTTTTCCTAATATCTTCTTTGCATTTGTCCTTTTCTTCTATACTTATCTTCATCTCTCTTTTTTTTCTGAACAATTCTTTAAATGCTTTGTTCTTAGCATTCACTGCTTCCTTTAACTTTTCGTTCCACCATTGTGTTTCCTTCCACATTCTCCGCTAATTCTTCCACAAATCTCCTCTGCCATTTCCACCATGAACTTTTTGAACCTTGGCCACTCCTGTTCTCCTTTTATGTCGTCCTTTGGTAGTGCTTCTTTCACTCTTTCTTGAAAGTCATTATAAATCATAAACATAAATTTATATTTTTAAGATTTATTTTGGGTGATAAAAGCTATCACTCAAATTCAGATTTTTAAATAATTTTTTTTTATAGTTTAACAGGCTAAAATTTTTATCCAACAAAAGGGTATATTGGAGGGACTCGGTTTGCTATGAACTAACCTTACAATCGAATAAAATTAATCAAACTCAAAAATATTTTTGCACCCACTTTGGTGGCTGCACGGTCCAAGGAACTGCTCTTGGAATAAACTAGACATCAATGACGGGGAGATTGTGGTTCAATCCTGGTTGGGTGTACTGATGGCTACTTTTCCTAAATGGTTTCCCATTCTCTCCACACAAATGCAGGTATACTTTCTCTATATTTGACCTTCCTCATCATTAATCCACTAGCGTAATTCATACATAAGTGTATAACCCAAATGGGAAATTAGACACTGTGCAAAAAATAATAATTTTTTTTACTAAAATTGGAAATTTTGAGTACCTACTTATATTTTTCAAGTTTTGAAAATATTTCAAATCGAGTTAGAACAACTATAAAACTTGATTATAACTCAAATTTCCAAATGCTTGCACACCCTTTTTTATAAAAATAAATGATGTGTGTGTGTGTGTATTATTCTGTGGTCTCACAGTTTTTCTGGAAAGCTTAGACCTTGCCCAGCTATTCTTTTTTCACATTAATAATTTGTAGTTAATCGTGAGAATTATATTTCACAACTGTATTGGCATCGCCGTAATTTATTTTAAAACATCGATAGGTTTTTGGACATTGTCTTAATACCTTTGGGTGCTATCCGCTTATTTACACGAATGAGGTAACAATGAGAAAGGTGGAGTTTAGAGTAAGTGTACCCACATTTGTATGGAGGGAGAGTGGAAAATCATTTATACAAAGAATCTCTTTGTATATCAGATTGGGACCCAAATCCCCACCTAGCAATCCAAACTATCGAGAGAGTGACACCTCAGATATTTATACCTCTCCAGCTGGATTTTTGCTGCTGGATCCTGAAATGATTTCTAATAGTGTTTTCAATATATTTAATCATGTCTTTTCCACTTTATTTGTTATAGTGTTGAGTCTAGGAGATGATTTGCCATCACCCATTTTACGTACAAACAGCCATGAGATGAATAATGACTGCCATTATCAATCTGACCATTCAGACCATTCGTCAGCTGATGGGCAGGCTAAGAGTTCCCGCAGCTCTGTTCGGTCTAGTCCGGCAAATAGCCCTCTTGGTTCCACCTACATGTTGGCAGGAGGTGAGATACAAGCTACTCAGAACATCTCCTAACTATGCTTTTAAGTGTTTTAAACTTTTTAAATCTACAAACACCTATTGTTATAGGTGTTGTTTAGTTAATTAAATAAATGGTATGGAACTGCATGTACTTTCTCTCTCTTTTGTTTAAAATTGGAGATATTAACTTAAAACTTGTAATATATGTGAAACGAAATAATATACACTAGCAAATCCAAGCATAAATTGCACTATACTTATGTAAAACATTTTTTGAGTCCCGGTTTTAAATTTTATAATTTTATATTTAAAGAAGTAATGTCATCATTAATTGTATGTATGTTTTTGATGTACTGGTTAAAAATTTTGACATTTTATTAGGTGTTGTAAATCTTCAGGTCATCCATTGCATTTGATAGACTTACCTATATTTATTTAATTACCCTAAGGCATTATTGAATTATTGCATTAAAACTTAAATAGTACCTCTTTACAATGAAAGCTCAGAAAATTGTATTAATATATTTGCCAATATCTCAGAAACTGTTAGTTTTATAAAAATATATTTCAAATAAAAGATTTTTATTTTTAATAGTACTAAAATTTTGCATTTAGAATCTCAAATAGTTGCGGAGATATGGAAATTTCCGCTTCTGTAAAGTA
Source organism: Timema cristinae (assembly GCA_039000515.1). Taxonomy (NCBI): domain Eukaryota; kingdom Metazoa; phylum Arthropoda; class Insecta; order Phasmatodea; family Timematidae; genus Timema; species Timema cristinae. The sequence goes on along the minus strand of JBCFYV010000003.1, from coordinate 55,804,396 downwards.
CCCTAAAAGTCATTTTCATGGGAAAATGAAAATAGCCAGTTTATTTATAATCTTAGTCATCGTGTGGATACAAATTTTAATCTAAATTGTCATAGCCGATTTTAAGAAATTTTCTTTTTTTCTCTTTTTGCTTTTTATTAAACTACTCTTAATTTTGGGGTTAAAAAGACACACAGACAGACAGCATTGTAAATACCACCTTTTTATGGTTGGGGGGTAGGTGGGGTGGCGGGGGTCATGAATTTCGACATCCATCAACATTTTGGGTTAAATTTTTTACGGTCACAAACTTTATATTTAGTGTTTGAAAAGTTAAAAAATATATACATCTGCGTATAGCTTGAATGTTATTGGTTTTATAAAAATATTTTTCGAATAAAATGTTTGTATTATAAATAGATCTACATGTTTGCAATGATAAGTAATTCATATTGCATATAGTTTCGGCGATATGATTTTAAAAAAAATGAGAATTTACGCATCATATCGGAGCCCTTAAAATCATTTTGCTTAAATATTGAGAGTAGCCATTTTGTTTGGAATATTTATACATGTTTAGAAATGAATTTTAATCAAATTCGTTAGAGCCTATATTGAGAAAATTGATTTTTTTTCTCTTTTTGCTTTTCAGTAAACTACCCTTAATTTTAGGGTTAGCTATCAAATTCTAAAAATCTCTTGGGGAAACCCTATGAAAACCCTAGATACCAAGTGTTTGCCCGATCAGTAAAATATTTTAGTCTCTTGTCGGAGGTACAGACAGACAGACGAAAATTCAAAACCCGCTTTTTCAGATTCGCAAGGGTTATGAAACGTCAAGATTCATCAAAATCTTGAGTTCGATTTTTTTGACGATCACAATACTTTCTATACCTGTAAGAAATTGAGAAAATAAAAGATATATATATAATGATATACAATTTTTAGTAACATTTTAATTCTTTGAAATCATCAATATCTGTTATTAAACCTTGCCAATTTTGATTTTATTGGTTGTTGAGTTGTTAATAATTTAGCACCATTTATCAGAATTTATGCTTTAAATTGGAATGCTTGGCTCCACCGTAGTTTGGATCCCACGTTAAACTGTAGGTCCTCCATTTCATCTCACTATCACCCTACCATTACACATTAGCGTAAGTGCATATAACCCAAACAGGTTAGTAAGATGTGGTGTTAATATTATAATGATGATGATGATGATGATGATAAAACTTTAAATGTATCTGCTGAGCTTCTTGCCCTCTCTACCATTTGTCTCATTGTTCTCACATTATATCTCAGCCTGAAACAAATTATTACATTGTTAGTGAATAAATACTTACCAATTGGTCAGGTAATTTTCAAAGGGGTATGTGTTAAGTGGTTGTTCATTTTCAGACATAAAATTATCTAAAGCATTAATGTGAGTTTCCTTAATTAAATGTGTTTGTTTATTTATTTCTTTTTTCTTTCAGAAAATACGTATGTGGGAGTAAATTATCACCAAAGAGAATTAAAACTTATTCCTCCTAGGAAAATGGAGTTTCAAAAACCAGAGGTATGGTTAAAAGTGTATGCCTTCTAATTGTCAAATTTTGAACAAAAGTCATCAAATTGTTTCAGCTGAAGTAACAGGTACATACAGACAGATTTATGTAACTCTTTTGAGCTTTGGGACACATAAGATCCATCTTAATACTGAGGTTTAAAATGTTTACGATTATTATACTCTCTATATATGAAATTAAAATTTTGACTGCATGGCTATAATCTCTGGGCTTTAAATATTTGAAAAGTTAACAAAACCAACGTTGCTGTCCCTGAGGGTAACTAACAATTATGTGTAGTGTGACTAATTTGACCCAGGGGTGCTAATGTCTAATCCATCCAATACACTGATAGTTTATTCTGCTCAAAACCGTTAACTTCCCTTCGATCAACTTTCAGTTTAGCTTATCTTGCTCTTTTGATCTTCTTTCTCTTATTTTATACCGCCAACCTTGTTTTATAACGTATCACAAAACAAACCTGAATAACCTATAAAATCTAACCTTTGTTTAGTAATAGTTGAAACAACTGTTTACTATACGCATTTAAATATAGAATGGTTGTGTTAATACCCATCAGGTGGCGGCATTGCGAGGTAGAGGGCTATCTGGTCTAAGGCCACCAGCTGTAAAATCAAGAGGCAATGTGAGACCAGCATCAGGCTTACCTCGACCCAATGCAATGAGCAACATTCCACGACCACCTTCCCGAATCCCAGGTCCCAGGATGAGGTACATAGTTTTTATTTATAGTAAAAGAGAATTAATTTTTATACAAGGTAATTTGATTGAGATTTTTCCTATGGATTGATTAAAACAAATTAATTTTTTTAGATAGACACATTCCTAATTCAATTTTTTTATTTTAGCCAATACTCATTTTTACCCTAGTAAAAGGTTTAATGTGTCTAAATAGCTTAACTTTATGTTTTGTATAATATTAAATTCTCCAGTTGTAAAGCTACTCTATTATATAATTTAGTTGTACAGTCAACTCTCGATTCTACGACCCCGGGAATAGTGTCCCTCTCGAAGTAACGACCCTTTTTTTGGGAAACCGTGAAAAATGTTGGAAAAAAGGTTGAAAAGTTTAAGGAAATCGGCTGTAAAATGTGTTTGTTGCATTTATTTAGAACGCTGCGTTGCAATTATCTTTGTGAGCACTTATTACTAGTAACTGGGGTGGGTCAGGATTAAAAATAGACACCACTTTATCAATGCCAGCCAATAGCACTTGACTCTGTCCACCCCCTCCTACAACCAAGACAATGTTTCCCAGCACGCGACTGCCGCTACATCACGCGCCAGCCTTGCTTTTCCATTGTTATTTCAATTCTCGATTTGGTTACTATTTTGGTTTGATTTTGTGAACAATTTTTTATGACCCACGCTATTTGTTGTCTAAAAAATGCAATTTTTTCGTATGAAGGTCAAGGGGTGGAACAAAATCTGTTAAAATTCCAATAAGGACCGCTTCGAAATAACGACTCTTTTCCAAGGAACCGTGAAAGGTCGTGGAATCGAGAGTTGACTGTACTATCATTTTTTGGGAGGTAAACAATGTAAAAATTTGTATATCAACAAAAAAAATCCTTTCTTTGAGCTGAAGAATAAATGTCTCTCATACTTACTATTTTGTGGTACTTCAACGTTCCGCTTTTTATTAAAAGGTTACACACAGACAGCCAGTAAATATTGCTTGAAGCAAGGGGCAGATGACGCTAGAATATTTCACCTATTGAATTAAAATCTAACAGGTCAGACAGGTCAGTAAATGTTGCTTAGTAGGGGATGGACAAGAACATGTTGCTGCGCATATACCCTGGTGCTCATTCAAACTTCAAATACGGTTGTACTTTAGCTGAACAAGGTGATATATGTTGTGGATTGAGATCTGTAATTGTATTTATTTTATTGTTTTCATAGGTTTTTACATATGCGTATAACTAGATGTAGCGACATTTCACACCTAATTTAATATTTATGTAATAAAGTGCATCAAGAAAAATACCCTATTGGCTCAATTATAGTGCGACTTTGTTCACCTAAAAATGTATTTCTGTAAACTTTACTCATATTATATACATAGCCTAATATTTTTCACTTAAAAAAACCCGTCAGATTCCTACAAAGGTATATTTAGTAGCATACTGTAACTCTACTGGCCTGTTGGCAAGAATAAGCTCACATGCACACACATAATAATAAAAAAATCAAGGTTAAAAACAAAGTTAGAAACCAGCATGAGAGCAGGGACTATCACGCTTGTGCATGTCTAATATTTAAACTCATAGTCAAAACGTAGAGAGGAGTGGTGGGAGATTTCCACCCTTCACTATAATTGTACTGATAATTCAGTAGGTCAGTGTTGGAAGAATCTGCTGTGTTTATGATACTAATAAGCCACTCATGACAGATTTGCAAGTAAGTGATCATGTTGAAAATAAGGCTTCCTCGGTGTCTCAAATAAACAAGGGAATTAGAAAAAAAAGCTACATTATGAATTTTAAATTAACAGCAATACGCAATATGCAAGGCGCAACAAACAAATAACATGCAGATTTGGTGTTTCTGAGGTTAATATTTGACTTTGGAGAAAAAAATATGAACATTTTAGGAGTTCCTGCTTATCAAGATTCAGCATTCAGAGGGCCCAATAAAACCTTCAAATTTGTTTTTACCTCGTATATTCGAGACCTTTTATTTTTCATTAGAATACCTTCAAAACATTAGGGATGTATTATGTACAAGGCTGTATGATGTAATAAATAAATATGATATAATTGTAGAAAAATAAAGTACAAATAAAAGTAAAATGTAAAACACTAACATTTACTTACACATCAATATTTTGATGCTTTCATTACATCTTCCTCAGGAAGTGGTAGTAGTAATACGGAACAGGAAGTTAGCTTCAGTGATGCCAACTTGTTTGGGAAAGGGGAAAAATTCTCTGATGGATTTGAAATTCTCTCTGGAGGTTCACCAATTGTAATGTAAATGGTAGGTGATGCTAGTGTTGTGACAGGGCTTAAATCAAGCAACACCACACCTACACACTCACTGCATCTCCTCTTATCCATACATTCTTAAAAATCATGTAAAAAAACCTTCAAGAGGCTTTTAAAGAGAGAAGATAAATTAAACCTCACATTAATAACCTTCGACTAGCTTAAGGATAGAAAAAGAAAGGATGCCGAAGAAAATGTTGTAAATAAAGTTTATGGGAAAAGGGCTGTAGGGAAGACCAAGAAAGAGATGGAAGGTCCAGATAACAGAAAGTGTTCAAATGAAAGGAAAAGAATGGAAGAATTTAAAGGAGAAAGAGTGATGAAAGGATAGAGAAAGATGGATGCATTTTACTAAACTGATCCGACCACAGGCTGGAAAGAGTTGATGTTGCTGCTGCTGATGATGATGATGATGATGATGATGAGTTAGAACTCTACATTCACTCAAACCTGAGAGACAATACACCCCTAGCTTGATTCACACGTTTGCCAAAAATAGAAAACAGAATCTATCTGTGTTGTACAGCAACTCACCCACTGTATGTTGACCCATGTTTCACTACAACCTAACTTAAAACAGCTGATTATTAACATATTTTATTTTCTCATGGATACACATATATTTAATCCCTCTCCCGACGGATGTCTTCAAATTATAAGGCTGTGTAGTGGCACAATCCAATACACCGATACACACGCTTTACATTAACGAGTTATTTCAAATCTCCACACAAAAGCCAACGCTGCTGTCTGCTAGCTTCTGGATGTAGAGTGGATGCGTTGTCAAATGCGCACGGGCACTCATTTGAAATGGCTGGATCTGAGATTTGATTGGTACTCCTGTGCCAAACATCCCAGGCAGAGTGGACAAAGAAGAGATAAGTTGAACTTCAGCAGAACAGCTTGTGTCAATTAGGTGGAAATCTTGTGATTGGCTTAGATCTTGTCACGTGACTATATTTCTGTTATGCGCTAGTTTTTCAGCACACATGTGAATCCACAGTAAATCTCTAGTGACTAAGTACTATAGAGGTTTACAAAAGCTCAACAAAATATTATCGTCAGGTTTTCACATAGTGGAAGCATTCAGCCGAGCCGATCCACCAGTGCCTGTGTATAAGCAACCTCCATCACTTAGAAATCTTCTGGTACACCCTAAATTCAAAACTAAGAACAACCCAACTTTCATTCAACTACAACCAGGCTCTCAACCTTGCAACATAACAGTTTGCAAAATCTGCCAAATAAATCAACCAGCAGTCACACCTGTGAGCTCAGTAACCTAAATTACCAACTAGAATGACAACAATGTACTGCACATTATAATGGCTTGATCACTGAAGCTCTCTATAAACATGTATAAATACCGCCATGACACCATAATCAAGAACCCAGAAAAACCAGCTTTTGCACATGTCTCCACATAACCTGAACTTTGAAGACTGCTCCACTGTCAAAGTGTTAAAATCATTTAACAGAACACAATGCAATTTGTCCTTGCAAAGAAGATGGGAACTGGCACATCAATGGATCACAAAGGCTAGAAAACCATCCAACCTAAATATTCATTAACTAGGCCTGTTTTCAACCCTGTTTCAACACTAGCACCACCTACCATCCACATAACATCAGATGAACCACCAAAGAATTTTAAATCCACCAGAGGCGTGTTCATTATCCACCAAGTGATGCCAACTTCTTGTTCACCACCACCACCACCACTTCCTCCTCCTCCTCCAAGGGAAGTTGCATTGAAATATGATTATGTGTAAATATGTGCTTGTGTTTTTACTTTTATTTGTGCCTTATTTTTCTACAATTATCTCGTATTTATCTATTACATATTACACCTGATTTAAGTTACATTTCATGCTCCAGTCCAGCCATGTATTTGTGTAGCTAGAGAATTTGTCATTTCACTTCAAGCAACATTTACTATTCATTTGGATTCATCCTTAATCAAAATTAAGTGAGACATGAGTATATAAGGTAAAGCTTTTATTTACTTGTGTTATTCAGGTCTGCTAGCTCTGTGCAGTCATTAAATTCCAAGAAAGGAAATTGGATGGACGGCTGCTACTGATATCCTTTTGTAGATACATCACCATACAGTGCCTGCTTTTATTAAAAACAATCAACAAAGAAAATTAACCAAGTATTAAATATTAAATATTAAATATAGAGAATTTTTCTACCCGGTTTGTTATTGTACAGTTTTTTATTCTCATACCTTTTAGATGTAAATATAAATTGTCCAAATAAGATACGTAAATTGCGTAACATTGTGTGATACATTGGTTTCTATTGTGTTGCACTTATTTGTGTCTTATTGCAAGTTTTATAATTTTTTTGTACTTTTAATCTTAACTATGAAGTAACACTGTGCTTCTTTAATATGTGCGCTTTATTACATCATTTATAAATGTTGCAAACTAAGTAAAATTGGGAATTCTTGTTTGGATTATTAAAGTTTTTTAATCACATTAAATTTTCTTAGCTAAACTATTTTTTTAGGTATAAGAATAGACTATAAATTTAGTAAGACTGAAAAAATCTATTGGAGTAAAATTGTTATAATCAGTTTAGATGATTGGCTTTAATTTTTGTTTGTATTTATTTTGGAACATAGTTCCGTGATTTCCATTTTATCATAAAAGTGTTAACCAAGTTCCGTGATTTTCATTTTATCATAAAAGTGTTAACCACGTCATATGAAGTACAGTAGCCCCATGACTTCTTTGGTGCTGAGTGACAGCTGACTACTTTGAAAAGTTACCAGACCAATTTATGTATCCTTATGCCAAACCATATGATCTGCAAAAACACGTGTTTAGCATCTGTCACTTCTGATAGTCAAAATCTAGGTGTATACCTATATGTTGACTGTCAGAAGTCAGCTGTGAACTGTCAGTCAGCACCAAAGAAGCCATGGGGCTACTCTAGCCTCTCTAATAAATGTAAATATAGGTTTACTTGTTTATTACATAATGGTAATTTTATTCTTTTTTAATCCCTCCTTCCCCTATTAACTCCGTGTATATGTAAACTGAATTTAACAAATGGTTAGTTTAATATTAGTTAGTACTGAACTAATCATGCCCATCCTTTAAATAAACTACTAGGGGTGTGCGAACCGTAATTTTAATTCTGAATCAAGTTTAGTCAACAACCTTTGAGTTTAAATAGAGTATTATAGGGCTATGTTTAAACTAAGATTAATGATGATTCTTCAAAATAATAAACATACCAGTGTTATTTTAAAGTTATTATGAAAGTTATATGAAAATTGAAACTATTTTTGTATTTGGAAAAAAAAGTTTAAAAAAATCAGAATTGCATCTTAGTATTCTTAAAATAATATCACATAATTTAATTGAGTGAAAATTTGTAGTTTTAATTACTATTACTGAGGAAAGAATGTAAATTAAATCAATTAAATTCAATATTCTTAGCAGCATTTATAACAAATATACTTTTTAGGACAAAATAAATAAAATACTATTTCAGTAGTTACAGTTTAATTTTCTATATTTATTAATATCAACAAATCTTGACTATCATGAGCACAATTGAATTTGACGTGTTCTTTTTCACAATTAATAGAAAAAGTCCTGGCTAAACTCCCCAATGTCTGAAAAATTCTCAACAACTGTTAAGGTGTAGAAAACTAAACTAATTGTATCTACTGTAGCAATATTTTTTATTCATCTTGGGCAAAAAAAAAAATTGTTTGTTATAAAACTATAAAAATACATATCTTAACTACCATTCTATACCACCCTTACCTTAATACATTTAAGTTTGGAAGAAGGTAAGGGATTTTCTCCCTTTTGGGTTTTTTGGTTTCCTCTTTTAGGAAGTTACGTTTGCGTTTCACCTCCTCCCTGATGAGTTCCGTTAGAATGAAACCTAGGTCGGGGGATTGGGCGGTAACGATCACTTTTCTTCAAGATGCAACCATTACCTCTTTTTCCAATGGCAGCAATGTAAAGTGTGAACAGTGTTCCTATTTTCATTGTAAAAGCTATATTATGTTCACTCCTCAACCCCCCTACCCCTCTTTTATATGTTTCTATCAAACTTTCCTGTATCTTCTTCCAAATATAGCAAAATATCTCAAAAAGGGAAAAGAGGTTTTACTTAGAAGAAATAAACTATAATTAAAACAATTTTAGGAAACTTAAAAATCATCATTTTGAAATTGAAGTTTTGAATATTCGTACACCCCTAAAAAAAAATGATATTTGTCTGTGGTTTTAATATAGGCCCATGCAATGTGGTTGAATCATGTTAGAACATTTTACTGTCTATCTTTTCACTCACACAATTTCACATAAGTTTAATCTGGTAAAATAAAAATATTTATCAAAAATATAAATACACATAAGTTAGCAATTGTAATTGAATCTGAAATTCTTTCATTGTTGCAAAATTGATGGCACTTCAATATTTGGCGGATAGATAGACGTCTAAAAACATTAATAACTGGGAACAATTCATAAACTGAACCTCTAATATTTACAAATCAAGTAAACAAAAATATATTTATATAAAAGATGTATATATCTGTTTAGAAACTAGATTAATAGCCCACCCTAGCTTCTTTGCTGGTAAATGGTGTTGCCATAGTAAACAAAATAATTGTTTAGAGTTTCCAATATTACCTACAAGATAGGCATATATAGATAAGGGATTAAATAGCTAAGCTATTACACTTGTTAATTATGGTTATAGCCACATTTAAATAACTTAATCTTTTAATTGAAAAATGACACCTAGACACAGGTATCAAACCCAGGACCTTTGGCTTAGTATGCCAATGTTCTAACCACTGAGCCATCCATGAATCGTCCCATGCCCGGTGTCATTCTTTACCCATATTTTAAGGCAGTCTCTTTGATGGATATAAGGAAATCATCGGCTACAAATGTGTGATCAATTAATATCACGAGCTATCAGATAACACAGCCACCATCAACTCGGTAGTAGGCTGTTTATTGAAAATAATACAATTACAATTTTACGATATACGCATTCATACAATTGTAATTGTACTATTGGGCAGCTAAAATTGGAGACTGGCCCTTGTCAAGTAATGATACCTGGATAGTTCAGTGTTTAGAGCATTGGCGACTAAGCCAAAAGTCCTGAGTTTGATTCCCATGTCAAGGTGTCATTTTTAAATTTAAAGAATATCTTATTTAGATGTAGCTATAACCATAATTAACAAATATAATAGCTTAGCTATTTAATCTATAATGATATGCAAAGTCTATTTGCAAATGTTAGCACTTCTTCGCCAACGTGCATTGGCCGCTCGGTCGGTATAACTCGCTTGTGGGCTGACGCCATGGAGTTTATTTATAACACTAACACTTATTTTTAAATTTTCTTTAGAAGGTTTCAAAGAAAGAAAGGATGACACCATTTTCATATTCTCAGGCCTACTATTTATTTACTCTTTTCCTCATTCACTGGACTAATTTTCTTTTCCAATGTTTAAGCTACATAATAACTATACTTTTCTCAATCTTAATGATGTTAAGAGGTTTCATTACTCTTTTAACTGAATCAGATGATAGGCCTAATACAATATGGTTAGTAGTTTAAAATTAAATTATTTTGAATAAGTTATATTTAAAAAAAAAAAGCACAATTAATAGTTATTAGACTTATTTTACATTTTTGTGTTTTGTTTTAGTTTTGTGTGACTTGAATATAAATGTGTTTTTTTTTACTCCCAGTGTTCCCGATGAATATTGACATGCATGTTTCCTTGGAGTTTAATCATACTTTCACTTGAATTCTTATTTTTGTAAATATATCACAAAGAAGTGTTAATCTTAAGCTAGAACTATAACAAATTCTTGATCAACTATGTGTATAATTTTGGGGGTGTTGTGTTAGAAGGGGGAGGGGGGTAGAGTTAATGCACATGTGTGTGCATTTGGTTTTTCAGGCATTACTATTGTGACAGAAAAGATTGTTACCTGACTGGCCATTCGGCATGGTCACTGCTTGTTGAAAGAAAGAGTGAATGTTTAAATGTGTACAGTCCAATTTTCTTGGGAAGAACCTTATCTTACCTCTAGAAAAGCGACTAGATTTACTTTCATATATTTATCTCAAGTCATATGATCTGCAGCTGTCACTTTTAAATTGATATAAAATATTAGTACCTTTAAAATAGCACTAATAATATTGTAACATGTTATCACCTTTGAGGGTCAAAAAAATTTATATTTTCTAAACGGCACTTCCTATCAAATTGGACTGGAAAATTACATCTCATTTAAACTGACAATGAGCACTTGGTTCTGTTGAGTAGACCTTACAAGCTGTTAAAAACAAGAGAGACTCAACATAAAAACAAGTGACCATGAAATTAAAAGTAAAATTTCTTGATTTATTAAAGTGTTTGTAATAGATATCTTAATTGACGAATGTTGGCAACTAGGCGCTACTGTACATGAAAAAATGAAGTCATAAAACAGATTAGATCTGTGCTGCAATTATACACATATTCAGGAAACTCTTTTAACAAGGCTGATAAAGAGTTTACTTTTATATACAAAATAATGATCTAGTATATATTTTACATCCTTTTGGTAGCCTAAGACAAATTTATTTTAAACTTTTGCCAAAGTAAATAAATACACATTACATAACTTAAATGTACTAAATATAAAGATTTAAACGAGCATGATTTAAAAATATATTGCTTAGGTGAAATTTTATCAACTGTTTAGTAAACAGAAGGTGACATTTTATTTAAAAAAATCTATAGACAGATAAAAAATAAATATTATCATACAAGCTTACATACTTCCTCAAAAAGTATTATATATTCTGGAACAGTGTTCAAAATTCAATTTCCAGTAAACTACCCTTAAATAGGTTTTCCTAAGAAAAAAAACAACATTAATTTTGTTAATCATATAAAATACAATTTAGATAAAGATTTTAAATAAAATTGTTATAACCATGTTTTTAGAAAATAAATATAATTTATTATGTGGAACAATTTCTATATATCCATTTAGAACCGGTATTTTTTGAAAATCCATTGTTAATTATAAATTGCTCTGAATTTTATAGCTAGAATTAAATTCACAATTTCACCTTGCAGTATAACATATAAATATCACTCGCTTTGATGTCCATATGGTCTAAGGTGCTACTTTTGAAATAGGGAAGACTGCTGATCACTGGGAAATAAGGTTTGAATCTTGTTTGGGTATACTGAGGGTGGTTTTTTTAAAAATGGTTTTCCACTTCTTTCACACAAATTCAGGTACATTTTTCTAGATATAACTGTCCTCATCCCTAAAACCATTAGCATAATTAATACATAAGCATATAACTGAAACAGTTAGTAAGATGCGTTGCAAACAAAAATATCTAAATATCAAGTTTGAGTTAAATCCATTAAATTATCTTGGTTTTAGCACCATGTACAGATATACATATATGTAGGTTGACACAATTATTAGATACTCTTTTAAAACATGAATTGAAGCCACTTAAAACATCAATAATAATACTTAGCACTGTATCTTATTACCCGTTCGGGCTATATGCTTAAGTAATAATTACACTAGCGGGCAAGGAACTGGGAAGGTTTAATATAGAGGAATTGAACCCACATTTTCATGGAGAGAAGGTGGAAAAACCGCCCCTATTTCCCCCGACCGAAATTCAAACCTTGGTCTCCTTGTCCTCGGCAGTTTAGCTCAAGACAAAACCAGTGCGTTAGCTAACTACAAAACCGAGGCAGGTTTTAAAACATCAATATCCATCATCTTAAGATAAAATATTTATGATTGATATACTTGCTTTTTATATGAGAAATTAAAAAGTTTATTATCTTATTGCTGAAAGTCTCTCTCGACTTAGTATACAGGGATTCCTCCTATGACACGGTTGTTGCGTTCTAGAAAAAAATATTGTGTTAGAAAACATTAGTTGAATGGAAAAATATAGAAAAGATGGTAGATTCTGAACAGACATGTGAAAAATCACTTTCCATCTTTTTTGACAAATTTTAATATCATTTTTGGTATATATGTTTTCTACATCTTGTTTATTTAAAAATGTCGAAAAATTATATAGCAAGCATTAAAATACAAAAATTATATTTTTTACATCCATTACTGTTTTCAGCCTATGGCCCGGGTCAATTTTTTACTCAAGCCAGATATTTTCCACTAGCAGCCTATCATATCTTCATATGTCTTATAATCTAACTTAAGACCTGGACAGGCACAACATCCAGTCCCTGGCCATTAATTTATCAATGTGAAAGGGTGAACCCCTATTTCACCCATGTTTTTTTTTTTTTTTTAGCACCGCGTCTTACTACCCGTTTTCACCCATGTTAAAACCAAAATAATATCTTGATTGCATAGATCAAAATAAACTATAAAGAGAAATACAATTGTGTGGACCACTGACGATAGTGAATGAAAACATTAAAACTATAGTTAATTTATGTAAGACATGGTTTATTAATATCTTTTCACACTAAACACTACCTTAATCTTCGTAAGACTAAAAAAGACGAGGAAATTAACAACCATTGAGGAAGGAAAAATTTTTGCTGAGAGTGATAAGGTTCCTCTTGAAGTTGATGGGCGATGATATTCTTTCGTGATTTTTTACATCCTGAAAAAATACTTATCCACTGCATGCTGTGTTAGAAGCCTTCCTTTTTCCTTCTAGGAGCTCAGTGGAGGGGACCAATTGAGTCTTTTATTCTTCTAATAATACACACGACATTGAAGTTTTCTTATAACCTCTGCAAAACCCTTTCAAAGTCCTGCAAATCCAATGACAAGATTGAAACAGTAAGGTTGCAAAGTGGTGCTTCTCATGCATCATCACTTTGGTACTGCTTTTCAGTTAAAGCTTGTGCATCTAGAGTAAACTGCTTCAGTCATTCTGTTGTTAACTCTTCCTTATTAGACTCCAACAACTCTTCAATGTCTCCTTCATTCCCCATCTTCAAACTTTTTTTGATTGAAAGTACTACACATAGTCAGCAACAAATATTGGTGGAGTCGGACATCGGAAATTGCGTAATAGCTCTAGACTGTATTATTTAAATACTATCCCTATTTTGCTGATTGCATTATATTCAATTTGCTTAGTAAAAACACATGTTATAAGAGAACTCACCTATACATGGTCATTTAGACACCCACCAGGACACCTATAGTTTTGGGTTTTGATAATTGTTTAGCTCACCATTTTGATTGATGGTGGAGGAGAGGAAGAGCTCTCAGGCATGCTTGGCAATATATCTCATTTTGTGCCAAATTATAAAATCAAAATTTGGAAAATAACCTACATAAGTTGAAAATTGTGTCCAGAGTAAACGAAAATATATTGTAGAAAAAATTAATTTCAAACCAATTTTATCAAAAAATTGTAAGTACACTCACTATTCTCTCTCAACACTTTGTTTTATGTATCCTAATTTTTCTTGTGATCCATAATTTTCATGTCGTAGGGCTGTTATCATTTTAAGAAATTGTTTCCTCATGTTTGGTGCTCAAAGCTACTCTTATTAAAGTTTGAACTCTTCACACTAGAAAAATAAATTATTAAAACTGTAATATGACCTTCAAAAAATGTGTATGAGGTTGACTTAAAAAGTGCTGTCTTTTCTTACCCAACATTAGCTACAGTCGGATCACCATCATTAAATCATTGTTGAGTAATCTTATTTTATATTCATTTAAAAAACTCTTAGTCGTGAGACAAATTCAAAAGTGTGACAAATGGCAAAGCTTTGTTGCGGCCATATGCTCCACATAAGGAGTAAAGACATTAATTTTTTTATTTATACATTTAAGGGCCTCTTACTATAATTTGAATATTTATTCAAATTAATATAATTCATCATAACCTGAGGGCTCATCAAAATTAAATTCTCTGATTAAATAAAACATCACACTAGGAAATAACCTTCACAAGTCAACTCCTCATCCACTTATTACTATGAGAAAGTTAATTACCTACTACTCCTAAACTAGTATATTGATTATGTGTCATATAAAAATACTAATATATTGTCTCTTTATGAGTGAAACTTTTGAACTAATATATAAATTAGTGTACATATGTGCACAAACACATATGCATGCAAGTTTTTTTAGTATATAATTTAACGAATACAACCATATTACATTTAAAAATAACTGTATAAAACCTTTTTTAGTCATTTTATTTAAAAAAAAGAGTCTTATATGCATCCTTTATTTCAGTTAAAGGTGCTAACAATGGATATGAGCTGTAAAACATGGTTGAATTCAAATAATATTTTTGAAATGCAAAATTTAAAAATATATTCATACGTTTAAAAAAAAAGCATGAAAGTGTTAACTTGTGACATTTTTTGTTCTTAAATGTGTTTTACAAAGTTTATTGAATAGTAAAGACTATTTGAAGAATTGTACTGTCACATGATGATTAGAAACACTTTATTTATCAATATGTTATAATATTAATGTCTGGCTCAAATTTCTTATCGTGTCTTTATGGAAATATTTACTTCTTAAGAGCAAACATCAACCCAATAAATAACTTGTTGACCTAGATAAGTAATTCACCTCGAACTAAGCATTATTTTGCAGTGCATTGTTTTTCATTTTTCATTTTAAAAAAAGTCTGAGTTGAGATGACTGAAAAAGAATTGTATAAATAAGACAACCAAAATAAACAAATGTTTAAAAATGAAATATATTTATCAATTTTAGAGTTTAGTCTAGTTAAGAATATTGAAAACTTCACTTCATTGTCATGTCTTGCCAGAGCATTAGTTGCTTATCTAAGTCACCTAGTAGGTTGCTCAAATAATGGTCCTGAAAAAAATTGATATTCCTTTGGTTTATCAAAGTTGAAATATTTTAAAATAAATTTAATTTTGTATTATAGATGTAATGTGCTAATATACAATAGTGTTTTTGGATTTTTGTTTTCACAGTTGAAAAAGTCTCGCATGGTGGCTTTGTGAATTCAACTATTAAACATTAAGTTCAAAATGTATCATAATTTCTGAAACTATTTATGTTAAATACTATTACTTTTAAGTACATTGATTAATTTATTGTGTGTTTTTATTATAGAACCCTTTTTCCTCAGGTATATAGAAAAAAGATTAGTGTAAGCCTATATTGGGTGGGCCAAATTGACCTTTTTTGCTAATTTGTTTTAAATTTTAAATTTCAATAACAGCCAAAAGTGTAATTTTGTTTCAAATATTGACCATATTTTTTCAGATATTTAAAAAATAATATTTTCTGCCTTCTACTACCCTCTTAATATTTACAATTAACATCTTGGTAATTTCACAATCATATAATAGTTCCCAGTTTCAAAAAATACTATAGTGCACTCAATAATTGAACAGTATTAATACATACATTTGTAAGTATTTACAATGATATTAATAAACAATTTTAACTGCTAATTTGATAAAACAAGTAAAAATGCCGAAATATTTAAAAACTGCACTAGTTTATGATTATTGTTTCAAATATGATTAATATTTGTTTAGTAAATATTAGTTTTGATGAAAAATACATTTAAATAGATAGATTTATTTAACATTAAAACATAATTTTTCATGACTTTTTCCAAGTATAAATTAAACCAACTCTGGCATCTGAACCCATAACTAAAGAAGACATCTAGGTTACCAACTTTACACCTCTCTCTATTGCCTGTGTGTGGCAAGGAAAATGTATGAACTCTTCTTTGGTAAATTCATAACCTTAAGTATGTTATTGACAAGCCAGCTAAAATTAGAAGTAATGTTAAAATTATATTCTTCCCGGTAGGTCAGATCAATATAATAATTATAGTACAGTTTAGAGATAACAAACCATCTATGGCTCACAAGGTCCTTTAGTAGATACCTCAACATTTTAAACTAGTGTCGGTGACCTGGTGGTCTAGGGGTAAGGTATCAGACTTCTGTGCTGGCGGCCAGGGCTCAATCCTCGGTCCCGGCACAAATTTATCTGATTTCCAAACCCTTCCTTCACCTCTGACAAGACATCTTGTGAATGTGGGGAATGCCAGGCCTTAAACTGTAGGTCCTTCATTTCATCTCACAATCACCCTACCATTACACATTAGCGTAAGTGCATATAACCCGAACGGGTAGTAAGACGTGGTGCTAATAATAAACTAGTGTCTCGGAAGATGTTAGTTTGTATGTAACCAGCAGATAAACCATTGCAATGGGCTCTAGTTCTAGGTACATAATAACCCTATTTATGATCACAGTATTCACCACAGTGCTATCAGAACTAATATACATCATTTTGTTGTTTAGGTAACTTGTAAAAGAAAAATCCATAATGATTCTTGCAATAGAATTTACCGATCTAAAAGCTGGTGTAGTATGGACTAAATAGAAAAAGTCTGGTTATTCAATAAGAGATATATTATTCTATAATTATGGATTAAATAGCAAAGCTATTATATTTGATAGTTATGGTTATAACTACATATAAATATTATATTCATTAAATTGAAAAATGACACCTGGACACAGGAATCAAACCCAGGATCTTTGGCTTAGTACACCAATGATCGAACCATTGAGATATCCAGGAACTATACCGTGCCCAGGGTCATTCTTCACTCATATTTTAAGGCCCACACTAGTGTATATGCCACTTATACTTTTAACTAATGAATCAATTTCGCCCAAACTTGTCACACATATATGCCTCACTCAGGCTGAAGCAACACTGGGTAAAACAAAACTGTTTTAAACTTCTCCAAACTGTTTGTGATTTTTTTTTGTACCGTTTACAACATAACAACCATACATCCATTAACCTTTCTACTCCACACTGAGGGCAAGATAAGTTTGTTATCCCTTTTACTGCGGCTTCGCGTGGAGTGGTTTTTATCTCGTCGAAGTCCAGTTTCCGGGCGACGGTGGTTGTCAGGCGTCGATCTTGTGGGTCCAGTGGATGGGGTAAGGAAGGGAGATGGGGGAGAAAACAGATAGGTTATAGTCCCGGCAACACGAAGTCGCGGTGGGAGGTAAGGATCTGTCCCGGCAACACGGAGTCGCGGTGGGAGGCAGGGGAACAGTCCCGGCAACACAGAGTCGCGGTGGGAGGCAGGATAACCATCCCGGCAACACGGAGTCGCGGTGGGAGGTCGGGGATAGTCGTGGGAGGATAGGGAGTGACGATGAAATGCTCTTTTCAAACGAATAAAGATGGTTTATTATGCTCTTTCATAATGGTGGTTCTCCAAGGTTGGGTCACCACTCAAAACTAGCTCCAGAGATCACCGTGTTATATACCCCCACCACTGCCCGGCCTTGACCAATGGGGAAAACGGGGGCTTCCTATTGGCGCGAGAAACCGTTAGAAACAGTGTCCATCACGCGAGCCAATAGGAAGCGCTGGCGCAGTGAGCAGAGGTGGAGTCGTCACGGACGGCTCAGACAACATGGACTGTGGGCCGGACCGGCAGTAGGGAGGGAGGGTGAAGTGGCCGGTGCAAGTGCGAAGGAAAGAAGGCCGACTGAACAGTGAGGTACATCAAGTTGTCTGCCTTCTTTTATTTCAACCATTCTCTTCTAGGCACGCCTGCAGCACGGAATTATATGCCAATACATTATTGGTACTTGTTGGGTCTGGAAGACTTAAGTATGTATTGCCATACAATGAAAGAATACTACTAAAAACTTAACTAATAATTCTTAATGAGAAATTACAAATGGGAAGTTTTATCAGTAGTCAGTGTAAACTTGATTTTTACTACAATAAAACTCCTTAAAGTAATCTAGCCACTAGCTGTATCAAATTTAAAACTTAATCCTGTTATTGAGATAGGTCCCCACAACCCAACAAAAATAATAGTTTAACTAGCTATCTACTCAAACTTAGTAAGGATTTAGTTTCCAAACAATCTTTGTAATGCATCGTTTGCTTAGAAAAGTATGTGGGATCTTCATATTTATTCCAGCCACTGCCAAATATCAATAGAATAAGTATTTTAGCTTTCCGATTAATCATGTTCCTAATGCTTTACAGGCTCATTCAGTTTAAACTTTAAATACATCTTGAATATTATTTGAATAATGTTAGGACCTATTATGCTAGGAAGTATTTCTATAAGTAAAAAGTGTTTGGTCACACTAATAGCAAATATAAATTGAGTTCAGTGTGAAATTAAAATTTAAGATAATAACATATTGAGCAAAGTAATTAAATAACACCATCATCACCATAGAGGGAAAAAGACGGAAGTGATACAAGTGTGTGCCCCACAATTGGGTTACCCAGAAGAAGAAAAGGTGAAGTTTGAGGAAGATCTAGAAAGGCATATGGGAAATAAATGGTAGGTAGTAATGGGAGATCTCAACGTAAAAGTAGAAAAAGAAAGAGGAGGGTTTGAGGTGATGCTAGGCAAATACGATTGGGGAGAGAGGAACAAGGAGGGTAGAAGGCTTTAGGCGCTATGCGCCAGAAATAAAATTAAAGTAGCAAACAGCTGGCATAAAAAGGAAAGAGAAAGCCATAGGTTCACTAGATTCAGTTGGAATAAGGAGCAAAAGTCAGTGATAGATTACTTTGTGTTGAATGAAGAAATGAAAAGGCAGACAGTAAACATCAAGTTAATAGCAAGTGTGTCCTTAGATACACCACAGGTTGTTGGTGTCAGACATAAAGGGAATGTAGGAGAAAGGTAGTAAGACAAGAAAGAAGAATAAGGGTGTGGAGGATAAAAAAATTAAAGGAAAGAAAGCTGTACTTAAGAAAGGAGAGAAGACTGCCCAAGGATAAAATGCAAAGTGTAGGGGTGGAATGGGAAAGGGAAAGGCTTAAGAACAGTTTAGTAAGAGTTACAGAGGAGGTAAATGTAAGGACAAGTAATAAGAGGAAGTGAAAGAAGACACCTTGGTGTGATTACAGGGTGAAGGAAGCAGTGGAGAGAAAGAATAAAGCATTCGGAAGGAGTTTTAAGAATAGGAATTAAGTAATAATTTGAGAAGATTTTTTTTTCTAAGCATCACGTCTTTTGAGAAGATGTTCAACCTGGAAGAGGAAAAGGATGAGAGTGAATAGAGGGGCAGGAAGAAATTGAGGAATAGAGTCCCACATGGAAAAAAAGGTGGAGGACGCATTGAAGAGGATGAAACAAGAAAAAGCATTGGGTGTGGACAAACTGACTGGAAATGATAAGAGCTGCAGATGAAGCAGGGTATGGCTACATATGGTGCAGGAGTGATTTGGAGGGGGAACACGGTACCGGAATACTGGAAAAAGGGAGTTATAATACCTAATTTCAAGAAAGGAGATAGGAAGAAATGTACAAATTATAGGGGGAATGCTGATGTGCCACTGTAAAAAATATATATTAAAAGTTACTGAAAAAGGATGTAAGAAATAAATTGAAAGGAAGCTGGAAAGAGGTACAACATGGATTTAGGGAACAAAGGTCTATAATAGACTTGAGCTTTGCTATAAAATAGCTGATGGAAATAAGATATGATTTTTGGAAAGATTTGGTAATGGTATTCACGGATAGAAATAAAGTTTGGAAAGTGATGGGAGGAGGCAGAGGGGGAAGGGGGGTGCACAAGGAAGAGGAAGTGCAGGAATGGAATAAGGAAGTGATAGAATGTGGAATGAAATTTAGCATGGCAAAGTGTGAAGTGATAGTAATGACAAGGAAGGAGATAAAGCCTAGTAAAGCTATAAAGTTGGACGGAGGACATCTTGGAAGTGTGATTGAGGCTAAGGGTGGGTGGGAGTAGAGAGGATCTAATTAGAGGGCAGCAGGGAGAGTTGTTTTATAGGTGTGTAAGAAACCTGCTCTGGAGAACAGAAGTGTCCTTGAAGTGTAAGGAAATGTTGTACAGGGTGTACTTTGTACCCATTATCACATATGCAGCATAATTATGGACATTGAATGTAAGAAAAACTAGGAAAGTGTAGGCCATGGAAATTAAGTTTTTTGAGGGGCATGTTAGCTGCCACGAGGAGAAACAATATTAGGAATTAAGTTATTCGGGAAAGAGTGGGTCGGGGGGTATGTGAGATAGAGGAAGCAAGACAGATGGTATGCGCATGTAATGAGGATACAAAAAGAGAGGATCCCAAAGAAAATAATGGAAATAAAGTATGTAGGAAAAGGACCATATGGGAGACCAAGAAAGAGATGAGACTATCAGATAACAGAAAGTGTGCAATTAAAGGAGAAAGAAGAGTGAAAGGATAGAGGAAGATGGAGGCATTTCTACCAAACTGACATGGCCATAGGTCGGAAACCGTTGATGATTATGATATGATGATCATCATCAACTATTTCCAGCCTGTGGCCAGGTCAATTTACAACTTTGATTCCAATATTTTTTTTGGGTTCTCAAAAAAATCATGATTTTTATGTTTTTTAAATGCAAAACTATGTGCACCATAAACTGAAAACCCAATTTTGAAAGCTAATAAAAATGAGTTTGGTATTGTTTGCATAGCTGCCAACTCCCTGAGTTTCAAAATATGTAAGAAAATATAACTTTTTTTTTTATTATCATTGGAGTTCATTTATTACCATCAAAACGTTTTTGTTTGTTTACATCTGTAGTTCACTATAACAAATGACAGATAGATGTCTTATAAATTTAGTCTTAAAAGCTTTTTCAAATAATAAACCATTAGTCATGTTTCAGCCAAACGTTGCACTGGTTGTGCTATAAATTGTGTTAGCAATAGTTTATACATATTGTGTATTTTGATCACTACTCTGCCCAACAATTATTTTACAGATTACTGTATTTTATTAATGTTTGCGGTAGCATTCAATACTATGTAATGTATTTGCATTATCCATTGAAATGTGTTCATAATTTTTTTTCTATTTATGTTTGAATGTTAAATAAAGTTTCTTTAAAGTGGTTTGACATAATTTCATACCTTAGCAAGTATAAATAGAGCAGAGTTAAGTCAAGTATCGGTAAGTGTGAAATTGGCAATTAAACATCTTTTTTTATTATAGCTTTTGTGGCTATATTTACTATTATTTCCTTCAAGTGCTGGAAGTTATGCAACTGAAACAAAAGGTCAACTATAAACTATTCATTTTTTTTAACATTCATTAGGCCTGTAAATTGAAAATAAATATAATTACAAAATGTGTATTTAATATCACTTATTTAATTTACTGTTATAAGTTATAATTCCCATAGCCTGACAAGTAATCCCTTTTTAAAGAAATTAGGGCACCGTTTTCCTCGTCAAAAGCCTCCTAGGTTGAACAAATTTGACACCTAATCTAAGAAGACAAGAAATAGGAGGGAAAATTCAGCAACAATATTTTTTTGAATGGAAAGTAGAAATAACGTCCTCAGCGCAGTGGATCAAGATCAAACTCTGTATCTGAGGTAGACACATATAACTACTCCCAACCCTTCTAGTTTGTTTCCTAATAACAAACATTCAAGTAAGCCTAATATTTGAATCAAAAATCTTTTACAAGTACACACCCACTCTATTTGTGCGAGGGTTTAAGTGGCTCCATTCCTTCACAAGTCTTCATTTATGTGTTTAAAGATATGTTCTAAAACAAGATTTAAATTATTGTAACTCTATTAAAATCTCATCTTTATTATAAATCCTATCCCAGACCTTCCTTTGTGGAGCCGATCATGGGTCGAGAAAATATGGGATTTCATACTAAACAGTTTTAATAATTATTAACGAAGGAAATTGTTTCATTGAATTTATTACACACTGAGCTATAACATTCAGGTAACATTTTATATTATTTATAAGATGGGCAAGAAGTTACCATACCCTAGTGAAGTACATTCCTTTGTAACTCATCCCTGAGATGAGGATTCTCTTTAGTCCAAAAGTAAACATTTCTGGTATGTGAACTGTGATAGATTGCACATTCATAAAAACACATCATCTTTGCACGGGGCAATGCATTTGGAAATGGTGCTAATATTAAATGAAAGGCTGCACCGCACAGTTCCATGTCTCCATCTCATAATTCATTGATGAACATCGGGTAAAATGGCCTAACATAAAGTCTTATTTTATTATGATATTACTTTGTTGACCGTGGTACCTGAATAACGTATTAAAATTATACATTAAAATATTTCCTTGATGTCTCTAAAACCCTTTTTTGTTATGCTCAATTATTTAATTTGTATTATAAATCATACAAAATTTTTGTGTTTGTTTTATTATAATCGTGTTTTACTACTTTTTCATCAGATATATATGTGTATTATAATTACTCCAAAGGGTTAGGGATGAGGAATAAATGATTTTAGAGGTAGTCTACCTTGGAAATCATTTAAGGAAAACCATCCTCAGTATACTCAACCAAGATTCAAACATTGATCTACCTATCTTCAGCAGACCAATCTAAACAAGAGTGACGCCTTAGACTATTTGGCCATTAAAGAAGGCTACAAAATGTTTACTGACAGTTTGTTACAGTTCAGTGTGTGACAAACTACTTCAAATAATGACCTTAATCAATAATATTTACACTCCTTAATACATAATTTTATAAGGTTTTATAAAATGTTAATTTTAATCATGTCATCTTTATTTTATTTTGGGCTCTTCTTGGTTGCTTCCATAGTCACAATTACTTTGGCACTAGACTTTTTAAGTCTATTAGACAAAAAAAAGTTGTTTTTTAATATTCATATATATAAAAATCATTTATTGTACAAGGTACCCATTTCTAAAGAAAATACTTTATTATGGTTGCTATGCTTAAATTTCTACATTTCATTATAATAATACTTGTTTTGATTATGGAAATGTATTTGATTCGACTATACAAGCTAACACTTTTTTATTGCATTCAATAGAAAAATAGTGTAGCATGTTTTGTATGTTGACAAGTTATAGAAAATTCATGAGTATTGATTTGTGTTAGTTACCAGGCTACGGTGAATTGTAGGTCAGTCTATTGTACTGCCCTTCAAGAAATCAATATTTCCTTTAATTTACACAATTACTTATAGGTGGCAGGTGGTACTATTCACCTGTTTTATTTCTCCATGATTCTCAAGGTGGCAGTGACTTTATAAACAAACAAAATTGGTAATAATTTTTTACTTTGTTTTCTAGGTCACATTTTATAATCTATGCTTATAATACTGTTTATTTAAATGTTCTGTCTAGTATTTATCCATGTGTGCTGGACAGCTTCTACATTTTTTACACCAACAATAAGTGTAATTTATTTATAGTTTTCAATTATTATGTGAAAGTGTTTTATTGTTAAGTTGATTTCCTTAACTACACACAATTGTAATGAGTACTTATAAATGGTTAGTAAAAACCATCTAATGTACAAGTAGACAAAAGAGTGTATTTTACATTTTGTATAGATACTTTTCTAAAGGCCATGTGTTGACCCAGCAATGAATTATGACAATATTTTCTATGATCATCAGTTTGTTTTATAGCTAATTTGTTTTATGCAGTTAATATAAAATATGAGTGCATTCACATACTCAAGTGCAATCAGCAGCTCAGAAATAGAACCAGATGAAGGAATACATGGCGACATTGATTATGACTTTTTTGATCCAGAACATGAGTTCAGTCAAAATGGACCGAATATCACTAAAAGTACTTTGAAGTTAACTGAGGAAAAAACAAGTTACGATTTTCATGGTGAATATAAGTCTAATATAAACAATGAGTCAAACAAAGTAGAAACACAAGAACTAGAAATTTTTTGCTCAACAAATAAGTTAGTCGATATTTTAACTGATCAAAGCAACACTAATGAGGTACATTTAACTCAAATTTCCAATAATACCACTGAAATTAAGAAAGAAATGTGTAGAAATGAGTTGAAAAAGGTTCAAGAAATTGAAAAATATAAAGTTAGAGAAAAGAAAACAACGTGTTTAGAGTTAAATTTAGAAAATATTGTCGAAAACAGAGACAGTAAATCTCATGCGGAAAGTAAACCTTTGAACAAAATAATACAAGTAGATCATAAAGCTAACACACAACCCAATGAGGATAAAAACGCTATGTGTGAAGTGAATAATAATGAAAAATATAAAGAACTGATGAATTGCATTGCATTTCAAACGGAGGAAGATTCATTAGAAGACAGAAAACTTAGGACATCCTTAAATTTTGATGGATCTGTCAGTTCCGACACAACCTCAGAAATCACCGATGTGACGCCTTGCCCATCTTCTAGTGGCTGTTCTTCTATGACTAAATGTGAGACCGATGAAAATGCAAATCACGAGAAAAAACTAAAATCACAACCCTCCAAGACTAATAAACAATCTCTTCCTACTGCACCATCCATGAAATTACTCACAGATGCAATTGACAGTATTGACAAAAATAAAAGAGGCTCGATACAATCCAGTACATTTACAATTTCAAGTAGGAAAAATATTAATAGGAGAAACCTCACCTTTACCAATGATGAGTTGAAGAGAATTGAGCGGGATAATGAAGTGCTATTGAGAAAAATTCAAAGCCATAGAAATCCACGCTTAAAGTTGTCTTCTGTATCACCCAACCCTCCTCGTTTGTCAAGTTCAGCCATCAATAGAAGAAGATTGCAACAAAAAATTGAGTATGATAACATGGTAAGTTTTCTATATTTTTTTTATTTTTATTTTTATGTGACTCAAGCCATAATAAAGGAATTCATTATATTAGCTTGATTTTGTGCCTGAATCTTTTAATATTTTGGTGGAACTTTTTAAGATTTTCTATCAGGCTAGTGACCAAATTTTTATCTTTATTTGTTAAGAGAGGATCAATGCACAGGATCCTATAAATTAAAAAAAACTCTTCAACTGGTTTGGTCACATGATTTTTTTTTTTCAATCATCATATCAATTCAAATATATTACAATTTCAGTAGGTCCCCTCTCATATGGTGGGTTAAGCTCCAGAGCCTTCCTGTTAAGCAGAACATAGCCTTTTTTAACTTTAAAATTCATATAAATTCCTAATAACATGTTTACAATATCATATGTGAAGTGTGCAAATAAAAATAATCAGGAGAAAAACTATCAAATTATTATTCGCTAGTTAAAATCACTGTGGTGCCCATTGCTAATGTAAACAGACTGAATTACTGACATATAATGACAGCCAAAACCATTCACTGTGTGCATCATGCTGAAAAACTCAGGAAGAATGAGACAAGTATCGAACATAGTGAACCTACATATAATTTAAAACCATTGTATTAGCGGAATACCTTAAACCAAGGCTCTACGGTATTGGTGCTTGTAACCGCAATTATCTTGAACATCGAATAACTCTTTCCTCACCTTTTCCACAAATTTGAATTTTTTTTACCCAACCAGTATTCAAACCAATCTCTAAAAGGTGATTGATGTGTGTTTAAAGCTTAAACCTATTTCCAGTCCATTAACTTATTTGGTAGTTTTAAATTCTCTGTTTGTAGTAAAAATTTTATTCGTTCAAAAACCAGACATATATTATTTTGGGTTATATTATTATTTCATTACAAGTTTATTTTTGACACAAATTGAGTGTCACATGTAATGGTGATTGCATGCTCTAACATGCTACGAGATTTAAGATTCGAATCCTGGTTGGGTGTCCTGAGCACTGGGTGGTTCCCTATAAATTCGTGGTTCACAGAGCCCTTAGGCCAAAAGAAATACCTACGTTTGTTACCTACTTTATTGGCCGCATGGTCTAAGGCTTCACTCTTGCAATAAACTAAACTGCCTATGATGGGTAGATTGTGATTTTAATCCTGGTTGGGTGTACTGAGGGTAATTTTTCCTAAATGACTTTCTACTCTTACTCCACTCAAATGCAGGTACACTTGATCTAAATTAAACCTTCCTCATCCATCGCACATTGGTGTAGTTACTAATTAGTACCTAGATGGATAGCCCAAATGGATAGCTGGTGACCTGGCGGTCTAGGGGTAAGGTGTCGGACTTCTGTGCTGGAGTGTCTGGGGTTCAATCCTCGGTCCTGGCATAGATTTATCTGATTTCCAAACCCTTCCTTCACCTCTGACAAGACGTGTATTAATCCCAACATGTGAATGTGTGGAATGCCAGGCCTCCACCGTGGTTCGGATTCCACGTTAAACTTTAGGTCTACCATTTCATCTCACAATCACCCTACCATTACATATGAGCATAAGTGCATACAAGTCAAACAGGTAGTAAGACATGATAATAATAATAATAATAATAATAATAATATAATAATAATAATAATAATAATAATAACGATGATGATGATGATAATAATAATAATAATAAAAATAATAACGATGTAATATAATAAAATAATAATAATATATAATAATAATAATAATAATAATAATAATAATAATAATAATAGAAATGGCTAGTAAAATGCTGTGCTTATAAAAAAAAGGGTTTGTCTGATTAGAAAAACTCAAATAGTTTAATAAGCATAATTTATATCTTAACATCTTAGTATACATAAAAGAAATTAATAGCATACACATAAATTGAAAGAAAAAATCTTTTTATTTAATTCTTAAATAACCACAATTACTTAATGTTGGACACTGCATAACTTCTCAAATCTTGAAATCAGATTAAAAACTGCCACCCTCAGTTCCGATTCAACTTTTATTGATACTTATCTGTGCTTGCTTAAGATTTAAAATATTCCGCCATGCACATTTTAGAAACTGCTGCCCAAATGGTTCCTTTCACCTCTATGCAAATGGTGGTACATTTCATCTAAAACTCTACCTTCCTCAACCCAATTCCATTAACGTTATTAATGTTTCCATACAACCCAAATGATACTAAGATCCTATGAACACAAAACAAGTCTTAATATCTGGCTTTAAAAGTATTGTGTCCTATTTGGTGACCAATCATTGTAGAAGTATTGATTTGAATCTCAGAAGTACACAGATTATTTTTTTTTTTTTTGTCAACATTGATAACATTTTACTATAGTTTCAGTGTTATTTTAGAGGTATTGATAATATCTATCAAAAGTGAGAGCTGCAGATACTATGACGACATGGGAACTAGTAGTAACTTTTCTTTTATCTAAATTGGACTAGTTTATGTTTAGATATCGTACAATATTTTGACTTAAGATTTTATTTTAATTGCATGTAGAATATGTCTTTTTAATCAATACGATTTTTTTTTAATGTTTTGTTTCAGATACTGATGAAGAAAATTGTAAACGCAAAAGGAACGACTAACACATTACCAAAATGTATTAAAAGATAATGTTACTATGAGAAATCTTGGCTGCAATACCTCTGTATGATGTTGTTTGTTCAGTTTCACAATATTTATTTTATTATTATTTCCTTTTTGTGCATCGAATGTACTGTCCTATAAGATGTTAAATAGAACACCATGTACTGGTAATATCTTTTACTTCAATAATATAACTAATACAATGGCAGGGTACAGGTTAGATATCACTTATCATACATTTTAAAAATACAAAATGGGAGATGTAATTTCCCCATTACTCTTTAATCTTGCTTTAACTAACAATAACAAGGTATATTATATTGAAGATTAGGAAAAGAATTCATTTGGAAATGCATGCTACTACTCAGTCGCAAGTTGTTGACATCTTGCCTGCTGTCAAGAAATGTAAAACTCGGAATATACAATACAATTATATTGGTTCTCTATCCATCTATTTGTAAATGTTGACACTATCATCGCCAACGACAACTACCGTTCATCGGTATAGCTCACTTAGAGGCTCAAACCATAAAGTTGTGGCGCTCTCTATGGGTGTGAAGCGTGGTGTCTTACCTTACATGATGAACAAAAATTTACTGTTCATAAACAAGGTGCTTAGGAAAATACATATCCAACTCATACAGTAAGTCTACATGTTTCCAAATTAAAAGTGTTCATAGTTCAAAAAAATATTTATGATCAATCTATAAGTGTTTTAAAATGATGTGACAATAAATATATTTATTTCTTAGAATTTTATTTCTTTTCATAATTTCAACTAATGGCATACGAGGCACATCCAGAAAGTAAGAGTACTGGTAGCCCTCTCGTGCTGTGAGAATTTTTTTCCAAGGTTGGCAACCCTGAGTGGTAGTGGAGGTTATTCTAAACACAACGAGCACAGGTAGACCTCGTTAGTATGAAAACTCGCCTTGTAATGTCCGTTTGTGTGAAATATGTCGATAAGAAATCCCGCCAAGTGCGAGGTGTGTGCTGTCATCAGGTTCCTTCTCGCTGAAGGAAAAACACCGACTGAAATTTTTTCACAGATCAAAACTGTTTATGGCGAAGGTGTAATGAACCAAACGAACATGTTTAAGTGGTGTCGTGAGTTTAATGAAGGCAGAACGAATGTTCATGACGATCAGAGGTGTGGAAGACCGCCGATTTACAGTGGAATGAAATTTCTGCGATGTTTCCACGACTATCCAGATCTCTCTCACACAAAACAATTACAGAAACGCGGGGATTCCAAAAATTGCATGCAAGGTGGGTTCCAAAACAACTGACAGAGCAGCACAGAGTGAATCGTGTCGCTAGCGCTCGCAAGTTCCTTGAGCAATTTAAATTGGAAGGTGAGGATTTTCTGAGATCGATTGTGACTGGAGATGAAACCTGGGTGGCTCATTACACTCCTGAGACAAAAAGAGAGTCATCACAGTGGCGCACACCAGTTCCCCATCTGCCAAAAAATTCAAAACCTCAATACCGGGCAAAAAAAAACATGGCCACTATGTTTTGGGACCTAAAAGGGATTATTTTGATCAAATTCTGCCTCAGGGGGAGATGATTAATGCAGCACGATACTATGAGATCAAGAGAGCAATTCAAAACAAACGGAGGGGAATGTTGACGAAGGGAGTGCGCTTGTTGCACGACAACGCCCGCCCGCACACGGCCAACGCCACCAAGGCGCTTTTGGACTCATTCGGTTGGGACATTTTGAACCACCCCACATACTCCCCAGACTTAGCGCCTTCAGACTTTCATCTTTTCACATGGCTGGAAAAAAATTTCTCAACCGACAGGTGAAACAAGAGGTCCTGAACTGAAAAAGTAGATGGCAGAAGAATTCAAAAAGCTTGTGCCATGGCTCACAACCTGCATAGAATGGGAAGACAACTACATGGAGAAATAACTGATATATTCAGCAACAAAATCCTGTAATTTTGTTTTAAATAAAATTGTATTTTTAAATAGAAAAATCGAGTGCTCTTACTTTCTGGACGTGCCTCATATTCAATCTAATGAGAAATTATTCCTAGTTCACAATCATCTATTAGTTGTGTGTTTTTAGTAAACTTATTTTACCATACAAACATATTTTATAACAACTTTTGGACACTAATGCCAGGATCACGATCAAATTAATGTTAACTAATAGTTACATAACTTAACGTAAAGGATCTCCTTGTTTGTTTAAATGGAAGCGATCATGATGCAGTTAACTTAACGTTGACTTGCAGTAAACATAAGAGAAGTCCTGGGAGGTCTTTTACTTTAAGTGAACGTTACTTGAAGGGTATCATGTGATTTAGCCACCCAATCAATATGCGAGTTATATCGACAGGGCTATTTAGTAATTCATTTGTTGGTTTTAAGACCAATGTTTACTCTTTAGCATAAGTTATAGTGATCATACATTGAAACAAAATTATTAAACTAAAATAGGAAAGCTAAAATTATATATAAAAAAGTTTAGTAATAGATATTTATTATATCGGTTGAAAACTGTAAACATTCACAGATCATACTCGAGAATGAAGATGTTCGGCTCGAGTTGTTACATTAAGTTAAAGTTAAATTGATTGTGATCCCCGCATTAGGATTATTTCATCTTCATTATTTATGAAGGCCTATTACTGATTAAAGTAGGAAGGATAGAGGCAGATGGAGGCACTAAACTGACCCGGTCACAGGCTGGGAACAGTTGATGCTGATTGTGATAGATATAACACATTGTGAAGTAGTAAATTAATTCTACTCGGGCTGAAATAACTATAACTAAAGAATGTGTGAAAGAGAGAAACATTAAGAGTTCTAAGAATAAAAGAGTATGTTATGACCCAGTGTATGGATGTTGTTGAAGCGAAGGGAGTATGCAAGGATAGGAAAGTGTGGATAAAGTTAGTGAGGATAGATTAAATACGAAGTTTTTTTTTAGCTATATGTACAGTTTCTTGCCTACCCCTTAAGGGAAAAGAGTGATTAGGTATGTATCACTTCTACATACAAATTAAGACATTTGCATTAAACCTGCTAATGATTTAATTAATTTGGGAAACCACTACTTGTAGGTCCTTAACTTCCTGAAAAATCTTATGCCTTTTTTAACAACTTATTTGTACAAGCAAGCCTTTTTGCTATTGAAAAAGGTTAAATGAAATCGTCTTAGTGTGGAATGAAATTTAAGGTGAAGGTCACTAAAATTGATACAGATTTCAATGATATTTTAAAATCACTAAAGCAGTTCTATTCTTCACATAAATTATCAGTAGTTATAACTAGGCCTATACATATAAAATACATAATATATTTTCTTTTCATTTTTATTGTATTTCTTTCTTACATTTATTAAAAAATATATATGTAAAGATGTGCAAATATAATACCTACATTTACTTAATTTTCATTTTTATTGTAATTATATTTACATTAAAAATATATTATAACTTTATTTATCACTATAACATTCTATCAATTTAAGATGATAATATTTTTTTAATCATTTATCCTACATTAAGGGTTCAACAAATCAGCTTTTCCTTGGTTAAAGGATCCACGTGACTAAGAAGTTTGAGAACCACTGGTCTAAGGAATCACTCTCGGGTTGGACTGGCCTTCTGGAGACAGGGAGATTGGGGTTTGAATCTGGTCTGGTCTACTTAGGGTGGTTTTTCCTAAAATGGTTTTCCACGCAAATGTGGATAGATAACCTCTAAAACGCTTTCTTTACTCATCCTTACCCCATTAGAATAATTATTATATATTATGCTGAACAGGTAGTAAGATGCGGTGATCATAAAAAAAACTTTTTCTAGCTGTTACATAGATTTGTCCATTCGTAGGAAAATTGGGTTATTATTTATTATAAGTAAACATTTTTTCCTTTCATTGCTTTGCCTCTAAAATTAATTATGAGAGACTGAGAAGATAATTGCCATTTATATACATTTAACCCAATATTTTTTTATATTCATGTTAGTGATTAGTGTCATTAAATTAAGTTTGTGAAATTTAGCAATTTATTTTTTGTGTGATAGTATAAAAAATATATACATATAAAAGTATTGTTTGCTGGCTATGGTCATAATAGACAAGGGAGTAATAGCTATGAGGATAGTGTGCATTGCTAGCATATTTTATAATATAAGGAACGTACTTGGATGGGACAACTACTTAAATTGATTATAACAACTTCTTTGTCAATTAATCAAGACAGAATTAGAACAATAACATGAGGATAATTTATTCAAGGAAAAACTAATTTAACATTAACTAAGTTAAATAAAAAAAGTACAACATTTCTAAAAAATCATCACTGGGCTTTTTAAAGTATTTATGTTCTAAAATTAATTGACAGAAAACAAGGAAAGAATATATTACCCTTCATATAACCTATAATCTTTATTTCAAGCATTCATAAAAACTTTATTTAGAGTCTGTAATGGTGTCGATTATTAATAACTCCTATCTATTCAATTGCCATTTTTCACTATTCTTTTGCTTATCAGCTAATCCTATAATCAGTCACTACTTTAAATATTGCATCAGCACAAATTTATATTCTTTCTTTGTTTTCTGCCAATTAATTTCAGAACATTAATACTTTGAAAAAGCTCAGTGATGATTTTTTAGAAATGTTGTTGTACTTGTTTTATTTGACTTAATTCATGATAAATTAGCTTTTCCTTGAATAAATTATCCTCATGTTATTGCTCTGATTCTATCTTGTTTAATTGACCAAAGAAGTTTGTTTATAATCGATTTACGTAGTTGTCCCATCCAAGTACGTTCTTTATATTATAAATTTATATTTCTCATTACTACAAACACAGTGAACATTAATGAAATAACATATTTTACTTTTACACTTTTTATTCATAATTGAAACTTAGAAAAATATTTCTAACTATAATAGTTAATCTATTTAAACCAATTAGAAAGTACGCTAGTTTCTTTAATGTAATTTTTTTAAATCTTATGTGTTTCAAATAATGTAGTTTTTTTTAATTAAAATAATAACTATAAAAACTTGGTTTATGATAGAAAAACTAAGAGCATAATTATTATAGACTCAAGATTAATTTCACCAATTATATATATTGTAACATACCCAATAGCTCAACTATTAAAATTTCAAATATTTTTTTAATAATAAAACATTTAAATGCAAATTAATCAATTAATACCTATTATTTATATTAACTGAAATAAATATACAATATTATAAAGAATTGAGATCAAAAATAAAATTAATCAATACTGTATTCTGATTAGTGTAAATATTCTCAGTCTAGACCTACTTGAAATCCTGATGGTTTCCAATAATGGTTTAAGTAGGCTAATGTTAACCTCGGTGGAAATAAATATTATTTTCTTAGTAAAACTATATTATTAATCTTAAGTGTTATCAAAGGATTCTAAAAATACTTCTCTAAAGGTACACAAACACAGTTATACCTATAAGCGACACTTGTTTATAGAGCAGTGTCTTTGTCGTCTACACGTACCGCAATTTTTGAAGCTAGAGCAATGTACAACATGACTTTAGACTTTAGCTAGATTGGGAGTCCACTTGGCCATTGTCAGTGTCAGTTGTCAGTCAACATGGATGAAGGTATACTAGCTGTCGTAGTCGCTCGTGTAGTGATAAAAAGAAGACATTGAAAATGAATACTAGAAGTATGAATAAAGATATGGGTGGAAAAATAAAGTGTGATTTTCAGTTGCTTCAACACATAACTCTACGAACTAAGACTTGGTGATGCAAATTCCTATAAAATTCATTTGTGCATGTCAGCTTTGGATTTGGATCATATGCTTGAAAATGTTACGCCAATAATAAAGAAAGAAGAGCCTGTGATAAGAAATCTTATATCACCCAGAGAAAGATTGTTACTAACACTATGCTTTCTGGCTACAGGTGAGACGCCTAGAAAGGGTTCATTATGACCAATCTTGAGGGAGAACTAAAGTTTTGATAAACATTGCATTGGTAGGCATCTAGCTCAAAGGGTTTTATTTAATTTTTAGTTAAAAATAGTTTATTATATTATAAAAAATAAATTCCTCCACTATCAGCCTATTATTCATAACAAAATTTCCTTTTTTTAAGAGACTTATTTGTTCTTAGTGTATTCATTAAGGATTCCAATGTAGTATATTTCCCAAATTGTTTCAGGCTAATGCTGTCAAGCTATATTTAAGTTTTGAAGAATGAATACCTGAAGTTATGTAAAAAGATTTTATATTTTAAATCCAATTCATTTGAGTAATCTAATCCTTATTCTTTGAAATTTTTTGAAATATTTACATTTCTTAGGCTACGTTTCAAAATCCATTTGCCCCCCCAGGACTTTTTAATAAAAATGATGTTATACATTAACATTTTTACTTTCTCGTTATTTTTCAGGTAGAGAAAGTATTGTGATCTAAAAAAAATCGAACTCGAGATTTTGATGAATGTCGACATTTCATACCCCCCATCCAAAAAAGTTGTTTTTAAATTTCCGTCTGTCTATAGCTCGGACTAGAGCCTAAACTATTTAACCAATCGGGCTAAAACTTGGTATCTAGGGTTTACATGGGCTTGCCCCAAAAGCTTTTTGGAATTGGATATCTAACCCTAAAATTAAGGGTAGTTTACTAAAGGGCAAAAAGAGGAAAAAATCAATTTTCTCAAAATCCGGCTCTAACGATTTTGATCAAATTTCATTTCAAAACATTTATAAATATTACAAACAAAATGGTTACTCTCAATGTTTCAGCAAAATGACTTTGAAAATGACTCTAAAGCATAAATTCTCATTTTTTATTATATCGTCAAAACTATTTGAGATATTAAATTTCTTAACATTGCAAATATGTAAAACTATTTATAATACAATTTTTTTATTTGAAACATATTTTTATAACCATAACTTTCAAAGCTATATGTGAAATATATATATATATATATATATATATATATATATATATATATATAATTTTTAACTTTTTGAACACTAAAGGTAAATAATTGCGACTGTAAAAAAAATCTAACCCAAAATGTTGATGGATGTCGACGTCGACAACCCCCAGAACCCTAAAAGGTGGTTTTTGCAATACTGTGTGTTTATTAACCTTAAAATTAAGAATAGTTTGATAAAAAGTGAAGAGAGAAAAAATCAATTTTCTCAAAATTGGCTCTAACTATTTTGATTAAGATTTGTATCTCGGTATTGATTAATATTATAAATAAACTGGTTATTTTCATTTTCCCATGAAAATTACTTTTAGTGTACTTTACAGAAGTGGAGATTTTTGTATCTCCGCAACTAGTTGTGATATTAAATAACGTATCATTGCAAAATTGTAGTAGGCCCCACTATTAAAAATAAAAAACCTTTAAATCAAATATATTTTTATAAACTTATATAGTTTCTGAGATATTGGCAAATATATTAATATAATTTTGTGAGATTTAGTTGTAAAGGGATACTACTTAAGTCTTAATGCAATGATTATCTAATGCCATAGAGTAAGAAATAAGTAAGTCTCGCATTAAATATAACATATTTATTTTGATATATAGTTATAAACACAGGGCTTTGTGTGAGCCTTATTGACACAGGGTTTTGTGTGAGCCTTATTGACACAGAGTTTTGAATGTTCTTTTCAAGTTTACGCCACTCGATCAAATACTGTGTGATATATCGATTATTCTTAGCTCTCAAATCCCAACAAGTGAAAGTTTTGGTATTCAAACAAAATGCCAATATTCAGAATTGGGTAGTTTTCCCTAACAAACATTAAATGAATTTTGTTGATGTTTCAGTCTAGTACAGGAACATTGTAAATTTATCAATTTAACATTTGTTTTCTTTCTAGTCTATTTGTGTAAATCAAATATAATAGTTTTTTTTACAAAACAATTTTTTGTTTATTTAATATTAGTACCATATGATAATTTATTAATTAAATGCCATATTTATTTTAGGGTCGGATGTATAGAAAAATATTGAATTTGTAAACATTGAGGAGTTAGAATCGAGAAATGAAAAATCAAGGTTAAAATTTAAAAACCAGAATGAAGAAAAACGGGATTTGTGACATCACTAGTTTATGGATTTGTTTAAAACATTACGCTTCTAAGAAAACTATCATTAAAAAATGCTTAATTTTTTGTAAGTCATAACTCTCATTAGATTATCCTTTATTTACATACTAAAGCTACATTGTTCCTTAAAAATGTCTAGATTCTTGAAAACATAATATATTTTCACCAAATGGGCCTTAGCTACATTGGTGATTAGTAAATAGCTATACAAAATATAAATATTTAGTTTGTGAGTTCTAATTCATAATTAACATATTCATTTAAACTATTATTGGATAAATAAAGATAATAAGTCATACATTATTTTGATACATACATTTAATTTTTTTAATTTGCTTAAATTACTTGTTTTTATATAATTATTATTTCATTTTCAGGTTGTGTTGATCTTTGGAGCCCAAAAGTGTTGAGGTCTGAAGTAGGTTCCCCTTTCCGCCTCAGGATACACAAAGATGAGATGCCAGAAAACTATTACAATTACACCTGATGAAAACAGCTTTATTTTTCTGACTGACAACAATGTGGCATTGATCAAAAGAAGGAATCATCAGATAATTAAAGTGAAAGTGAAAATTAAAGAAAAATTTATGGAAAGGAGCATAGAATAGATAACAGTGAGACGATTTCACAGATTTAAAATTGATTGTATTTCTTTGGTTTCTTACTGTAGTATAAATTACATATCATAATACTCAATTGTTTTAGTTATAGATGGAGAAACAGAAGGACTGAGTAACTTCTCATAAAATCTAGCTAGCATATAGCAGGAGTTGAATTTCCCACTCAGTAATAATGTGAATAGCTTTAGAAAGTATTTTGTTTAAGATAAAAAAAAGACAATTCTTGTTAAAGAAAAAGGCATAAACAGGTTCTAAAATAAAAAATTGTAGGGATAGGACAGTTTTTAGAAGTTTGAGATGTTTTCATTATAAATGTATATTATAGAACTAGTGTTTAATATTCTGACAAAAGTTGTCATAAAACAAATGTACCGGTAGCACATTTAGGGTTTGAAATGGCTTAATTTTATAGTGACTTTATTTTGTAACTTTAACACTCACATTAAAGTGTTCATAAAGTTATCACAAAGCCTCACTTCTGACTAGCTAACATAATATCCACATCATCAACATCTTATTCTTATTCTTCCTCTATTCATCCTCTTTTAATTGCTTCCATTCTTCTCCTCTCATTTACATAATTTGTTATCTGCTCCTCCCTTCTCTTTTTTGGCCTCTCTTGAGGTCTTCTTCCTACATATTTCATTTCCATAATTTTATTTGAGATCCTCTCCTCCATCCTCATGACATGCCCATGCCATCTCAGTCTTGCTTCCGCTACTATCTCAAGTACTTCCTGTACCCCCACTCTTTCCTAGATAACTTCATTCCTAATATTGTTTATCCTCATGACAGCTAACATGCTCCATTCCTAATATTGTTTCTCCTCGTGACAGCTAACATGCTCCTCACAAACTTCATTCACATGGCCTACACTTTCCTATTCTCTCGTACATTCAATGTCCACATATCTGCTGTATGCGTGACAATGGGTACAAAGTACTCCCTTTACAACACTTTCTTACACTTCAAGGACACTTCTCTTCTCCATAGCAGGTCTCTTACACACCTATAAAACAACTCTCCCTGATTTCCTCTTTTCATTAAATCCTCTCTACTTCTACCTTTTACCTCAATCACGCTTCCAAGATATTTTTACATTCTGTACTTTTCCCCAGCTCTACTCCATTCATCTTTATAGCTTTACTAGTCCTTATCCTCTTCCTTGTCACTATCATCACTTCACACTTTGCCATGCTAAATTTAATTCCACACTCTTTCACGTTCTCATTCCTCTCCTGTAGCGGTTCCTGTACTCCTCTTCCCTCTCCCCCCATATCACCAACTCATTAGCAAAAATCATGGCTTTCATTCTTCCCTCCTCAAGTTTTCCTGCCCCTTTATTCATGACCATTTCCATTACCATTACAAATAGTAATGGTGAGGAGGGGATATTTTGAACTGTGTAGGCTAGAAGCCAGGTAGTGATGACTCATCAGTTTTAAGCTGGGTAGCAAATAATGTGGTCCTTTGTATTATTGCTTATCGGCAGGGAAGTGATTAACTTGTCAGGTGGAGGCGAAGCAGGGGGAAGTTGTGGCTGTTTTACTGGTCATGTTTGAAAGACAGTCTGTTTTGACCCATAGTTGGTGGATTGCAAGTGAGTGAAAGAGAGGGGGCAACACTTTGTTAGCAACAGGCAAGAGAAAGTGTGAAAGAATGAAAGGGTAAATTTAAGGGGTGATTACCAAAAAATAATAATTCAACATTGGTTCATGATTACTGGACTGGGCAGATAATTTTTCACCCTAATTACTTATTTTATAAATTATATAAATATTAATGGATTATTATATTCATTGACTTTAAAATATGTATTTTGTCATTTATCACTATTGTTAGGTCAAATTATTTGGAATAAGAATAATAATTGTTTGTGTTGTTATGAAAAGGATGAAAGCAAATAAACAAAATTTAGATCATTGAATAACTTTGTGCTAATTTTGAAATAATTACTAGAAATTATATATAACTTATGCTCACAGTTGAGCATTTTAGATTTATATCTAAGAGGTCTAAAGACTTACCTACTTTGTATTTGTCCCTTTCCCTTTTTCAAATAGTGTTCACAGAATATTTAAATATTTTATTATAATTATTTTTTAGGTTTGTTAATATTTTTGCTAAGAACTTAATGAACAAAAAGTGTATGTCATTTTATATGCTACTTTTGTAATATTCTTAAGAAAATAAACTAAATTATCAGCAAAAGGGCTGATTGGCCCAGCCCACAGACCAGTAAGAAACACTCTCAACTCAACGGGGGTTTCACCGCGCTCCTATTGCCAGCTTGAGTCCTTCAACATTGGGCTTCCCTAGTGTCACTGCTGGGTGATGTTAGGACTAACCGCAGCGATCCTAGTGTTGAAGGACTCAAGCGTACAAAAGGAGTGCAACCATTTTAACCTGGAGGTTGAGTGTCTGGGTATATTATTTGTCTGTGGCCCAGACCTATGGTGTTCAAAAATAGATATCTAATTAACTACCTCAGAAAAACAAATATATTTTTAAAATCACAATCATCATCATTATTTTCCAGCCTGTGACTCAGTTTAGTAAAATACCTCCATCTGTCCCTATCCTTCCACTGTTCTTCTCCTTTCTCTTGCTCACTTCATATCTCCTCCCCCCTCAATCTCTTTCTTGGTCTCACTTGCAGTATACTTCATCTACATCATTCTCTTTGGCATCCTCATTTCATGACCATGCTTTTATACTCCTGTTTCTTCTACTATCTCATGTTCTCCTAGTACACCCCCCCGCTTTCCTGAATAACTTCATTCCTTATCCTGTTCCTCCTCATGACAGCTCACATGCTTCTCACAAACTGCACTCCCATGTCCTCCACTTTTTTAGTCTCTTTTACATTTTTTCCATTGAATTCCTCAAAATATTTAATAAATATTATTCAAATTATTAATCAATGTTTGTGTATTATTGTTAGCGTAGTGGAATTATGTATGTTTCATACTAGGTAATGACACAAGAACAATGAAGAGAGAGTGGGACAGAACACACTTGAAAAACTATTTTATTAATCATTTTTTCACTCAAAGTAATAAATTTTAATGTACATTCAATCAATGTCGTAATAAAGTTTATATTTTGTTAATAAAGTGTTTGTTTCATTGCTATCCCCATTATCATCCCAAATAAGGTTGGGTCAAATTCCCTATATAACAAATCTGAATTTTTTCTAGAAAGTTATTAATAATTGAATCTTAGAAAAAATGATGAACCAAAGAGGAAATAGAGAGAATAATTAAATGTTCAACAAAAGTCACTATAATGCATTCAAACAGGTGTTAAATTAATAGTTTAGGGTTTGATTAAGTTTGTCCAAAAATTCTATAATCATAAATTATTCCAGTTATATGGTGCTGGTTTACTAAGCAGGAATCCTTTCCTTAATCATACACTTTCACCATATTTCTATAGAAAAATCTCAAAAAGTAAGTTTTTGAATAACTCTTTAAAAAAAAATACAAGTTAAATTTCAAAGGATTCCTACAACTTCTATTAGGAAACTATA
This sequence comes from Timema cristinae, assembly GCA_039000515.1. Taxonomy (NCBI): domain Eukaryota; kingdom Metazoa; phylum Arthropoda; class Insecta; order Phasmatodea; family Timematidae; genus Timema; species Timema cristinae. The sequence goes on along the minus strand of JBCFYV010000003.1, from coordinate 55,764,358 downwards.
GAACTCCAAGAGGTATCAAAATCAATAAAAAAACTAGTTAAATAAAAATCCTTTAAAAATAAGGTGGTATTGGGGATTTCTTAATATTGCACCAGGAAAATATAGTAGTCCAGGAGGTATCAAAATCATACCTTCTGAAGAGTTATATTTTCTTAATACATGTACTGGAAGAATCATCCAATATCACCACCTTTTAGGAGATTTTTTTGGCTAATTTTACTAGATTTTATACCTCCTAGAGTTTCATATTCCTTAATGCAAGCATCAAGAAAAATCCTGAAATATTGGCCTAATTTGAGAGAAATTTCTTCTAATCTCATTAGAAGCTCTTCAAGAGGTATTATTTTGAATGTTTCGTTTAAATATCTAAATTTGAGAGCACTTTTCCTAGTATTAGGAGAATTTGAAACCAAAGAGGTGTTTGAAAAAGATGCCTTTTAGAATTTGCTCTCAACAATTGCATTAAAAGATTCTACCTAATTACAAGAGCATTTTAAGTTGTTTTATTCAGAGAATGCGCAACTGTAATCATGATTTTTATTGGTACGCCATTTTAATTTAAAGAACACGGGATGAGAAGGGTTATATTAAGTAAATATAGTAATATTTGCTTCCTAAAGCCAGATGTAAATTATGAAACCAACCTTGCTATTAGCTGAATTTTCTTTATCCGGTTAAAAATGATAATTTAAAGAAGGCCTACATTTAATATAAATTATGCTTAACATTATAGTATGAATATTTAAGGACAGGCTAATTAATGTATGCATATTACACCATTTTTTAAACACTTAGATATTGTACATTTTGACAAGTTTCAAAATAGATTATGTTAAGGATGAGGGAAAGTGGCCAAGAATCATAAAAAAAAACAATACCTGGCATACTTTATTGACAAGTAGATAAGAAAATTAATTATAAACTTACATAGTACAACATATTATTTATTACAGTGATGAACAAAGATCAAATTTATATTATAACATAGTTAACAATCAAATGCACAATTAATAATGTCAATACTCATATTCTTAAACATAATAACCTTTACATAGGCCTATATCAACACTTCATTAATATTAAACACAATCACAATATTCTACAGTACAGTTTGCCATGTTAAGAATTTGAAAAAAATTAAAATTACAAAATTTTAAGACGTTTCTGCACATTCTTGTATTTTGGCAGATTACAAATAAGTTGCTTCAAATTAATTTTTTTTGACAGTTGTAATTCAAGATTTTAGATAACATGAAATGTTGATGTGCTTGATGCTACCCATAGTGTCAAGTTTACAGAATTTGTTTTATTATGTTTCATGTATATTTTTGTTTAGTGTCATAAATTATATATTTGTCCTATTCTTTTCAAAGAATAAAATCAACAGTTTATTAAATTCTAAAAGGTGGAAATTTACAAAACTTTTACTGAAAACACATGGTTAAGTTTATTTTTCCACATACTCCCAGCCATTGTCTAAACACTTACTAACCCTGGGAACCAACCTATGTATCCCCAAGTCATAAAAGTCTGCCACCAGTCCTTTGAACTACATTATTACTTCTTCTTTCATATCATGATTGTCATAATTTTTTTTCAAACAAATGTTTCTTTAGGTGAAGAAACAAGTGATAATCGCTAGGCACGTGGTCTGGACTGTAAGGCGGATGGTCCAAAACATCCCAATTGAAACTGCAAAGCAGCTCATTGGTGACACGCGTTGTGTGGGCCCGAGCATTGACTTGGAGCAGGCAGACGCCATCAGTCAACATTCCCCTCATTTTGTTCTGAATGGCCCGTCAAAGCCATCTCAAGGTCTCACAATATGCATTGGCATTCATTGTTGGGCCAGGAGGCATAAAGTGAACCAAGAGAATGCCTCTTCTATCTCAGAAAACTTTTTTTTTATTCAGTGTTTACAGGCCCGATACCTTACAAAATTTAAAACCGGGCCGTTTTTCCACATAATTTGGACTTTACTTTTACACTTACATTATGAATTTCCTTTTAAACATTACAGCACAGATTTTGGCTCTTAATTTAATTGAAATTCAGCCACCCCTAGTTACATTTGGTTCTCCCCAGGTATATTACGCCCCCGGTACCCTCCCCCACTGGGCCCTTCCCAGTGCCTGGGATTTCACTCCTGAGTCCGCCAAGCGCCCAGCAGAGGTGGGCATCCCCATATCCACCACCTGGGGTGGCGCCCTATTGGAATTGGTGCCCCGCCTACTTTCTAGCCACCACACTTCCGTTTTCACCCTTCCTTCCACCTTGGCAGTTGAATTTCTTAATCTAACCCCTATCTGGTTCCTCCCACCCCTAACTTAGCTATTTTAATTTCTAAACTAAACTAACTCAACTATACTATTCCCATTCCTGCCGGGGAACTCCGTCACCACGATGGTACCAGAGGGCTACAAGGCAGCCACCTTTCTCTATCTTGACTCTGAGGGCCCATTAACTACAATACACCTCTCTTGTTTCCAAGGTGGTGGGTCATATGGTGCAGGGAAACTCTCAGAGTTCATATTTACTCCACTAGCTTTTGTTCATACGACCACTTTAACAATACTTTTTTCTCTACTCACTCCCCACTGAGACCACACTAATGTCCGTCGCAGTCTCTCCCTCCGTGTCACTGTCATCTTCTTTCTCATCGTCATTGTCCCGTCTTATTCGTTCCTGTGCCTCTTTGAGTCTATCTATGTAGGCAGTCTTTGCTCTCTCTGACGCTTCCATTGCAATCTGGTATAAGAATTTCCAATAAATTGGGTCCTTCAGTACTTCGCCTAATAATCTTCCCTGGATCTCTCTCCGGTGGTTTCTTCTTGCTTCTAGCATAAGGACGCAAGATATCTGACCATATGGCATCTTCTTATAGATTTACTACCTACCTTTATGGTCGAGATCCCTATCCATCCCTTGAACAGCATGTAGGTCGTCTTGGCCGGTGCCATTTTTAACTTGACACTTTTATACCAGGTGTCAGGTTCTTCAAGCACCTGGTTACTTTTTCCTCTAAATTCCTTCTAGAGTACCCTTCTATCACTATTAGAAGCTTGTCTGGAAGGTGACCACACCCTGCGTCTCAGGTATCCCCTCCAACAAGTACAACACTGATTCCAGGCTGACATCCCAAAAGATCGGGCCACATATCGATTCTTGGGGACATCCTTCGTCAGTAGCTTCTGAACGCTATTTCCTGGACATCTCAGGGTGGAGTATCTGTTACGACAGTAATCCTTAAAACTCCTATACAGCTGTCCTGGACACTGAATCTATCTTAATCTGTCAAACATCGCCGACCACCAGAGGTTGTCAAAAGCCCTGAGATGTCCACGAATATTCCTACGACGCATTTACCGGTTGCCGAGACAATCAGTTTCATTGCTCTGCAAATTGAGTCCTCTGTCAAACTGCATCTTCGGAAGCCATAATTCTGCTGATGCATGCCCATGATGGTTCTGTCTCTCAGTAATCTTTCACACAATATCTTCTCCTGCAACTTACCTGCTGTGTTCAACAGGTAGATGGGTCTGTATGACCTCGGAATCACCGGGTCTTTATCCTCTCCCTTGCTTAGTACGATTAGCTCGCTCTTCTTCCAGATGTTCGGGATTCTGACTTGAGCGAGGCATTTGTTTAGCAGCCCTGCAAGGAAAGGAGCAATAAGGTCAGCTGTCTTCTCAATGAACTTTATCCGTCCGGTCCAGGTACCCTTTTCTTACCCATCAGAGCAATGTTCATGATTACCTCCTCCCGACTAACAATTTCCACCTCTTCCTAGTTTACATACTCATCACTCTCCATTCTCTTCCTCAACTTTCGGTGCTCTTCAGTATCTTCTATCACCTCATCATCTGGCAACAATGTCTCCATTAGAAGAATCGCAGATTTCTCCCAGCTGGTCGTGGTGCTTCCATCATTCTTAGATAGCATGGTTATCATGACTGGGGCCCGTAATTTTCTGGAGGCTATCTTGAACGGCACCCCCCAAGGTCCCCTCTGTATCTCCTCCTGAACATACTTCTCCCAAATTTCCTCTTCTCCCGAAACAACCCATCCTCAAACTCCCTCTTCCTCTCCCTGTATATATTTAACAGCACCACCCATCCAGCTGGGTCTCGACACCTCTGATATCTCCTACGCCGCGTTCTCCTTGCCCTTATTTGGAAACTCTGCAGTCTGTAATTCCATGGCTTACTACCAACCTTGGTATCACCTTTCACCACAGGTATCAACTTCCTCATTGCACCCTGCAGAGCCCACGTCAGCTGTTTGGCCTTCACGTTGACATTGTCGCCTTCTCCACTGGGATGGGCATCAGTTCACCCCTCAGCTTCTCCCAATTAGCTTTGCTCATGTTGTATCTCCTTCTTTTCCTTTCCCCATTTCCATCCACCAGCCTCCCCGTGGCAAAGTCAAAGACGATCAGGTTATGATCGCTGACTGTGACGTTGTCCACAATCCTCCAACCTTCCATCATGTCCATGGACTCGGAATTACACAAAGTGACGTCAATGTTGAAAGAAACCCCAGCTCTCCCCTGATATGTAGGGGGATTATTCGGCTGGTTTGCAACCTCGAGCCATGGCCATAGATGAACTCCTCCAAAGTACAGCCCCTTCTATCTCTACCGATCGCCCTATGACTATGTCATATGGGAGACTTAGCATTAGCAACAGCGGTAATTATGAGTGGCACACCTGCGTATGTCCTACATATTATCTCCAGCTGGTCAATATATGGCTCAATTGGATGCCTACATTGAAAATATAGGTTTGCCACTATACACCTGCCTGAGCTAGTTACCAGTTCTACGCATGTTATCCACTGGTTGCAGAGCTGTTCAATCTTAGTTATGGCGATTTACTTGTTAAATACCACTATTGCGTTCATGGGCGCTTCACCACTAACAACCACTATAGTGACCACAGGTATATGTGGAACTTACCCTCTCAAGGTATAGGATTCCTAAAGACACACAACATCGAGTCCCATCTCCTCAGCCAGCTTGTGGACTTCATGTAACACGGTCGCGCTCCTCATTCCCTTAATCTGTCCTATTCTGATAGTGTTATCCCCCATTACGGATAGTATGTGTGCACGTAGCATGTTAGCCACGCCACGCTGGGGTTAAACGTCTTGCGACCGTGTGCTGTTACTAATTGCCTATAAGTTTTCTCCATATTAAAAGTTACCTCTCCTCTTGAAAACCTTCTCAATTTGTCCCCGCAAGATGTCCACGTCCATTGGTAGATTTATAGATCTCAGTTGAATTCTATCCAACGACTCGGGAGAGGGGAAATTGATATTTTCCCCCTTTTCATGACTCAGTCTCACCACGTGCTCAGCGCCATGCGAAGAAATCTCTCTTATTTCAGCCTGGATAACCGCATCGTCTCCTCGAGGGTTCATTATGCCTGAGAGGGTACATCCACCACTCCTTTCAGCTTCCCCTCCACCTCTATATCCACTTCTGCGGTCTGGCTCCCCCTGCTGTTTGTGTTGGAGTCCATGCCCTTTTCTTTCTTTTTCTTGCCATATCCAAATCCCCAAAGCTTCCAATTTTGTTTGGGTTTCGCCCCCAATCTCGTTTTACCGCAAGTCCCCTCCTCCTTTTCTACGCACCTGACTCCATTGGTGGTTTCCAGCCATTCCATATTCATGCCCTCACATATGATACATATGTTCTACCCTACCTGCAGATTTATTACCGGATTTTGCATTTGTGAGATCTGGGTGGAGGACGCCGCTGCCGAGTCCTCAGTTGATGCAAACTTTCCATTCCAAAATTCGTTGCCAGCCAACTATTTACATCCCATGCATACGTAGTAAATAGGTAATATTCCCCCTCCCTGAAGATCTCATAGGGAGCTCGCCGAGTCGATATTACCCGTATACCCGTATCCGCTAGAATCTTCTTCCGATCCTCAAAGTACTCTCCATAACCCCATCCATCCACAGAAGCTATAGCACCGCAAAAGCACCCACACATATACCGTACTTCCCATAGGTATCAAGTAGGCTTTCCCTTATTTCTTATAAAATAACTTATTCTGGTGTCTCGGGCCACTCCAGACTCCCAAACCAAATCCCACTATTTGCACATGTACCTTTCGTGAGAACTCCTCCGAGATCCTGTACGCCTCGAAGAATAACATCTCCAGAATAATCCTTATTCTATATATATACTCATAGATCCCGGTGCCATACCTGGCTGAAAATGTCTTCCCCCCCTTCTTCTGTACCATTTACAAAGTAATCCCTAATACATTTTGTTACCGGGTCATCTCTCAGATTAGGGCTCATGTACAACTTGTCTCCACGCCCCTCATGCCTCAGGTTTGGTCCTACCAAATCCATTATGGACCCTCTACTAACTACATCCTTCACGACTGGTTTGCCTTGGTTATCTCTTTCTCCTTTGTTTACAAAACACGTGGTTGACGAAACCCCGATGAGTCCGGACGCGACTATCTCATAGTCTTTAAGATACGAGACACTGCCATACCGACCCACCACAACCTCGCTATAACCACACGACCTATATCCAGAGGAGGTACAGTAGTATTCATTTGCTCCGTAGCTGTACTTGCATCTTCACGTGAGAAGCCTACAAATGAAACCTTCCACAGTCATTTCCTGGTAGTATGTCCTAGTAATCTCAGGTCCATCAGAGGCAAACAAAATTTGAGAAATGAAGCTATAAACTCGTACGTCCATTTGTAGACCATTGTACGCACAGAAAACTGTAGGTATGAGTTTTTTTCTCTCCAGAAATCGACATTTTGAATCTTTTGGTTTTGTGGGAACGCGTATGGCACCAATGCAATGACTTCCAAGTGTCATTCCCTGTCACAATAGTCTCCAAAAACCCATCTACTTCCTCTGCATAACACATGAAAAACGTGAGTGCAAAACCCATATTTTTTTTCTTGTGGTCGTCCATTATTAATATTTTGGGTTCCCAGCGTGTGCACAATTTTTTGTAGCCTAATTTTTCTGTAACTGCTTCATGAATTGTAGTCTTAAACACTTCATGAATAATTTCATGCAACTAACTCTTTTATTGTCAAAAGCCGATCTGTGGGAATTTTTCTTTCTATTTATTAAAGGTCTTCAGAAATTAAAGATGGCCTACTGCTCCTTTGTTCGTTGTGAACAAGTCCTTCTACCCAAAACTTCACAGCATCACTTCGACATATTTTTTCGATTCATATTGTCACAAAAAACAGCAAAGATTTGATTGTGAATTTCCGCTGGGTGCTTACCTTCTGCGTTCAGAAAACGTGTCGAGGAGCAAACTTCACTTTGATGGGATCTTAGATTGGCAATGATATTTTAATAGCATGTCACTTGAAAAAACAACTACTCGTCACAAACAGCTTAACTGTTGGGCTGAAGTTTAAACCTACTCCATGACTTCCCCTTAGCCATTTATCCACACCTGACAACTGTGCCAGGCTACCATCATTCATCATCAAAACCTTTTTATCTATCTTTATTATATTTTGTTTTCAACTTGGACAAGCATTATTAAATAATTACCATGGATTATTGCCACTACATGCAACATTTTCCAGTAACATGAAAAAATTATATATCTATTAATTTAATGATGATAGTAATGATAATAATTTTATCTAAAAAAATTAAAATATGTGGGACTTAAGATCACCATCATCCAGTTTCCTGCCACCGGTAGGGTCAGTCTCAAACATAAGCTTTTCCATTTACTTCTGTTCTCCCACCACTTTTATTCCTCCACACTGGCCCAATCCCCTCCTCTCCTCTCCACACTCCCTTTATCCACCTGTCCTTGGGACTTCCTCTTGGCCTCCTGCCCGCCACCTCAATTTCGAGCAACCTCCTTGGAATCCTTCCCTCTTCCATCCTCTTCACATGTCCATACCACCTCACTCTCATGCTCTCTATCCTATCATGCAGGGATTCCCCCTCCACTCTCTCTCTCTCTGCTATACCACTTCATTCTTCACCCTGTTCATCCTTGTCACTCCCAGCCTACGCCTCAGAAATTTCATCTCACATGCTTGTATCTTTGGATCAATGTGTTTTATTATGTTGTAGCTAAGGACCTCTTCGATAAACCTTCAAATTTTTTATTCAAATTTCTAACTGGTAAGATGTTCTCTTTGACTCACTAAGTAGCATTTTCAATTTTCAAGGCTCACTAATCGTGATGAATTTTTCCTGGCAAAGGATCTTACATTGTTTAGAGTAAGTGTACATGCATTTGAGTGAAGGCAAAGTTGAATAACAACTTCGTAAAACAGTCCCGTATTCTGTAGTTTTTTTAAGCAACGCGTCTTATTACCCGTTTGGATTATACGCCTACCACGCTAATGGGTAAGGGATGAGATAAGTGTCATTTGAAGAAGTGCACCAGACCGGGGTTGAGCCCCAATCTCTCCGTACTTGGCAGTTAAGTCTAACACGAGAGTAGAGTTAAGCCCGCCGCACATTGGACGCAGGTCAGGCGAGGAAAATCTGTAACACATGTGTTCTTGTGGGTTACCGCACAATGGACAGAGTGCAGGTGCAGAGTAGGGATAACTCTTTCACGCCTCTCTTTGGTTGTAGTAGACGTACAGTTTTCCTGTGTCCTCTGCATCTCTGCCACGTAATTTTTCTGTATAGTGATGGAACATCTTATCCAATTATTTCAAGACCATACAGTATTATATTAAACAAGCAATCCAGATGACATGAGGATAAAGCTGAAAGATGAAAAGATTGCTATTGAACTGAATTACTTGAATGGTAAATGTAATATTCTAGATTTTTGTAGTTAGTGAAATTAATCTACTGTACAGTAGTTTATATAACCCATTAGAAGAATTTAATGTTACTAGACACTGCGCATAAAGTAAATTAAAATTTTTATTGCAATTATATGTATATATTTTATGTCACTTTTATTATACTTTTCGCAGTAGAGTGCATCGCATTTGTTCGGCCATTTTCTAAAACAGTTAAAAATAATCGTAAATATCTTTATCGCCCCAAACCTGAGTGGCTGGTGTCAAAATATTTAAAAATCACAAATTTTCAAGTGGGGTGTCAGATTAGAGGTAATTTTAAACCAAAGTAATTTAATGTTCTATTAGTTTATTATTTTCGAAAATTCAAAGTCTGACTCGGAATTCAAATCTATCAGAAGTTCCTCTAATACGCACGCCATATCACGTCTTGTACCACTGGGTGAATGCTCCTTGATAAAGCGCTTCAAATCTGCGGTGACTTGCAAAAACCTCTTCCTGTGCTATGGCTGCTTTCTTCCAGGACTGTGTTTAATGTATGGTGCCTTGCAGAAACCTCTTCCTGTTCTATGGCTGCTTTCTGCCAGGACTGTGTTTAATGTGTGGTGCCTTGCAGAAACCTCTTACTGTGCTATGGCTGCTTTCTGCCAGGACTGTGTTTAATGTTTGGTGCCTTGCAGAAACCTCTTCCTGTGCTATGCCTGCCCTCTGCCAGGACTGTGTTTAATGTTTGGTGCCTTGCAGAAACCTCTTCCTGTGCTATGGCTGCTTTCTTCCAGGACTGTGTTTAATGTATGGTGCCTTGCAGAAACCTCTTCCTGTTCTATGGCTGCTTTCTGCCAGGACTGTGTTTAATGTGTGGTGCCTTGCAGAAACCTCTTCCTGTGCTATGGCTGCTTTCTTCCAGGACTGTGTTTAATGTGTGGTGCCTTGCAGAAACCTTTTCCTGTGCTATGGCTACTTTGTGCCAGGACTGTGTTTAATGTGTGGTGCCTTGCAGAAACCTCTTCCGGTGCTATGGCTGCTTTCTTCCAGGACTGTGTTTAATGTGTGGTGCCTTGCAGAAACCTTTTCCTGTGCTATGGCTACTTTGTGCCAGGACTGTGTTTAATGTGTGGTGCCTTGCAGAAACCTTTTCCTGTGCTATGGCTGCTTTCTTCCAGGACTGTGTTTAATGTATGGTGCCTTGCAGAAACCTCTTCCTGTTCTATGGCTGCTTTTACCAGGACTGTGTTTAATGTGTAGTGCCTTGCAGAAACCTCTTCCTGTGCTATGGCTGCTTTCTTCCAGGACTGTGTTTAATGTGTGGTGCCTTGCAGAAACCTTTTCCTGTGCTATGGCTACTTTGTGCCAGGGCTGTGTTTAATGTGTGGTGCCTTGCAGAAACCTCTTCCTGTGCTATGGCTGCTTTCTTCCAGGACTGTGTTTAATGTGTGGTGCCTTGCAGAAACCTTTTCCTGTGCTATGGCTACTTTGTGCCAGGACTGTGTTTAATGTGTGGTGCCTTGCAGAAACCTCTTCCTGTGCTATGGCTGCCATCTGCCTGCACTGTGTTCAATGTGCGGCGGGCCCTAGACCGTGCAGACTATGGCCACACACACATTATCTAGAAATTGTTATGGTGTTGTTTGTATGGTTTTGCAATTCCACGAAATAATCCTTTGCAAGCCTTGATGACTGTTTTATTTCAATAATAATTTCTCGTCGGTTGCTTTGAACAAGAAACTTCTCCTTATTTCCCCTTCAATGAAAACAAATCCCAATGCAGAAAATAACTACTAACGCTCTGAAGTACTGTGACAGACTTGACAACTAAAATGCTGTTTTGGGGGGCAGGGGGTCAAATACCCTGTTTGCCCCTCTCACCCTTTGGTCCACCACTGCTTACAGCAAAATATATGTGTAAATATCTTAGCAATAAAACAATGACTTAGCGATAGAGTATTAATAGTCCGAGATAATCTCCCCTATGTTAGTCAGAGTTTACGCATATACATAGCTTCTGGAGCATAAATTCTCAAGTTGGGAGACTCGTTGTTTCCATGCAGCATTGTGTGAGGTAAGTTAGCTTTATGAAATAGTTTTAATTGCAGTGTGAGTTGGACAATCCACCCGATTCCCTCTCACCATGATCTGATGGATGCTTGATCGATGTACCACTTCATTTTACTCTTATTATGATGTTTTGCTTTGAGCATTGCTATCTGTGTGCTTTTAATTACACTAGGCTAATTGAATAGGCTCTGTCTCTATTATGCATTCAGAAATGTGCCTAGTGGTCTAGTGGTCATAGGTTCTGGCTACAGACCCAGAGGTCCCGGGTTGGATTCCAGGCGTGTCCAGATTATCTGGGAAGCAGTGAGTCTGGAACGGGTTAGATTCAGCCTAGAGTGGATAAATATGGAGCTACTCGAATAAAGTGGCTCCGGTATATAAAGCCGAGCTTAATGGCTGGACTCAGCGTTGTGCTGACCACATGACACCCTCTATCCGCAAGAGTTGGCATTAATTCACCAAACAGTTTGGTAGCCATTCGGTAGGTATAGCCTGAATGTGGGCTGACACCATGGAGTTACTTTTATTACATTTGGAGTGTATGGATAAATAAAGGAAGAGTGAATGTGTGAGTAGGGGGTAGGGGGAGGGCTCAAAATTTTCTAAGATAGCATATGGTTAGGGGAAATAAGTGTTTGAGAACCACTGTTCTATAGGGTCACATCTTCAAATATATCCTTTGAAATAATCCCTTGACGTTTTTGGACAATGGTTGTTGAGGGTCCTTGGCCCCCAAATCTCCCATGCAACTTTTAGAGTAAAGCATACCTATTAATTTTTCTCAGAATATGCCACTGTCAGTAAGCCAGACTAACATGAGAGTGACGTCTAGACCAATAGGCCAATGGAGTGTTTTTTTTTACATTTGAAATGACACATTACACGTAACCAAATTGTACATCTTTGTTACATACACTACCCAAATTAATTAGTTGATTAATTTTTTTAGCGCTGCATCTTACTACCTATTCAGGTTATACGCCTATACACTGATTACACTAATGGGTTAGAGATTAGGAAGGTTTAATTGAAATGAAATGCACACGCATTTGCATGGAGGGAGAGTGGAAAGCCATTTTGTAAAAACCAACATGAGATTAGCGCATTAGACGACGCAGCCACCGAAGTAGGTAGTTAAATGTTGAATAATGGGTACTAGCCAAATGGGCAATAAGATGTGATAGAATAAATGTAAAATATAATACTTACAATAAATAAATGAAACCATTTTGTACAAATACACAATATAGTTTTCAACTTTTCTTTTGACAACACATGCGTTGAATAAATCCAAAGGAAATTCCTTTAACGAAACCTGTTTAGTTAATCGAATGGTCTAGGTGTCACTCTCCCAATAGACTAGACTGCCAACGACAAGAAGATTGGGGTACGAATCCTGGTTGGATGTATTGAGGTTGTGTTTTTCCTAAATGGTTTAACTCCCCCTACAAAAATGCAGAAACACTCCCTTTAAATTCAACCTTCCTCATTCTTAACACATTCGCGAAATTTGTTCGTATGATTATAAACCAAACGGGTAGTATGATGTGGTTTCAAAAAACATATGAAAAATTACAATTCACAGGAATCAAATACAGGGATTTTGGCTTCGCGGGCCACTGCTCTACTATCTGGTCATCCTGGCTTGTCTCGTATTTAGGGTAATCTTTTACTAGTTGATGTGTTGAGTCTAGTAGTTATGGTAATTGATAAAAGTAATATTAGTTATTCATTGTTATGTCAAAGTCAGATCAGTAATCTATGGTGATATTTTAGTGAAATACAATAGTAAATAAAAATTTCATTTTGTTTAAATTTTTTTTTTAATTCTTTGGTTTTTAATAGGGAAAAGAACTGACATGAAGAATGCTTATTTCTGTGTCTCACTCATAACTTCCCAACCAATTTGTAGATATTGACCAAAATTACTATGAAGGCTAATCAGGCATGAAACATAAATTATTTATCTATTTTAATTACAAATTTGTGAGAAAATTTACTTAACCAAGTCAAATATTCAATTGAATTTAAATCAAATATAAATTACTATTTCATGTACAAAATAAACAACCAATATATCACAAGCGAGTTAAACATTAGTTAGTATTTTTTTTAAATACTAGTATTTGTATAAGAATATGGAATAATGCAAGGTTTTTCCAATTGGACGTTGGAAAATTGCCTTTCCAAGGATTATTGTTAGTTACTTTTAGTTTTGACTCTGAAGACAATATTTGGTGTACTGTGCAAGTTAGTATAATCATAAACTTATTAAGTTTTAATATAGTTTTAAGATTGAAGAAAGAGAACTGATATATATATTATTGAGAATGCCATAGTCAAATATTTGTGCTATATGTGTTACACCCTAATAGTGAAACAGTCCATTTCATGAATTGGGCGAATTTCTATTCGTTATGTGAACTGTCTTCTTCACTTGACTATTTCACGAACTGGGCAAAAATTGTATCAACTCTTGCCCATTTCATGAACTATTATTGATTCACCATAAGCTGAGACCTGATGTAAAGAAAGCTACGTGGAAGTCTATGCTCTATTTGCTACTGAACTTACTTCAATTGTATCCTTTCACTAAATAGTCCTTCCTTTGTTTTGTATTAAACTTGTTTTAAAATAACATTAGACAATTATTATAACTAAAATTTTCCCTTAATTTCATTTAGAAATGATACTTAAAGCTTTGCAAGGGCTATTCGAATAGACATCAAACTCCTGACTCAGCATTGAGGGATCCCATGGTACAGTCCTTATCCTGTGTTAACGTCAAGTCAGCAACGGTCTATCGACAGTTCATCCCGCAGTGTTAAGTGACGGCTGTGAGTGTTGAGTGCTTCCTGTCTATTTATGGGGTTTGCTGAGTCGGGCCCGAGTTTTATTAAATATAAGACAGGAAATTTAAAAGCATAAAAAAAATACAAAAATTCGTAGTGATCTACTTTATTATGATGGTGACGACTATACATGGTTGGTCCGTTTAAAATAGTGCACTCATGTTCCACCAATCATGTAGGTCCTTCGCGTAGTGATATGGGAATGTTTGTTTACTTCCAGTCTCAAGTTAGCATGCACTAATAATATAACAAATTGTACTATCTACCACAAGCTTAGCTGAAATTTGTTTTAAGATATTATATTAAACTAATCTAATTCAACCTGACCTACCAGTAACCTAACCTTCCATTCTAAAATAACTAAAAGTTAAATTAACTCAAGACCAAACCTGTTCTTCACTTATCTATTTCATGGACTGGGCAAAAAACTTGTCCAGTTCATGAATTGGGTAACGATTGGAGCTGCTCATTTCATGAAATAGACCGTTCATAAACTATGCAGCATAAATGCTGCAAGATTCATGAATTATTTTTGCCCAGTTCATGAAATGGTCAGGAGAAGAGGCCATTTGACCAAATGGGCAGAAATTTTCCCAATTCATAAAATGGATAAACTGCTACACTACTGGTAAATTCGATTTTTTTTTTCTAGTGACTGTTTTATTTGATTCATGGTTTAATACTCCACCTAATCCAACAATCTAATTTCAAGCCATTTGGATTACTATCACCTTGGGTAAGTAACACATATATTCATCATCCATTAAATATTAAATATGCTGAGAATATGTGTGTGTGTGTGTGTACATAAATGTATATATTTTTAATCAAAAACTATTATTAATAATAATGTTTTTAAAACTTATATAATTAGCAGAAGTACACAGTGTTGTTCGAAGTAACCACACATTGCACTGTGGCAACACTTTTCTTTGCTTTAGAGAGAAAAAAAAAATCTGTTTCTTTTATTTATTCTGGCCCAGCTTTTAATGAATTTATAAAAATCTAATCAGTTGCCAAAAATTTAAAATTCCAGCCCTCTGTTTGAGGTAGACAGACAAACAAACGCTTCATTTTATTAATATAGATTATATAATTTAGAACCAAATTGAAAATTAAATGCCTTCAGAAACTATTTGGAGTGATCTTCACTTGGCAATTGTTTGAAAATTAGATTCTTGACTTAATTTTTTGAAAATTAGATGCCTCTAAAAGCTATTTAGAGTGGTTTTTGCTTAGAAAATGGTTGAAATTAGTTGCCTATTAGACTAAAAGAAATTATATTAAATTCATTAAACACAGTTATTATTATTATTATTATTATTATTATTATTATTATTATTATTATTATTATTATTATTATTAGCACCACGTCTTACTACCCGTTCGGGTTATACATACTTACGCTAATATGTAATGGTAGATGATTGTGAGTTGAAATGGAGGACCTACAGTTTAACGTGGGATCTGAACCACGGTGGAGGCCTGACATTCCACACATTCACAAGTTGTGATTAATACACGTCTTGTCAGAGGTGAAAGAGGGGTTTGGTAATCAGATAAATCTGTTCCGGGACTGAGGATTGAACCCTGGACGCCCAGCACAGAAGTCTGACACCTTACCCCTAGACCACCAGGTCACCCTAAGTTTTTATTAAAATTGTGTGGGTCTTGGGGGTCAAGGAGGGCCACTCCCCCATTTACCCCCTTCTCGGGTGCGCCATTTGTTAAATAATATTTACTTAAAAAATATATATATATAAAGTCAAGAATCAAGTTATAAATAAATTATTTAGCAACGCATCTTACTGCCTGTTCAGGTTATACGCTTTAAGTACTAATTACGCTAATGGACTAGGAATTAGGAAGGTTGAATTAGAGGAAGTGAACCCGCATTTGTGTGGAAAACCATTTAGGAAAAACCGCCCCCAGTTCACCTGACCAAGATTCGAACCTCGATCTCCCCATCCTCAGCAGTCGAGCTCAACACGACTAGCGTGTTAGCCAACTACGCCACCAAGGTGGGTTAATAAATAAAGCATCTTTTCAAAATAAACAGTAATTTGGTCACAATACATCCCACTAACAGCAAAGTAGTTGTATTGCGGCATTGTACCTCCTTACACTTCCCTAGAAATTACTGATGATTACAAGTAGCCCAGATTAAATAAACCTTTTTAATATGACACGGTATGGTGATAGTGACCCCGCGATTGGGTGCCAATTGAAATTATATGGTTTTATATTGCCAGCAATTGGGAGCCAGTTAATATGATATGGGATTATGTTGAGATGTTTGCCCCGTGATTGAGCACTAATTATAATGATATTGGGGTTTTACGATGATGACAGGTACATGCCTTACTGCCCACTTGCACGAGGATTTCTAATTTTTATTTCTTATGAAATGAATAAGACTTTCACTGTCGCATACGATTTATTTAATTACACCTTCGGTACGAAGATATAATATGAAATGATACAGTTTTACACAGTGTACTCTGTTATTAACGTTTACTCTATTACCGACATATTACTCTGTGTATTTAAATTATTGCTCTACTGACTTTCGAAGTATTGGCACTGTGTAGATTTGTGTTACCAGCACAGTTAATGTTACAATATTACTCTGTGGAATCATATGCACAAGCTGCTTATATATGACATACCCCCTTACTCTTGTGAACCCCTTGTCACAAGTGTTAAAACTAATGGAAAAACTCTTGGCAACCTAATTTTGTGCAAGTTCGCTTCCTATTAGATAGAGGGAGCCAGCATGTCATATAATCCTTCGAATACGACAGAGTTGGTCTTTTAGAGAAAAAAAAAAGTTTTGAAGCGCACCACACTGACATTATTTCTGAAAAAATGATTTTCCATGGATGAAGTACTAAAAGAAAAATTTACAAACAACACTTTTAGGAAAAATACATTTCATCCATGACTTTTTAAATATATGAGAGGGGTACAAAAAAGGATCATTACAACACACAGGAAATTTATATGATTAGTGACTTTGCTTACCTGTTTCAACCAAAATATAATATTGGACTGGTGAACTCAAAGCTTCATGTGGAGGGAATCAAAACATAAGATCTTATTAATGCCAGAGTTTCATAATATGTGGCTGACTCAAGAATTTGTAAAGTTTCAATGCTTCAACAAAGATCTTGTTCTAAAGAAACATAATTCCAAGGCTGCTCCTGGTTAAACCATTCTTATTATTTGGAATTGATTGCAAATTAATTTGAATGTATATCACAGTTTTTTCCCCATTCTATATATCGTTTGCATACCTCTTAAACAATTCTTCAATAGTAGAACTGTTGAGTATAAAAAATGTATCAATCAAATTATTAGATCTGAAATGGTTCTCAAGTTTGAGAGAGCTCTGGACCTTTTTAAAAACATAGACATTAAACCTTTGCAATTTTTATAATACATATAAGGGTTTAAATTAGAAAGGATAGCCAGCACACCTACCCTCTGGTGATACTGGAGTAGAAATTGTTTGGATAGAACACTAAAAAAAAAAAACACACAAAATACATTTTTAAGGACAAGCTTTCACTGTCACAGACAGATTCATCAGGTCAAGAGAGAATGATAGAGATTGATGCTCTTGTTTGAACTGCAAGATTGACTGTCTACAGCTGACTGTTTTTCAGTTATGATATCACTGTATAGATGGCAGCACTATGAATAAATAGATAGAAAAACTAAAAATTGTGTTATATACTGTATTATTATTGTGACATTGAATGTAATAATAAGTATGCTGGTAGGAAGGAGAGGAATTATCTAAGGTTGAGGTTAGGGGCTTGTCTGGATTTGATGATATATTGATGGGCCAGTTCCCATAGCCATAGTTGTGAAGGGTTGCATATTTCTTTGTTCAGAGATTTGACCACCTTGGTTGTGGAACAGTGATTAAAGTCCATATTATGGGTTTCGGCATGTGATGCTAAAGGTTTATCTTTATTTTTTATTTTTGTGTCATGTTGATGACCATTCATTCTTCTTAGTGTTTCTGTTGTGAGAACAATGTACTGTGCTTGGCACTGGTTGCATTCCTGTTGGTAGATGAGGTTTTCAAAATCACAAGTATGGTGGATTTTTATGGGATAGTTTATTTTAATTATGTTGCTGGAGAATGAATTTGTTGGTTTATGTATGGTGCAGGTTTTGCAGGGGGTGTGGTTACAGGGAAATGAACCTGATATTTGTTTTGGTTCTGTTTATAGGTTACTTTTGTAGGCTCCTTGAAGATATGTTGTGTAGTGGTGGAGGATTGCAGTATGGGGAAACTTGTTTTCAAGAGATTGTTGAGTCTAGGGTGGTATGTAGTGACCAGAGGGATGATGTTGTTTGCTCCTGTTGATGTTGTGGGCCCGCTATTTTGAGCTATGTCTATTACTACACACCAATGCTTTGGGGTAACCTCTGTTCATTAAAGCATGTCACAGTTTTTTTTATTGTATTGTAAAAGGTCATTGTGGTTGAAGAAAATTATTTTGCCTCTAATGGCTAGGCTATATGGGAGTGATCTCTTTGTGCTCATATAGTGGCAGCTGTCATAATGAACGTATTGTTGCTGGTTGGTTTCCTTGATGTGCACAGTTGTTTCCAGGTGTCCCTGATGGGGTGTGATGTCTGCATCCAGAAAAGTAATGCTGGATGTGGATATTTTCCAGGTAAATATAAGCGGTGAGAATTTGTTGAGGTCTGCAAGGAAGGACTCGAGTTGCTGAGGGTGCTGGTCCAAATCATAAAGATGTCATCGATTTCTCTGAAACAACAAAGGGGCTGAAGCGGTTGTCTGGTTGTCTGCCCAGGAACATACGTTCCAGTCTCCCCATATACAAGTTTGCATAAGAGAGGGCCATGCACGTTCCCATGGCAGTACCTTTAGTTGGTAGGTAGATTTGGTCCAGAAATCATGAGAAACCTGCTTGAGATTGACTTGAATAAAAAAAACCTTGAGCTCACAAACCCCAAGTAACCATTAATTTAATCATGCAAGAAATTAAGTAAAGAAAGTGAAAACTATTTAAACACTTTGTTACGTTCATCTTTTAATTAATAAGGTTTATGTACAATTGGTATTCAGGCTTCATCATCGCACCTGAATTAACATTCTATCGTTTTTTAGTTCCTATCGACATGGGTCTCTAGCCAAATAAATACATCAGGGTAGGAAACTGCTGTTGAATAATAAATCATTGTAATTATTATTTTTAAAATCTTTTTTAAGGTAGATACAGAAACCCATGGACCCTCTAAACAATTGAAGGCCTCATTTCGAGTCATCCAATGTTTCCAAATCTACAAACAATGAGAATTGCACATTTTCAATATAAACAGGACCTACCATTTAATAAGTATTGCTTTTCTTTGATATTCAGGTATATAAACCCTTGGAAAAATATCTGTTATTTTACCTATGGCACATACAGCCACAGTTCTAACTCCACTTTTTTTCCCTTTGAAAAATAAAAAAAGTTATGCACATAAATAATACACAAGAACTATATTTTCACATTCTTTCAATCTTTCAGATATATATATATATATCTCTTTACTTGAATCTTCTTATTCAGAAGAATGTTTTCCTTTTTGATAAAAAGTTAGCAATAATTTTTACAGTTGTTATTGGTTATTTCTCAAACTAAAAACTTTTTTCTAATAATAACTATTTTAACTGTACAGTTTGGTATAAAATAAACAAAATTTTCAAAATATGTGTGTAAAGCTAAAATTGGAATATATGACACAACAACAAAATTTTAATATTATATATATCTTCAAGTATGCTCAAAATAATTGTTTTAACTTGGAAAGACCTACTGTTTTACATTTTGAGAAAATATTGTTTTGTATTTACCTTTACACACACAATTTGGTACAATTATAGCAATATATATATATATTTTTTTTTTCACAGAAATAAAAAGTACCCTTATTTTACACGTTTAAACTCTAAAGAAATGTGTACAAATTTACAATAATGTTGTAGCATTATTTAAGCACCAAAGGTAGAAGCTATGTGAGTATAGAGGTAAAAATAATATGCTTCTTAATGCTTGGAACATTTAAAGTTCATACTTAGAACTACTAAGAACTGATTGCATGTGTGAAAAGAATAGCCCTTGACGCTTGATGACAAAACTATTTATCTTTCTAATAAAACAAAAAAAATAGAAAATAATTTATTTACTAATAATTTTTTAGTCTTTTCTCCCAACTCTACATTTAAGAAAACTATTTTTTCTCACCATTAAAATGTTGAATGTTAATCATTCTAGTTACTATTGCAATGCAAAATCACAGACACTTAGAGACAAGTCTTCTAGAAATCGCAGAGCCACAAGCACATACAAGGAACGGTTCAACTTATGTAAATGTCAGTATGTGTCTAGTGACAGCACTTTTTATTTTATTTGGTTACACAATTTCCTATAAAAAAAAGCTTAAGTATTGACATACGACACTGGCCACTCTTCACGCAACTCTTTCATTTCAGCACAATAAAAAAAGTTCTTCACATTCACACGATTTGCATTACTATACAAATTTATGTTTACAATTACAACAAACTTAATTTTTTTTTGTTCACATAATCTGTGGTAAAATGTTAATCATGCAACTACCCTGTTTTTTTATTTCAAATAGTTCCAATGGATGAAATTATTGGTTTATCAATATATGGTGCAAGTTATTGTTTTCAAGTGAAAATTAAAAAACCAAAGAGAAAGCAAACATTTGTATAGTCTTTAATAAAAAATGTCCAGTTATGTAGGCCTGATAAAGCTTTTATATCATATTTGAATTTGTCAAAGTTGGTGATAGCTATTAAACCTATACCAAATCTATTGCATTTGAATATTGTGTGTGTGTGTGTGTGTAATATCTACACAAGGGGATATAAATGTTAGTTAAATGTAATTAATTTTTGTGGAAAATTATGATCACATCTCTGTAAAACAATTTATAACAATGCAATAAAGCCTACTGTACTTTGTTTTACCTGTGCTCATACAATGCCATATTTTAATCACAAGGTGTACCCTGCTTTGGGCAGTCATAACACTATATTCTTCTGCAATTATTCTGAAATGTTCATTCTATAATTACAAACATGAGCTCAAAATAAAATTTACCTCAGCAATATATTTTTTACGTCCACTTTGTTTAGTGTCTATTACATATGAGGGTTTGTTTCATTGAACATTTAATATTGGTTCTTTGTCCTTATGTCATGAGTCATATTCAATTGTTATTGTACATCCACCATTGTTTGTACGAATACACTCTATAAACGCCCTTACATTTTGCACTCTGGAAAATAATAGGCCAATGAATGACTAGTTAGAGATTTTAAATTCTTTTATGGCTGCATAGTAAACATAAATAGTTATCATTTTTATGCTCTGCAGGAGTAAACCAGTATAGCACATTTTTAGGCCATCTTATCTACAAATAAAATGTGTCCGTGGTATTGATATTTTAAACAGTTTAGTTTCCAATGATTTATGCTTCATATTAATAACTATGATGACAATGATTTATATATAAAATAATATCACAACTGCTTAGCCTTGACCTAAAAGGTAAAAAGATGTAATATTGTATCCCTATTAAAACTGTTAAAAAATAAAATCTAATGAAAAAGTATAGAATTTTGATCCAAATCCAACAGATTCCCAATTTTAGATAGTGCACTTCACAAAATAAAATTTATGTTTAAAAAGTTTTAAGTTAGAATGTATTTTATATAATATATAAGTTTCAAATATAAGTTCAAAATATTTGTTATAATGGATAATTTCACATGAGAATTTGTTAGAGAAATAAAATAACTATTTTGTGAGCCATTCTGAGATGTTTCTTTGTATGCACCTTCTTTTATCACACCAGTTTTACATACACATGTCTACAAAACTATGTCTAGCCGGCCTCACACTAGTAGAAGAATCACGAGTCATGCCTATGTGTTCTAATTTTCTTCAACCCACTCTTTCTTCTCTTGCGCTTGGCATCCCTGCGAAAAGCCACATTGCCCGGATCATCAGCAAGCTGTGGGTAATGGTGAATGCTGTGGATGTCTACACCTTCAAATCCATCCACGTCACCGTGTAACAATAGTTCTTCCCTCTCTTCTTCGCTCCAGTCCCCGCGACCAGAGAAACCGCCATGACTAGCTGTTTCTCCAGCTCCCACGCTCGTTCGACTGCTCTTTTGTGAGCATGCTTTAGTATGCGGTGACGCTCAGTCTCTGGGTCAGCGCCGTACCGGATGAAAACTGCTGCATCAGGGTTGTGTAGTCGCAACTCCTTGGTTCCAGCTGATCCGTGTTCTGCCGTCTCGTGCGCCGAGATGTTAAACATTCCTCCCAATCTCTTTAGCTCTTCTTGGTCATCCCTGCAGGTAATGATAGTAAATTAATTTAAGTGAATCAAAATAAACTAAATACAAAATTTCTTCCTTTACTTCAAAAGTAAATTTTTCTTTCAAACATAAACAATGCTTGTCATACAAATTGAAAACCATAGGAAGATTATAAAGTTAAGTGTCAGCTGTCAATCTATCCAAAATTAAAATGAATTGCACAGTGACCAGAATAAAATATTGTGCTTATGTTCAGTTGTAATTAAATGGTTAATAGCAATTATATTAATTCTTACCTTATCTTGAGTGCATTATCTTTGACAAAATAAAACACATCTTGATCGTGAAGACTGAAGTGAAGATCTAGAAAGTGAGAGTTATTGAACACTGACGTGACAACATCTTGAACTACGCTGTTCACTCCATCAACTACGCTCACAATTGCTCTGCCATCCACTCTAGATATCAACAAGCCTTCTCCAAATACAGCTCTCCTAAAAACATAAAAAATTTGTAATTAATAAAAAGCACACTATCACCAAAATAACATTTATCAAACCAACTGAAGGTTCCAATTTGGAACTACATCAAAAAGAGAAACCATCAAGGACAAAATATTATTTAAAACAACTGATAGACCATATTTAAAATTACAACAAAAAGAAAACCCTTTGAGGACAAAAGATTAGTTAAACCAACTGATGGTTCCAATTTGAAAAACCATCAAGAACAAAAGATCAGTTATGGATCTTTTAAATAAAGATTGATATAATGCAATTGTAAAATAAAGAGATGGGTCTAATCCACTTTTTTCTGAATCTAAATATTCAGTTTAGCTATCAATATCAAATCTTAATCTTAGTAAATATGTTAATTTAATTATAAGAGGTTAACTTTATTACAATGGTAATGATTTTCTTTCTTCATTTCCAATTTTGTTCACATTAATTATTTAATTGCTATAAATAGAGAAAATGAAATTTCATGGAGATGTATTTATGAAATACTTAAGAGTAGTAAAATTACTATCGAAACATATTCTCGGCCCATTGTATCATTTTTGTATTAATAATAAAACAATAAAAATTTTCCACAAAATTGACTACTAATAGGCCTACTTTTAAATGTGAATTGTGATCAATTTTATTGATTTAAATGCCAAAACTAAAAAAAGTTTTCTCAGTCTGGACAACGTATTTACCTTAACTAAAGAATATGGGTAAGAATGTAATTTGGAAAATGGCCATTAGTATAGCTGATTCAAAAGCAAATAGTTAATGATAAAAAAGAAGAAATGTTCAAATAAACTAAATGATACATTTTTAACCTCATGTGTTTGTTTTGTTTTGCACCTGAATAGCCTACATATTTTTGGCGTAATTCCTCTATTTGTTGGACCATATAGCCTTTATGAGTTGATTTAACATTTTTAACCAAAAATAGATATTTTATTTACCAGATTTCTATACCAAAAAAGTATCAATCTTATCTTGTATGGTTTACTGGTGAAATGGAGTTCGGGGTTTGAATCTCTTGTAATGAGGTGTTATTTTCCTAAATTTTCCCATCCTTCCTCCACCCAAATTCTGGTAGGTTTCCTTTTCACTATAACTTCTACCTTCCTAATCCCTACTAATTTAGTGTATATATGCGAATAGACCAGATGGGTAGTAAACGCAAAGCATTTTTTCTTTCTTTTGAAACCTTAATCCTCTAAAATAGTCCTTTGTATTTCATACTCTTCAAAAGTGTTTGTTTGAATTCTATCCTTACCTGTATGCAACACGAGGCAAAAGATTCCTCGTCTTGGGCTCCATCTTGAGCAATGGTTTAGGAACAAACCCTAAATCTCTGAAGTTCTTGTTGACCTTGTCAACAATACACTGAAGCCCTGACATGACACCAAAGTCTGGGGACAGTTGGGGTGAAGTAACCCTGGCTTGGGGCTGGTAGACCATACGCGCTGTGTAGGATGATCCCAACATGTTGTCGATGTCATAGCCATACAGCCTTAGCCAGCTGGGCAGATCTGTAAGAATTAAACATTACAAACATTACTAGTATGTATGATAATAATGATCAATAATTTGAAACACAGCTAACAAATATGTTTTCTGCCAATGTGCATGGTATTTAATTTAACTGAATAATTACACTTCGGACATGAGAGATGAATCATGATTTAGAGTGCAGGCTTGATTCCTGTGTTCCTCAGTAATGTCTCAACTAATACGACATGTGTCAGTGATGGCTATATCTGTGAACTAAGATCATTTCATCTTCAATGTTTATATCAACACTGCTCAGTTTAAATCTGTATACATGACAACTTAATTGCAGACACCACCACCCCCACTACCCCCAGTTCACAGGTGGTTGTTTCTCCTGCAGCTTTAGGTAGCTGATGCTCCAGCACATCCATCACAGACTTTGCCTTAAATTATGGGGGATGAAGGTAATATAGTTTTTTGTTGTAATCTTCCTATTTTGATATTACATACTTATAATATGGGTGAGATATTTAAACCAATAGGAAATTGTGCCTCATGTCATATGTATGCTGTATATATATCAGAGAACATTTTAATAGGAAGCACGCACGCACACACACAATATATATATATAAACAAATATAATATTATGTGTTTGTGTTTTCTATGAAAATATTCTCTGATATACATAGAACACAGGTGGTTTGAGGTACATTAAAAAAACATTCATTATGTCTTACTACCAGTTAAGGTTATATGCATAAATTTTAATTAGAGATGAGAATGAAAGAATTGTATTGTTAATCTACTCGCATTTGTGTGGAAGAAGAGTGGGAAACCATTTAAGAAAAAATATTTTCAGCAGTTCCGACTGGGATTCAAACTTAGTCTCCAAGTCATCTGCAGGCTAGTCTAACACAGGAATGACGCCAATTTAGACCATTAGCCACCCCAGCGGGTCATTTTTGTATTTATTTTAAATCTAGTCAATACCATTTTAGACAAACTTT
This sequence comes from Timema cristinae, assembly GCA_039000515.1. Taxonomy (NCBI): domain Eukaryota; kingdom Metazoa; phylum Arthropoda; class Insecta; order Phasmatodea; family Timematidae; genus Timema; species Timema cristinae. The sequence goes on along the minus strand of JBCFYV010000003.1, from coordinate 55,739,276 downwards.
CATTTAACAATTTATAATGGAATAGACTTTATATCTTTAAGGAAAATCTCTTTTTGATTTTGTGCTACATTTTTGTTATTTTTGATGAAGTTACAATAAAGATGGATGGAAACATACAAAAGGGAATGAACACAATATGGCTTTTACAATGAAAAGAAGAACACAACTCACACTTTACATTGCTGCCAATGGACAAAGAAGTAATGGCTGCTTTCAATGGAGCAATGTAATTGTGAACTATATTCTTCTTTTCAATGTAAAATCGTATTGCTTTCATTCTCTTTTATAAGTTCGTATCACTCCTTCCTGGACCTTCTTCCAAATATAATGTTTGAATGTGTAGAAAACCTTACACACCTAGTGTTAAAAAAATTGCCTTTTTGAAAAATTTCTCAAAGATTTAATGTAAATATAATTTGGTTGACATAATATTACAGTAGTTATTAAATAAGTAAAATATTTAAATAATTTACCTGTCATGTAGGTGATGTTGTGTTTTGGGTTGATAGGATCGTTGTTCTGAAACCTGTAGATGAACACATCAGTGGGTGTCGTCAACTGATTAGCCATTTCTTCCCATGCTGGGGTCATCCATTGGCCAACCACTGGGTCATACAACCGCTTCTCCAAGTAAACCAGGCCAGTATTTGGATCCAAAAGTCCACCATGAAAGTCCACAGGCAAATAAAAGTCTGGATTGGAGTCTTTGGTTACTTTTCCAAAGGGTGTTCGCCGGATTTCCTTGATGATGTTACCATTTGTGTCAAAGAGCGCTAGAGGTGAACCATTTTGATCAGATGCAACATAGAACCGTTGTTCAGAAGTCTCTACAGTTATGAGGGTTTTACGCTCATCATACAAAAGTCGGAATGTTCTACCAGTCTTAGGGAAATGAACATGAGTGATTAAGTCTGGTGTGCTTGGGTTAGCATATAAGAATTGTGTGACATTACCTCGTTCATCATGCCACGATACTAATCTACCACGATCGTCATAGAAATACCAAGTTTGGAACTTGTCTCGTTCAAATGCATGAGTTAGCTGTGCGCGAGAGTTATACCTGTATTTCTGCTCACCTCTTCTCACCACAAACCCTCGCCCATCATAACTATTGAACTCCACATCTCCATACTGCACAACTCTGTCGCCACTGTCATAGCCAAGAGATATTTTCTCTCCTTGTTCAATCACCCCAATCACATTTCCATTCTCGTCATATACATACTTCCAATTACTGTTACCTATAACTTCCATAACATGTCCGTCTGCATTGTATGTTACTCTGTCCATAGAAGAAGCTCGTCCGACTAGTAACTTTTGTGTCTTGATTCTGTTTCGTTTGTCATATTCCAGCTCTAGCCTATACACATCAAATGACTTGATATTGATAAGAATAGACTTTATCCTCCCATGACTGTCATAGTCTGTTATAGTGAAGAATTGTTTACTTGTGTCTTGCATCACAGACCGGTTGAAAGTATTGCGGTAAATTCGTAAATCACTCACTCCTTCTAACATGCCAAGATTTTGATTGTATTTAAGTCCAAGCTGAGGTAATTCTTTACCGTTTATTTCCACATCGATGCCTGATATCCTAGCGTTGCCATCGTATTGATACCTGAAATGAGCATTATCCAAACCACTCTTTCCTTTAAATTTGAGTTTCTCATCTTTAAGAATTCCAACATGATATTTATATTCTTGCTTAAGCTCAAAATTAGGTTCAGCGATGTCTATATTCTTGACCAAATTGGTGCTGTCTTGATATGTGTAGTGTGTAGAAGACAAACCAGCCAGGATAGTATCCAATTTACCCCCCTGGTCATAGACATAGGCGACTTTACCCGACTGATGTGGATATACTTTGGCTTGGATCTGGCCATCGTCGTTGTAGAATATTTCATACGGGTGTCTATTCATGGGGGAAAAGTACTGGTACTTGAAGAATCCTAGTGATGTTTGCAAGGAAAACGCATGGATATGCCCTCTAGGTGTCGTAAGAGACTGTAGTGCTCCAGCCTCATCATATTGCAAAAGATAGTCACTGCCACGAGGTGTGCTCACTTTCAGCGGCTGAAAGCAAATCAAGGAACCCAATTTGCATTTCTGGCCTCATTTTACTAACGTTAATATACATAATGAGACATCAAGGTCTTCATCATACCATCATAGAATGGGCTATCTAAGGAAAGAATACTTGGGGTCGGCCAAGGGAAAGATTCATAAAACAAACTATGTAAGATGCTGGCTGTAATGCCGGGATCACAATCAACTTAACTTTAAAGTAACCTAACGTAACATGTAGGTTCTCCTCTTGTTTATAAGTGGAAGCTATCACATGCTGTTAACTTAACATTCATTTAATGTTCACTTAACTTATAAAAAAAAAAGTTGTCCAGGAAGAACCTTCACGTTAGGTGAAGGATTATGTGTTCTAGCCAGCCAACCATGTTGCAAGTAAAGTCAAAAGCACTATTTAGTACTTCATTTATTTGTTTATGGTATGCAGATGAATTCTTCGTTACATTTTATTTTCCACATTTCATTAACTCTAAAACTTTTTTGCCTCTTGTTACACTTGATTTTGTATCTCCAGTGAGCTTATATTTAAAGTATTTTTAACCAAATCAGCCCTAAATGATTTGGTTTCATTTTAGTGAACAATTTGTTTTCAAACAATCCATATTCATTATTTGTAATTTGCTAGACTTGTTATACTTTAAGTTACATAATTCCTTATCACACCCTAGTTTCTTTACATTAAGTGAACATTAAGTTCATCGTGATCCTGGCATAAAGACTCTCAAGAAATGAAATACAAGTGATAAGAAGGGAAAATGAAGGTCAGCTGTCAACCAACCTAAGAGTTGAGGACCAAAGAAGAAGAAGATTGTACATCTACTTTAAATAATCATAGCCCAAAAATATTATGGTTTAGTGGTAGATCAACACAAATATAGTCATTATCACCATTTGAGTGGTTCTACAAATTATATTATGCTTTCATTGTCATTATAACTATAAAGCATTATAATTATACTTACCAAACTGCTAAACATATCCTTGAAAGCATAAATCATAGCCGAACCATCACCATAGCGAATTTCTGACAGTCTTCCAGCTCTATCAAATCCATAACTCTCTGTTAAGTCACCCCACTTCCAACTAGTGAGCCGGCTAAAGCGGTCATATTCCAGTTCCACTCCAGCAAAAATTCCATTCCTGAAATTATTTATTCTTTGTTGAGTGTGTGGGAGTGTATAGTCTAGGATCTCAAGAAAGAAGTTTTGCTATTAACAACATACATACTTTGTTTTTAAAAATGTTAATTATTTTATCCAAGCTAAAGTTATAAGCCTGGAACAAATCTAAAATATCCTAACCAATATGTTGTATACTTATGGCCGGGGTGATAATTAATTGTTGCCGATCCCCGATGCCAATCATTTGATTTATTTTCTTTTAAACATCACAAAGGTAATATGGAAAACAATGTAGGCCCTACATACATTTTTGAATACAAATAATTTTTTGTTCATTAAATTCCTAATAGAATATTAATAAACATAGAAAATTAAAATAAAGAACTTAAAAGTGATTTGGCAACTATTTGTAAAAAAGGTAATGGGGAAGTACAAGCAGGCCCCAGTATATAACTGGGCAGACTGGGCAAATGTGGCGTCAAGTTTTAGGGGGCGCAGGAGACAGCCATACTTTTTAAAAGTAAAATTATTTATTCTATTTACACAATAATTAAAAAGTTGCAAAATTACACCATTATTTTTGTTGCGTTTATTCTGCTTGTAAAAATGCGAAATGTGTAAATCACAGTAAATTTACAGCCACCTACACATTCTAGTGTAGTAATTTGCAAACTAACCCTTAGTTACTTTAATTCTCGTTTGCCTGCCTTTGAGTCTCATCCTCGACGTTGACATTTCATTCCCACGCTCACTGTCAAGTGTTTCATACATAACCTCTTTTAAGTGACTGTGTGTTTTAAATGGTTCGTTTATAAGTTTTAGTCTTTAAATATGAGTAGAAAATTAAGTGGTACTGAGTTCAAAATGCGTGCTGCTTCAAAACACAACGGTGAAGTTGAACTATTAAGAAAAGTGTCAAAAAGATAATCTTTTTTACATTAATTACAACCTGATCGACTACTTTTAATTGTTTACAATGTCCTGTAGCGCTCATCTTATGAGAGCTATGTGGGGCTAGTATTTGCAATTTTTTTATTGCGTGTTGTGTTTATGTAAATGTATATAGTAATGCTCAAAAATAAATAAGTCTTATAAAACAAACAAAAAATACCAGTATGTTGTTTTTACTTACTATGGCCCTAAATATAGCGTCTAGTAATAAATAATCAAAATAACTGAAAGGTTAGCTAATTAGTGTGCATTTTTCAGTTATAAAACATAGCTACTAATAGCTAGACAAGCTTATAAAAAAATTACAGCGGTGGAGGCGTCTGAGATATCTTTGCCCAGAGCGCTAAACACATAAGTCAGGGGCTTGAGTACAAGGTATATAAATGTTTCAGATCTCTTTGATATAAAGTCAAAATGCTCAACTAAGCATAAATTACCATTTGTTAATTTATAATAACTCTTTCAAAACTAGCACAAAGCACAGACAGTTACAAAATAAATAAATAATAATGTTACACATGGTTTCACTAGAGAAAAGAAAAAATATCCTTTTTTATGATTGGCATGTTGAAAGTGAGTCGCTTAACAACTACACATTTTGAAGTGCCTTTATCACTGAGCATTGACATTAGAGAACCCCAGTGTTGATGAACTCAACCTGACTCAAGTAGGGCACAAGACTTCCAGAAAGCTGAGGATCTAGTATATCATTGTCTGTGTTCCAACTCCCCTAAAATAAAAACAGGAGGCCTCATACACCTCCATCACTCCAGTTGTGAAGTCCATGCATAAACTCACAGCTTACCTAAAATATTGAAGCTGCATTTTCTGTTCAATATGATTTTTTATACTAGTGAGATTAATGGAGTAAGCTTCAGTGTCCAAAATATAATTTATTTTACTAAAAAATATAAATACCTTGGTCCCCATTTAACTGGCCGAGCAGTACGGTCATAGGTCACATTCAACAACTCCACCCTATCATCCATGAATACCGCGACAGTTCCCGTCTCTCGATCGTATTCTGTTGTTAGGAGGTTTTCCCCGTTGACTCTCAGCTTGCGTCCAACTTGCACCACAGGTTTACCACCACCCCTGGAACCGCCTGATCCTTTGACACCCTGGGCACGGCGCAGAAAGTAACGCCACTCAAAACGGTTGGCCAAGTCCCCGCCAATCTCGGTCTTTTGTTTGGCTGGGACGGGGAAACTCTCCCCGAGGACAGGATCGATGTCTGACAAGACAGTGTATGGGACTGTATCTGTACTAACACTGTGAGACCAAGGGGTGATACTGGTGACACTGCCATCGGGTAGAACAACTGTCCTGTGCTCAGCATCACCTGCACAGGCCAAAGAGAAACCTGTTTACTAGAGGGATCTCAAGACATGTAACAAGTAGAATTAATAGGGTTCTACAAAGGTCACTTTTTAAATGTGGATCCAAGTCAAGGCTAAGCTTGAAACATGCAAAGAAAAGTCAAAAATAAAGTTCTTATTGTTATTATACAGCATGACTTTTAATTTTTAAATTATTAATTAAATGCATCTAGGTTAAACAAAACACTATATGTTCTTTTTTGAAATAGGATATGTATTTATCTAAGAAATGAATGTGGAAAAATATGTATGGACAGAGTCAGTAATGAATAGGTGCTGAAGGAGTATGGTTTGAAAGGGAATCCATTAGGTCAAAGTGAAAAAAAGAGTCACGTTGGTTTGGGGCATGTTGAGAAGATGAATGTGGATCGAGTGACGAAGCAAATATATTAAAACAGATTGTGTGGATCAAAAGGAAGGGGTAGGCCATGTAAGATGTTGCTAAATGTTGCAGACGAATATGTGGAAAATAGAAACATTAAGAATTTCAAGCATAAAAGAGCATGTATGAATCAGTGTATGGATGTTGTTGTTGTTGTTATTGTTGTTGAAGTTATTGTTATTATTATTATTATTATCATTATCATTATCATTATCATTATCACCATCATCATCATCATCATCATCATTATCATTATTATTATTATTATTATTATTATTATTATTAGCACCGCGTCTTACTACCCGTTCGGGTTATACACACTTATGCTAATGTGTAATGGTATTGTGAGATGAAATGAAGGACCTACAGTTTAACGTGGAATCCGAACCATGGTAGAGGCCTGGCATTCCCCACATTCACAAGATGTTTTGTCAGAGGTGAAAGAAGGGTTTGGTAATCAGATAAATCTGTGCCGGGACCGAGGATTGAGCCCTGGACCCAGCACAGAGGTCCGACACCTTACCCCTAGATCACCAGGTCACCTGTATTGATGTTGATGAAGCAAACGGAGTATGTAAGGGTAGGAAGTGTGGTGAAAGTTAGTGAAGATGGATCAAGTATGGATTTTTTTTAAAAGCTATATGCACAGTTTCTGCCCCGCAAAGGAACGGCGTGATTAGGTAGGTATGTATGTATTTCTCTATGCTTATGTTATGTAATTTAATCTCTAATCAGTGTTAAAATATTGTTTAAAAGTTTTCTAAAAATTATTACTTTATATGTTGAAATATGTCATATTTAGCAAGACATTTCAAATCTGTTCATAATAGAAATAAGTTTTCTTATATATTTAAAATGTTTTAAAGCTTTAAAGGTTAATGTATATGTAGAAGTTGGAACAAAGATGAATTGACCTTTGACTTAAACGGTTTTAGGATTTGCACTCCCCTAAAAATTAAACATTAACACATACAATATTTTATTGTTTTAATACCATAAAACATAATTTGTGCTCCCCAATGTAAATATTAGCAACCGGAAAAGCTACATAATCCACAAGGTCAACAAACAAACATACGTCTGAGCCAAGAGAGGATGATTCAAGGGAAATTAATCTGGGAAAGATTCAAAGGAAATCAAAACGGGAAGATTCAAGATAAGTTAAAAGTTGAATGATCCAAGAAAAGTCCAAAACTGGGCAAGATATAGGCCTAAGGGATTTTAAAATTGGGCAAGATTCAAGGGAAGTTAAAAGTTGAAAGATCCAAGGACAGTCAAACTGGGCAAGATATAAGGGATTTTAAAATTGGGCAAGATTCAAGGGAAATTAAACGTGGGAAAATCAAAGGGAAGATAAAATTAAAGAACTATCAAATGTTTTAAAACTACACCAGGGATTCAGAATTCATCTTTACTTCTATACTTATATCTATTCATCAGTTGAAACAAATAATAATAAAAAAAAAATCAACTATGCTTACTTGAATTCCAAAAAGATTAATGTAAAATACTTTCTTTTTTCTGTTTTTATCCCAACATTAATATATTTGCCATGATTAGTTGACTAAATTCTTTTCAGCTCTTTCAAAGAACAAATCAAATAGCTAAAGCTATTATTTATGCTTTTAGTAAGGATTACTACTCTAGATATCATATTCTGTCCAGGTGTCATTTTTCACTTTTATTCCAAAGAAAGTTAAACTTATTGTGAATAATATAAAACACATATGTCTTCAAATTTACAGCATAAATTTCTCATATAGCAAACTATTTTTAGTAATATAAAATTAAAACAAGAAAGTTGTGACCCCCACCCCTTCCAGGATAACTTAATTCCTAATCCTGTTTCTTCTCGTGACAGCTATCATGCTCCTCCCAAACTTCATTCCCATAACCTCCACTTTCATAGTTTCTCTTACATTCAATGTCCATATTTATGCTGCATATGTGACTATAGATACAAAGTACGCCCTACACAGCACTTCAAGGGTACTTCTCTTCTCCATAGCAGGTAGCTTACACACCTAGAGAACAGCTCCCTCTGCTGCCCTCTTCCTACTATCTATAGTCCTATAAAATATATGTAAATAATATTATAGCTTTTGTTGGTTTTTTCATAGTTTTCTGTATATAGATACCAAACAAAATGTATGTCAAAGCAATTAATTTAGACTATAAAATATAAAACAAAATATATTATAATTTTTTAAGTAATTCACCATTACTTACCAAGCTTAGTAATCACACTGGATCCTTTGATGAGCATAGAAACCGGTTTTCTGTTATTCTGCGTCACCTTCACCGTTGCTCCTTTTATGCTCAAGTCAAATGATAGACTGATCACTTTGCCAGTAGGTGTTATGGCTGAAGTCAACCGTCCAAACTCGTCATAGTTGTAAACCCAACTTCTTCCAGTACTGTCTAATTTTGTCTTAAGTAGCCCCGTTGGACCGTGATAGTCAAATGTTACATTATAGTTGTCTGGGGTACTCAACTCATGAAGCATCTTCATGCGAGACATCCTCAACCGACACTTCTGTCCCTTGGTGTTTTCAATCGAGTTGACTTGACTAGAGTAGTCCCTAAGTAAAAACACCTTATTCCCTGCTGCGTCTGTTACTGTGCTCAGTTTACCGTTGCTAGTGTTAACATTATAAGTGAAGAGGTAGCTTGTTTCTCCTGTTAAAATATTGCGGGTCGCTATGTGTTGACCAAATCTATTGAATATGTATATTTCTTGAGTGTCTGGGGAGAAAATTTCATATTCCCTCGAAACACTTGCATCTGGTATACTCGCCGTTACAGAACGAATTCTATAGTTAGCTTGGTCAGCTATGTGTAGAATTCCATCAGGGGTTACTGTTACTGAAGAAATAGTGTTGAATTTAGAAGTTGATGCTAAGAAATGGTCTTCTTCAAAACAGTCACATCCTCTATCTAGACAGTTGCATTTAGATTCTGCCCCGGCATAATGTGATATTTTCCCATCTGTTCCAATGACCCTGACCCTGTTTATTCTTTGCGAGTCACTCTCGGCTACATAAAGGTTGCCAGATGGGCCAAAAGTTATGCTTTGTGGCATGACGAGTGTGGCGTGTGTTGCAAGCTCAGTATCGTATCCCCCAGATGGGGATGGGCAGTGAAGAGGACGCCCTGCCACAACCTTCACTCGACCATCAGGAGCCAGCTGTAGTATCATATGGTCGTCTATGATATGTAGTGAGTCGTCTAATGGGTTGATGGCTAGTTCTGTCGGCCAGCGTAGGTGAACCTTCACAAACAAAATATTGAAAATATTAGATGATTAATGTTGCTTTCTATGTGTAATCAAAAATGAAGAAATATGTGATGTTACAATAGAATATGTAAACTTATGGAGTTATATCTGATTAGTGCACCTTGAATACAACCAGTAATGCATTTTCTTCCCATAAGAATGCGAATAGTTTTAATGAAAGCTTAAAACAGGTCAAAACAAAACTATAATATAGAACCAAAGGCCAGTCTTATGAATTAATATAAAAAATGTTTCACTATACAAATAAAAAAATTGCCCCTAAAATTTCAAATTGGAAAATAGTACAGAAATAATTGAATCAATTCTTTACTTCCCCTCTTAAAGTACATTTCTGGATATGCCATTTATTTGGCTAGTGTTTAAAGGAAGTATAATAAAAAGAACTTGAGGAAAATCATTAATCTAAGCCAATAATGGGATTCTAAAACCGATTTGAATGAGCAGTTAATCAACTAATTAATCATTAATGCTGTCCAACAATTTGTATAAAATACTCAACAGACCTTTGGCTTTTAATTAAAATATAAAACCTTTTTTTCACTTTGAAGGCAAACAATTTTATATCTGAAAGAAGATACTTGAAAGAGTGAGAGGAAAAACCCAATTAAAAAGGCACAGTTGGAGACTTTCATACAGTTAATTAGTAATATCCTAAATGTATAGTCCAAGTTAGTGTGTGACTCACCTCCTCCACATTGAGAGTTCCTTCACAAGGAATGGGTTTCCAGTGACTCTTATGCATGTGATTTCCAATCACTGTGGTGACGATACCGTCCCGGTCCACCATGCGGATATTGGTGCCATCAGCAAAGTACAATACGTTGTCAGCTGACACAGCCACACCTGAAAGTTGTTATTATTACAGTCAGTTATCTATTATAAAATAATTTTTATTCATAATTTGTGTGTGTACCCATGATGCTGTTTTAAAATCTAGCAAAATTAGATTAAATTTGAAGGAAATACATATGTAACCAACAAAATATGTCTTAACTTTTATACTTTTAGCTAAAAATGGAAGAAGGTACTGGAAAGAGGGTTAGAAACATGTATAAGGGAACTAACAATTAAAAGACGAACACAGTTCACATTTTACAAAGAGGTTTTGGCTGTCTTTTGAAGAAAATCAATCATTAGGTACCGCCCAGTTCCTCACCCTAGATACAGTGAAAGTCCAATAATCTGGCACGCTTAGGACGTCGGCAATGCTGGATTACCAAATATGCTAGATATCCAGTAAAAACAAACAAAAAAAACTTTGAAAACAGTCATGGTTAATATATAATGTATGGCCTGAATCCTAAAATGTAAACCAAGCCTCTAAAAGGAATGCCACAATTCCTGAGATCTATAATTTCTAGAACTATTCAAAACCGTTCTAACTAAATAACCTAAAACGCAGTGGCGTAGGAAAATTATTTGGGGAGGGGAGTAGGGGGTGAAAATAATTATGTGCTTTTATAGGGGATAACATTTTTGAGATTAAAAAAAGACCAGGGAAGTGTAATACAGCTGTCCCTCGCACTACACGAGTGATTGGTTCTGATAAATAATTGTGTAATACAAAAATGCTTAAGGCCCTGCCTACCCTCCCTGGCGGCGTGTTGAGCTTTCAGCTCTAAAATAGATGGCGTTACTAACGTTATACAAACTGGTGGATTCCAGCCATCAGGTTGGCAGAATTACTGGTTTGTTTAAACAATTGGGAGACTGGCGACCGCGACCAGTAATCAGTAAATGCAGCAAGCAAACTTTTTCCAAGATTTGAGAGAGATAAGAAGTGTAGTACCGGACCGTAAAGTGTGTAGGTGACCAAGTTTGACTAAACGTGGGGAGATATAACGTCAAGATACAATCACACTCTGGAGTAGAAAAATTAGCTTATTCATTCCAGCCAGCTAGACGTCCATTAACCTGTAGTACCTCTTTTGAATTTTAAACCTTTTTGATGCCAAAGTTTTGTACTAGTTTTGTACCACAAAGAAAAAGTTTTGTACCCGTACCCATTTTGAGTAATTAGCATATCACCGTGGTGACTCCAGGTTAATGCTATTGTACCACTTTTGAATTTGTTTTATGCCAAAGTTTTGAACTAGTTTTGTACCATTTTGTACCACAAATAAAAAGTTTTGTACCCGTACCCATTTTGAGTAATTAGCATATCAAAGTGGTGACTCCAGGTTAATGCTGTTGTACCACTTTTGAATTATGAACTTTTTTTGATGCCAAAGTTTTGTACTAGTTTTGTACCGTTTTGTACAAGAAAGAAAAAGTTTTGTACCCGTACCCGTTTTGAGTAATTAGTATATCAAAGTGGTGACTCCAGATTATTGCTGTGCTGTTGTACCACTTTTGAATATTGAACTTTTTTTCATGCCGAAGTTTTGTACTAGTTTTGTACCATTTTGTACCACAAAGAAAAAGTTTTGTACCCGTACCCATTTTGAGTAATTAGCATATCAAAGTGGTGACTCCAGGTTAATGCTATTGTACCACTTTTGAATTTGTTTTATGCCAAAGTTTTGAACTAGTTTTGTACCATTTTGTTCCACAAATAAAAAGTTTTGTACCCGTACCCATTTTGAGTAATTAGCATATCAAAGTGGTGACTCCAGGTTAATGCTGTTGTACCACTTTTGAATATTTTTCAAATAAATATCTGGTGAGGGTAGTGATAAATAATAATATATACTTATTTATCAGAGAAAAAATTATTTAAGGTAAAATTAGAGATAACTTATTTTTGAAGGTTTTGTCACTAACTATAATAAATAATCTATACGAGAGAGTATGTAGCTTACGATTTTGTTGTACCATTTATTTGAATTTATTAGTAAGCAGGTAAAATAAAAAATAACTAGAATTTAATGTGCTAAGTTTGGCCACTGTGCTTTGGTTAATTTTTAAAATTTAAAGGCTAAAGAGGCAATAAAATATGTTAAAAGCAGTTTCATTTCGAAGACTAGAACAATTTTGACTATAAATATATGTTATTTTTATTACTGATATCACCACGTCATACTACCTGTTCATGTTATACACATATATACCCGCCTCGGTGGCGTAGTTGGCTAACGCGCTTGTCATGTTTAGCTCGACTGCTGAGGACGGGGAGATCGAGGTTCGAATCTCGGTCGGATTAACTGGGGTTGGTTTTTCATAAATGGTTTTCCACTCTACCTCCACGAAAATGCGGGTTCACTTCCTTTAATTAAGCCTTCCCAATTCCTAATCCATTAGCGTAGGCCTAGTTAGTACTTAAAGCGTATAACCCGAACGGGTAGTAAGACGCGGTGCTAAGTATTATTATTATTATTAGTATTATTATTATTATTATTATTATTATTATTATTATTATTATTATTATTATTATTATTATACGCATATATAATCTAATTGGGTAGTAATGAGGAAAGAAGCATTTGAGAGGTTATCTACCAGCATTTTTATTTTAGTAGATGGGGAATTAATTTAGGAAAAACTACTCTCAATAGACTCAACCAGGATTTGCACCCAAGTGCTCCGCTATCAGCAGGCCAATTTAACACTAGTGAAACCTTAGACCACTCAGCCACTGAAGTGGGTACCTGTTATTTAATATGGTGTTTACAGTTTTTAAACATCTATAGGATTTACACAATTTTCCAGAAATAAATGTTTTTGGGAATAATTTTTTTATCCTATTGGTAGAGTTTAACTTGAGTAATATCTCCATGGTGTCAGGCTGCAAGCAGGCTATACCAATCGAGAGGCTGCCGTATGTTGGCGAAGATAGTGCCAACATTTTCAAGCTGAGGGTGCCATGTGGTTAGCACAACGAGCCCTCCAGACTTCTATCTCAGTTTTCTAGACTGAAGCGCTACTTATTCATTCAATTATCTCCTCATTTGTCCCCACGAGGTTTATTTTGGTTCCGTTTCAGACCCACTGCTTCACAGACAGAATTAGGGGCACTGGGGATCGAACCTGGGACTTCAGGATCTGAAGCCAGTAAATCTGACCACTATACAACAGAGGCGGTCGGGTATCAACTACTTACTTACTTTATGGCATAGGGAACACAAAAGTTCATTAACTTTAATGGTTTTAAATATATTTTTCTTATCATCCGCCCCATGTCGTGGTCAATATTGCTAAAGTGCTATGACTGATCACTGAGTGCGTAAATTAATCAGCTCTAGTAGCTTGACTAGTTCGATTCCCTGTTAGGTTGAAATTACTTAGTATTAGCGTGATACGATCTCGGCCAAGGCACAAGAGATTTTGAACATACAATAAGTGCGTTACAGAGTGTTAGTAACATTTACTTTCAGCTAAGAGCTTTTTTTTTAAACAAAAGTACTTGAAATATCAGAATAATCACTACATTGTTATATATAATATCTATTTGTATCTTAATTTTGATATTATTTCTACAGTAAGTATCGCTACTAATCCATTGTACTTAAATTAGTAGATACAGATAGCCTAAGCGCCAGTAATATGCATACCATTAAAAAAAACTTACCCTTTACGAGAAGCAGTTAAATAATCAATTATATCTTTGAGTTTCTTTGTGCACCATTACTTACATCGACCCATGCTTCATAAACTTGTTATTCACAAGGATATAAAATAATATATTTTGTAAATACTTCTCCACCTCAAAATTTATACAATCCATTGGATTTTGTTCGAAAGCAAAAAGGTCACATATTGTTAATTATATAAAAAGTAATCACAGTGGATACTTATTGTTCGAGACTCAATACATTTCTTCCGAAACGAGCGCACAGACTGCGAGAATGCAACAGGTTCAAATTAAAAGTAATCACATTTAACAAGCTAATAAAATAAAACTAACATTTTTACACCTTGATTACCAAAAACTTCATTCATTAACTTTTTGAAAAATAACTTATTCCAAAGTCCAATGAGAGTCAAATCCTAGACCGTAAAATAAAATTATACTGAGAACGTCTCCAAATTACATTTAGACCAAATTTTATTTAAAATAACTATGTTTGATATGAGCAGGAATGTTTATTTTTATTTATTATAATGGTGGATTAAAAATTCAATGTACAGTAGTTTTCATATACTCTGAATATTAACACTTATTATTACAACGTGTAGTGTTCAACATTGAGAAAACCCAAGAAAGAATGTAAGATAAGAGTGAAGAATTTTACATGTTTTACTGCCTCAGATAAATAAGGGCTAATGTCAAAAAACTTTGTGTGTGGAGAAGCATGTGGTTTTTTCTTTGAAAATAATGTATTACTAAAGTAATACTCTCATTGAAGTAAGTAGGGACCAACTATATTTATTCACACAGCAGGAATTCTTTGTGAGTATTTTAGTTACTGAATATATTAAGATGTTTATATTTAATTACGCAAATTTTCATAATTGGACATTGGCCCTTCTTATCCTAATGCACATGGTATTAATGTTTCTTTGACTCAAGAAGGTCACAGAGATTAGTTTAACTCTCCACTGCCGCCTGCATTCCGATACAGCAGGTTAGCCAACGCTTTCAAAACGATACTATCTTGTAAATGGGTAATGTTCATACTAACGGCACCTATTATCAGCTAAGACAACTAGTTGCAGAAGGAAAAGTTGTATTTAAAACCATGTATTTTGACTAGAGTGTCGACTTGGGAGTCGTTAGAGCTCAATATCATCGTGATTATTGAAGCTAACCCAAATTAAAAAATATGTCTAAAAAGAAAAAGAAATTATTCATTAAATAATGTGTTATAAACAAACATTCTAGCTTAATTGTACAAAGAAAATAAATAAATCCATTAATAATTTTTGTTTTCCCATTTAAAATGCATTGAAATGGAAACATTTTAATGAAAATATTTCAATAACTATTTTTAGCATGGTTTGAAAATTCCATAAGAATTATGAAAGATGCTCAGATATGTTACTAAAATAAATAAAAAACAACAATGTTGAATTATTAAATATTTTTTTAAAAACAATTTTTTGTTTAGAACCGTGCATTTATGGGTAGGCAGAGCCTTAAAGGGAATTGATTTTAACATGGGTGATATAGGGATTACTCCAAATGAAAGAAGTAAATAAAAACCTAACACTTGTAAATGAATGCAATTTTTATTAATTGATCTAACTAGTACAATACTATAAGTAGCCTACACCTTTTCTCAATCTTCAATCCCCTGACATTAGTAAACAAATGCAATTTTAATAAATTTATCTAATTAATACAATGTTACAGGTACACTTACTGTTAATCTTAAATCGCATGATAAATTAATTGGATCTGGGAAATCTGGATTATCACTTTCTTACTCTCTTGATAGCCCTGGGACTGTTAAGCTCTTGCTCTCTTGATAGCCCTGAGACGGTAAGCTCTTACTCTCTTGATAACCCTGGGACTGTTAAGCTCTTGCTCTCTTGAAGGCCCTGGAATGGTAGGCTCTTGCTCTCTTGAAGGCCGTGGGACGGTAAGCTCTTGCTCTCTTGAAGGCACTGGGATGGTAAGCTCTTGCTCTCTTGAAGGCCCTGGGACGGTAGGCTCTTGCTCTCTTGATGGCCCTGGGGCTGTTAAGCTCTTGCTCTCTTGAAGGCCCTGGGATGGTAAGCTCTTGCTCTCTTGAAGGCCCTGGGGCGGTAGGCTCTTGCTCTCTTGAAGGCACTGGGATGGTAAGCTCTTGCTCTCTTGAAGGCCCTGGAATGGTAGGCTCTTGCTCTCTTGAAGGCCCTGGGACGGTAAGCTCTTGCTCTTTTGATGGCCCTGGGACTGTTAGGCTCTTGCTCTCTTGAAGGCCCTGGAATGGCAGGCTCTTGCTTCCTTGAAGTCCCTTAGACTGTAAGCTCTTGCTGTCGTGAATGCCCTGGGTCATTAGACTGAAGATTTTCAACTTTTTTGATGAAATGGTCAAGACTCAGCTGACGGGCAGCATTCTTCCTCTCTAAATAGAGTTCTTTGTAGCAAGCCAAATAACTCAATCTCTCTGGCAACCCTGGGTCATCCTTTTCAATGATTCTAATTGCAGTGTCAATGTGCTTGAAAAATTTAGCAATTTGTTTTGTTGAAGTTGTTTGATAATCTCTACAACATAGGGCTCTTCCTCTTCATCCTTTATGCCGCTCTCCATTTCTATAAGATTTTCATTGGTGAGTTCTATTGAGTGGGATTGGAGCAATTCATCCACATTTGCCTGGTCTCCATCCTCAAATCCAACATCTTGCTATGTCAACGATTTCATGTCTTGAATTGGAAAACTCGTGTTCAGGATCAAAATCATTAGGATCAGAAACTTCAGGCCAAATATTTTTCCAAACTCCCTTCATCCAGGACTGTTTAACTTCTGCCCATGCATATTCAATGTTGTCAATACCACCCCCCTTAACACCAAACTGTACATAAAGATCATTGTCCTAAGAATTATGGAACACTAAGAATTAAAATAGGTTTCCATACAGCTTTGCCCTATATTCACTACTAGCTATAAAACCACTAACTAGTTTTGTAATTTTCAAGTTTGTTGAACCTCTCAGGGTATGCATCCAACAGAAACAGGTGATTTAGTCTATGTTGCCTTATCGTAGAGCGAAGATAGGTTTTTTTTTTTCATACAAGCATTGAAAAACTTCTTTTTGCAGTAGCTGATGTAGCTGGTATCACTATAAAAGTTTTCAAACAGTGTGTGCTCCAAGCACATTTTATTTTTATTATGTTACCTTAGGTTGAACTTTGTATCTTGATTCAACAAGACCTTTACATTATCTAAAAGTTTTAGTATATTACTTGGGGGGGGGGGGGGGGGGGGTTAAAAATTACTTTTTACCGCTCTCAATTTTTTGAGGGGTGGGGGTAAAACTTACCCACGTAACCCCCTCCCTCCCTGTTCCTGTGCCACAGCTCAAACGTGAAACTGTTGAACAATTTTAAACTAGCACACTACCATAAACAATTGATTTGTCATTTTAAAGTCACCCTTATGGCTTATTCAGATAAACTAGTGGATATAAACAACACACTAGTAAACACCAACTCAATGTTGAATAAATTAGCTCATAATACATTATTAGAGCTCTCCAAACTGTGTGTAACCGGACTTAAGAAAAAGGATACATCCAATAGCAAGACATAACAGTAACTTTTAGGTTTCCTTAACAGATCAAACCGCCTTTAATGGGGGAAAGGCCCAACCTAGTTTCCATTTTGAAAATTTCCACTCCCATAGATATTCTGCCTGCTCTACCCTGCAAATTTCAACCTACTAAGCAACTCTGCAACCTTTGACAACTCCTGGATATGTGAACTGACCCATTAATAAATTACCAAATCCGGACAAGCCTCTAACCTCAACCTTAGGTGAATTCCTCTCCTTCCTAGCAGTACACTTATTATTACTATAGGTATTATTACTGTAGGTTACAACAATGCAAATACAGTGTAACCTGACTAATTCAAACTTCCGTAATTTGAAATCGTCTTTAATTATAATTTTTTGCACGGCCCCTGAATTTTGTATCAAAACAATGTTAAAAAATTGTGGTTAATTCAAATTTTGTTTTCGTTAATTCAAACGTAAGTTGTAATGAACTGTGCAGTATTGTTTTCATACCTCTAGTTGTGACACCATGTTGTTCTATTTTTGGAAAGAGGGGAGGCAGCGTTGGAATGCGGTCAGTACCCTTTTTCATGCTCCTCCCCCTCCATTGCTCACCCATACTTTTTTGTTTACCCGTACAGTTCTGTACTCTGTTAGTCAACGTTGACCCTCTCGAGTGGTTACGTGTGCTGTTCTTAATGATTAGGTCATAGATATATTCTTGTGATATGCAAGTTTATTTTGTTTGTTTTTAATTTAGTTTTAGTTTTAGTTTTGTTTAGAACATGCACCATATCCAAGATCTCGGGTGTTTTTTGAAAGTCGCAACAATGTAAGTGATTCAATTTTTGAGTCAATAAATCAATTAGAATAATATGCTATGACTGAAAGATTTAAATCAGGAAAACAAAAAAAATCTTTGACTTTTTAGAGAAATTGTGAACAGATTATATCCAAATAAGTTAAATAAAGTTTTTGAGCTTGGTTGCAAACTTAACTGTGTTTATTTTCAATTCCTTTTAAGAAACTTATTTAATTCAAATTTCTAGATAGTTCGAATTTTTTCCTGGTCCCTTCAAGTTCGAATTATCCAGGTTTCATTGTATATTATAAAACACAACTTTTAGTTTGTTTATCTATCCATTTAATCAAAGTGCTGCGATTTATACAGTGAAATCATAGTTGAAAACCCATTAGCTGTTGACAGTCAATCTTTCAGCCCAACCAAGATCATCAGTTTAACCCCCCCCCCTCAAAAAAAAAACCCACACAAAAGTTACTTAGCACTTGCCTTTAGGATATGCTAGTTTGGCATCACGTGCTAATGCACCATCTCCACAGTGTGCTTCATCCCAGGAAGACACCTCTCACCCGAGCCCACCGCAGTCTCCCAGTTGTGGTCTGGGTCAGAATAATCGTCCACACTCCTCACTCGTATGATCTGGTGAGACTCTGGGTCGGAGATGTACAGAACTCCGTCAAGTGGGCTTAGAGCTAGGTGGTAGCGGTAAGATACTCTCGTGGCACTGTAGACAACAAGGTTGTTTACTAAAATGCCATATCACAAAGTGCTGATTTATTAGTCCATGCTACAAAGAATATATAAAATATTCTTGTCCTTTACTTTACATCCATTACTGTTTCCAGTCTATAGCCCGGGTCAGTTTTTTATACAAGCCATATAATATTTTCTACTACCAGCTTGCTAGGTGTGCCATAGCTCCATATGCCTTATAATCTAACTTAAGGACTAGTACAGGATAAACCCACATTTCACCAATGATAAATTTTCAGCCATGCCGGGAAATTAACCCTGGGACCCTTACCTCAGTAGATAGATATGCTATTGACTGAGCTAAGGTGTCAAATATGCTTGTCCTATGAATATTATAAGGACTGTACTTGGTAAAATGACAATTGGTTGATTGATTGATACACCTCTAAGTCAATTAACAAATTGGTTGATTGATTGATACACTTATAAGTCATTTAACAAAACACGTTATGAAAAAAGGGATGGTTTAATAAAAGGAAAACTGTTAAAACATAAAAAGTTATATGCTAAGTCAATATGAATTGATGGAAATGATAAGGAATTAATTATTCAAGGATAAAAATTGCAATGTCAGGCATTTAATCACTTATAAATACTTAAATTATTTTCCTAAGAATCACCTAGAAATTGTTCAAGTTCAATTGTATTTTTTATCTAGTTCCTAGATTTTATTAATTGATTATTCATGTAATTTTTCAATTTTCAACTTATCATTAATCACCTTTTATTAATCTTATCAATTTGTTTGTAACTGCATAATTGCCCTTGTTGACTTGTTTCTAGATTCTATTAAATTGATCTTTCATATAACTGTCACTTATAATAACAACTCCAGTTCAGTCACCAACCATTTACAATTTCTGTTTTTCGATAGATTCTCAAAATATTTTTATTCATTTATGAATCTTGTTCAACTACTGTTTTACCTATGTTTTAAATTAAATTTCTCTTGAACAATTTCTAGGTGATTCATAGGAAAATAATGTAAGTATTTATAAGTGATTAAATTCCTGACGTGGCAATTTTTATCCTTGAATAATTAATTCTTTATCACATTCATCAATTCATATTGACTTAGCATATAACTTTTTATGTCTTAACAGTTTTCCTTTTACTAAACCATCCCTTTTTTTATAACTTGTTTTGTTAAATGACTTAGAAGTGTATCAATCGATCAACCAATTGTCGTTTTACCAAGTACGTTCCTTATAATATTCATTCATACTTCTCCTTACCACAAATTAAGATTAATTTAACTAATGCTTGTCCTCGCTTATACAAACAAAATTTGTATTATTATTACTATTATTAGCACCGCATCTTACTACCCTTTTGGGTTGTACACAATCATTTCAAAATAAATATGTGTCACTAGAAAAACCTGATAATTATTTATAAATATTGAATAGTACAGTTAAAACTTACTTCAACCTAACTATTGTCCTCACAGTTCCATCCACTAAAATGCGTCGTACAAGGTTGAAATCTCCAACAAAGATGGAACCATCAGGTGCCGATGCAAGTGCCACAGGAGCCAAAAGGCGCTGTTTAGTAGCCTGCCCGTCACACTCGAAACAGTCCAGAGGTCTTTGATGTCCATCTCCCATGGTTGTTAGAATCACCCGTGGTTTGTGTTTTAGGTATATATTAGAACCATCCCCCTTTTGGAGAATACCTGCACACAAAATATAACATAATTAATAATGTGTTGACATTTTAATAAAATTAGTAAAATAAAAGGTAGTGGTAGTAAGAAAAGAATTCATCGTGTCAGCCTGAAATGAAGGTATACCGGTGCTCGCCTCGCCTGCTGGCGATGATAGTGCCAACTTCTGCAGAAATAGGGTGTCATATAGTCCTTCGGCTGTTAATCTCAGTTTTCTAGACCTGGCCACTACTTTTCTATTCAAGTAGCTCCTCTTGTACTCACGAGGCTGGGTTTGACCCCGTTCCATACCCACTGCTACAAAGAAAAATCTGAAAGTGCCGGGGATCAAACCTGGGACCTCTAGATCTGTAGCCGGCAGCTCTGGCCACTAGACTATAGAGGAAGTCAGGGGTGGTAAATTTAATATACATTAATTATGTTCTTTCCTTTATTTTCTTCTTCTTTTTACATTTCTTAGAACGCCTTCGGATTGTATGGATATAGTAATTATGAGGTGACCTGGTGGTCTAGGGGTAAGGTGTCAGACTTCTATGCTGGCAGCTGGGGTTCAATCCTCGGTCCCGGCACAGATTTATCTGATTACCAAACCCTTCCTTCACCTCTGACAAGACATCTTGTGAATGTGGGGAATGCCAGGCCTCCACCGTGGTTCGGATTCCACGTAAAACTGTAGGTCCTTCATTTCATCTCACAGTCACCCTACCATTACACATTAGTGTAAGTGCGTATAGCCCGAATGGGTAGTAAGACGTGGTGCTAATAATAATAATAATAATAATAATAGTAATTATGAGATTGAATAAGAATGAGGATGTTAAAATTTTTAAGGAAATGTACCAAAATTTTTGTGGAGAGTAGTGAACTATTTAGGGAAAACCACCCTCAGTACATCCGTCCAGTACTCAAAACCGATCTTCCAGTCACTGTATATCCAGTATAACATGAGGGTTAGACAATATGACCATCAATGATCATTCCTTGTCATTTATCTATCTTGTAATTTTCAATGACAATTTCATTTGAAATATTCACTGTGGATTTTCTAAATATAGGCTTATTCAAACTGACAGCTTGCAAACTAAATTAATCACTTATGGTATAGCACTAAAATTATAGGCCTTTCAATTCAAGACTTTTAGTATTTGGCAAATAGGATGGACCCATGAACAAATTTTATATTAATTTGTACAATGTCTTGGATCCCCTTAGTCCTGTGGTCAGCCTCAACTATTCAGCCCTGTAGATGTATAATGCTACCAGGAAAGGTTTAGCATTGGCCAACCTGCACGCATGATACTTTTCAAAGGAAGTTTCCGTTTGACCAATCAGATGCTCTGCTTTGGGAACAACCTCACAGTATATTTACTATCCCAAAATGTTGTTATATTTTGAGTTCTTCAAAAAATGGATAATTGTAGCTAGGAAAAGCATACACTGTGTGTATGAATAACATTAAAAAATATATTGTTGATAAATTAAGTCTACTTTGGACTTTCTAATATTTCTATGATGAAGGTATAAGAAAGAGTAACAATATAACTTACACAATTAACTAAGAGTTCATGGTTACCTTTTAAAGAAAAACAAGATGCTTCCTAGTTCACATATTACTTACCTTCATGGAAGTTATATCTATGGTGAATATCAAGATTCCAACCCCCAACTTCCGAGATGCTCATGTCATGTCCACTGAGCTTAGTCGTCTGAACGTCCCATATTATATCTTTGCAGTCACTGTATTCATAGCCAACTTTCACCATAGCTGTTGTCACACCATAAACCCTTTGCCTGAAATAAATAACCAATAATTAAATATTGGTAAATTATTTATTCATTTTTAAAAATACGAGTAATTGTAGAAGTCAATATACTTGGGTTGGATAAACTAATTAGGTTGGGGATTGTTAGTATTATCTCCCTTCACTCCCAACCCTCAGTTTGATTTTTTTTCTGCATATATTTTACCTATTTGGGTGTCATTTATGTTCTACAGTTCCAAGTGAACTTTTTTTGACGACACATTTTTATAGAATGTGGGACACTAAAAATTCCAGGATCTCTAAAATTATTCAAAATTAAAAGATTTTTAAAAAATATTCAAATTTGAGATTCTAAGAACATTTGTTTTTTTAAATTTTGAAACTGAACATTTTTAGAGGTCCAAGCCTTCATTCACGTCATGTGACACTGACAACATCTGAAGTAGTAAGGGATTGTTTGTCAGAGAGAAGTACAGCAAGGATTTGATCCTTGAAACTGCCACAGTAGTTGTGAAGATCTGGTAAGAACCTTGAAAGCAATAAGATGGCTAGTGGGGCTCAGGCGAAGCGACCACAGTCCTAGCAAGCCGATAGTGGATACAGTACTGCTTTCAACAACAAAAGAAACACCGGAATGTAAAATAATAATCAAAATCAGACTTCAGCTCTCATTCAGGTAGTGATAATAATGATGGTACAATTCACAATGCTATATCAAAAACAATAAAGAGAGCAAAACATGTCAATCTGCAACATAAATCAGACTTGCAGCTTTGAGCACCAATACTTTGACAAGAGAAGCAAAGTGTGTGTGTGTGTGTGTGTGTGTGTCGACATAATTCAAGAAAGAAGCATCAACATAATATGACTCAGTGAAACCCAGTGGATAGGCCAAGGATTAAAATAACTAAGAAAGGGTTATCTATCATATTATAATTTAATTGGGAGGAGTCCAAACTAAAAACAAAGTAGTTATTATTTTGAATCACCAAATGAAAGAACGTGTGATGGAGGTTAAATTTGAATCTGACAAGATTATTAAAAACTTAATAAAGTTTAATCATATGCAGAACAACATCATCGTCCAGTATTATGCTCCAGAGACAAGTTGTGATTATACGAAAAGAGAAGAATTTGAGTAGAAGCTGGAAGAAAGAGTTAAAGGAGAAAGGACAATCATTATTGGTGATTTGAATACCCAAATAGGATCTGTGAGACAAGAGTAAGAAAACATCATGGGCCCACATGAATGGGGACCAAGGAACATCGAAGGAGGAAAATTCCTAGATTTCTGTTTGTGGATCAATCTAACAGTTGATAGCATGTAGTGCAGTAATATAGAACTCATAAGATCACTAGATATAGATGGGTGGACAACAAGAGTCAATAATTGACTGCATTATGGTAAACAAACAGCTGCAAAAACGAATGCTGGATATGAAAGTGATACCTAGTGTGTCTTAAGAAAGGCTTCTTGTTGGCTGCTTCAGATTCAATAAGTTGAAAGAAATGAGAACTGTCCAGGAGAAAAACTTAGGGTGTGGAAACTGAAGTAAAAAAGAGAAAGCAGATGACTTCAGAGATGGCAATTGAAATTGAACAATATTTACAAAAACAGACATTTTGATGGTAGGAGAGGTATGGATTTTTTTAAAAAAGAATGTTTGGTTATTACAGGTGTAAAGATATGTGGAAGGACCAGCGGGATGAGGAAATGAAAGAAAGAAACACCATGATGGAATGACAGAACAAGAACTGCAGAGTTGAATAAGAACAACTCGTTTGGAAAATACTACAGGATCTGAAATGGTCACAACAAGGAACTGTATAAGTTCCACAAGAAAGAGGGAAGGTGGATTATTAAAGAAGATAGAGAAGAGTGATTAAATAAATGGAGTTTTTAACTGAAAGAAGATGGTAATGGGAAAATGTTATATGGGATGGTTTGAAACAGACTAAGAGAAAAAGAACACACAAAAAAAAAGTCTGATGATAATGATGTTATTACTGAGGATATGCAAAGGACACAACAAAACAGAAGTGTGGAGAAGTAATAAACAATAGGACTGATTTGACATGTGTATATTATGGAATACTTCTGGGAGTACATCAAAAAAGGAAAATCTGCTATATTGATTAGATATCGAGAGAAATTATCAAACCCATGGAAGTTGAAAAATTGGAATGATGTACAGGCTCTCTAATAAAATTTGGAAAGAGAGAGATATACTTGCAGACTGGAAAGATTAAATCATCATTTCCATTTCAAGAAAGATGATAGATGGTATATATAATGACTGAATTACAACATTAGTTGTTATATTTGCATCTAAATTCAGTTAATTGTGGTAAATTAATATTTCGGAGTCTGGTTGTTAGATTTGTCTTACAATTATGTTGGGCTGAACAGCTAGATAATAGCTCTAAAATATACTTTTTTTTAAATAATGAATCTCACAACCTATTTGAATCCTCGAATATTCTTGAGGATTCAAGGCTTTGAAGATTCAAAAGACCTGTCTCTAATAAAAGTAGATTTCAACAAATCGTCAATGCTTACCTGTAAACGTTCAGCCTGTTCCAAGCGTACGTGAATTTGATGACCGGGTCAGCCTCAAATGTCTTCTCAAACAGGATCCCCTCGATGGTGATTCTCAAATGTATGAGCTTGAGAGAGGCAGGTACAGTGTCCGGAGTGATTTGGAGTTGAATGGTGGACAAGTATCCAGCTGCTCTAGAGCTGTGATAGACGAGGTTCAGGCCAGTACCGGGAATCTGAAGACTTTCCTGGATCACTAGAACAAAGAAGATGATTTGTTTCATTTAAGAGAAATTAATCCTTGTTCCCATGATTGAATATAGAATGAGAAGAATCAATTCACCCTAATTCCCCCCTCCCCCATAAAACATCAAATTATTTTAATAATTCTTGAGTAATCAAATACGTTTTTAAAGAAAACTTTTTAATTTTAAGATATATTTTACTAGGTATATTAAAGAAGATATATGAAATGATAAGAGAACAAATATGAAAGATAAGGCATTTACAAAAAGAAAAAATTGTGACCGAGTTCATTCCTTCTATGACTAATCTACAACTTTTTACATCCAGTCTCTTGTTTCCCATCGAGGTTATTCACATATTTACACTATTAGTGTCCAGTATTAGTGTACTCATAAATAAATGGAAGAAGAATGGGTAATCATTTAGGAAAAACCTCATCAAACCTGGTTTGTATACGAGCCCAAATCTCCCCATCACCCACAAACCAGATAAGGAGAAAGTAACACCTTTTTCTGTGTGCCTATCAGTCGGACTATGATTAATATAAATATATTCCAGCTCGGTAATACATACAAAATGTTTCTAACATTTATCTTTTTGAATTCAAAATGGAGTAGTTTAGTGTTTGTGTAAAATTTCGCTCCTCTTCCTTATTTTTTGTTTGATAACAGCAAATATACCTCAAAGCGTGGTGAAAAGTTTTTTTTTTAAACTTATAATTATATATTTACATCCAATTTGTTCATTTCATGTATTTGTTCTTTATGTTGGTTATTCCTATTTATATATCTTTTTATTTTTCACAGATTCACATTTTATTCTTCCTTATGAGAGTTCCGATATGATTAATTCTAGGTTGAGGGATTGCACAATATTCACTGATATCTTCAAGATGTAGCCACTACCTTTTTGTCAGTTACAGCAATGTAGAGTTTCATTTTAAAGACCATATTTTGTCTGTTCCTATCCTTTCTTCTTCTTCTTACCCGCCTCGGTGGCGTAGTTGGCTAACACGCTTGTCATGTTGAGCTCGACTGCTGAGGACGGGGAGATGGAGGTTTGAATCTCGGTCGGGTGAACTGGGAGTGGTTTTTCCTAAAATGTTTTCCACTCTCTCTCCATGCAAATGCGGGTTCACTTCCTTTATTAAAACCTTCCCAATTCCTAATCCATTAGTGTAATTAGTACTTAAAAGCGTATAACTGGAACGGGTAGTAAGACGCGGTGCGAAATATTATTACTATCCTTTCTTATGTGAATACTAGCAAAATTTACCTCATAAAGTGAAAAGAATATTTTCATTAAAG
The DNA here is from genome assembly GCA_039000515.1 of Timema cristinae. Lineage (NCBI taxonomy): Eukaryota > Metazoa > Arthropoda > Insecta > Phasmatodea > Timematidae > Timema > Timema cristinae. The sequence goes on along the minus strand of JBCFYV010000003.1, from coordinate 55,712,909 downwards.
AGCTGAATGTTCTTAATGATAATAATTTTAGAGATTCATCTCTCATTCTCAAATATAAATGTTAATTTCTGTCAATGGTTTACATTGGATTTCAAAGTATTGCAAGGGGGTACATACATTAAATGTATTATTATAATTCTTTACCTAGCCTAGATTACAACAAGAGTTTCTCAAAACATCAATGGGGGTCATAATTTAAAGATCAATCATCTTTGATATAGTCATGTATGACATGTATGTCAAAATATAGAACAGAGAGGAAAATATCTTTATCCTGGGTTGTGTGACATCATTTTAAGGGAGGAAGATAGAAACCATTGTAAGGTTGCAAGGTAACGAGGGAAAGAAAGGAATAAAACATAAATAAAAATAATGTAATCTCAATTCAGATTAATTTCATTACCTGAGACTCTGCCAGTATTGCACTCTTATCAGGGCATGCCCCCTGAAAGCCGTGTTTCCATGTAGCAAGCACCACTGGTTTCATGAGATCATAGTCATGAGCAGCACAGGAATGAGGCACCGGAACTGTAGACTTGTCATCGCCTGTTCCCATCACTATGATGTCAATTATCACAACCTAAATATACATTCAATATCTAGGTGAGATGATGTCAAAGCCAGACATACATGTTTTAATACTGTATATTATTAAATGAAAATTTCTATTACTATAAAAAATAAAAATAAATCATCACAATCATCATCATCATTTTCCAGCCTGTGGCCAGGCCAGTTCAATAAAATGCCCCAGCTTCATCTATCCTTCCCTCATTCTTCTCCCTTTAATCACTTCACTCGAACAATTTCTGTTATCTGCTCCTCCCATCTCTTTTTGTCTCCCTTCTGGTGTTTTCCTTACACACTTAAATAACCACCATTCTCTTTGGTATCTTCTCCTTCTCCATCCTTATTACATTGATCATACTATCTCAGTCTTGCTTCCTCTACAATCTCATGTGCTCCTTGTACCCCTACTCTTTAAAGGATAGCTTTAGTCCTAATCCGTTTCTACTAGTGACAGCTAGCAGTATCCTCACAAACTTTATTCCCATGGCCTTTACTTTCCTAGTCTCTCTTATATTCAATGTCCATGAATCTGCAGTAAACACAAAAACAGTACACACAACTCAGATTTCTTTTAACTATTTTTCTTAGCAATATGTAGGCCTTAGTCTACCACTGAAACAAAAATTAACCTCTTATTCCTTATACCATATCATACTGTATACAGCGGCGGATTCGAGATTTTTTGAGTGGGTGTGACCAGGATTTTCATGAGGTAAGGGGGTGTTTCCAGAATTTTTGTGAGGGGGGATGTGTATGGACAGGATTTTCATTGGGTGGGCTGGAGGAGTCCCTTGCAGAAAATTCTATGGAAAAATTCTTCATAAATTTGAGAAGAATTTATAAATCAATCAGAAAATTTGAAAAAATAATAAGAAAAAAAAAATCACAAGCTCATCGTATTTATGCCTTTTGTTAATTTGTATTAGTTAAATTAGCTTTTAAAAATATTAATCATTATTGACAGTAAGTGACAATAGGCTAGTGAGATATCCTTATTACATGAGAGTACAACTAGTGTTGACTATAAATTTTATTGGTTTAATTTCTTTAGTTATTATTACTAATACTAACTAAAAGGTTCTTGCAGGAGGGGGTGCTCCTCCCCGTATAACCCACTATGGATCCACCCCGAATGTAAATAGTTCTAGTGACTTTTTAGAATTCCCCAAATTCTCCCCGAATTTTTAAAGTTTACTTGGTTTTCCAGGTGCACACCAAACTTGTACAAATTAAAGAGCCACTTTCCTTAAGTAAAATACTCACGTTTAATATTTATTATGAAAATGGTACTTTAAACTCAAAAAATAGATCCTAAATAACTTATAATTTTTAACTTGAGCCACAATAACAAATAATATATTCTATATCTAGTTTCTTATATTGTTCACCTTAATTAAGAAATACATAAATAGAAAATGAGCTAATATTACAAGTTTTACAACTATTTTTTAATATTTTCAGATGGCTGGTATTTTCCAAATTATTATAAAATAATAAACCATATTTAAATAATCTGGGGCAGATTAACATGTTTAAAAATGAGGTAGCCCAATGGCTAAATAATTTTTAATAATGGAAATTGATAAAATTATCAATTTACATTATATAGATGCAATATATTTAACAGCGCGTCTTACTACCCGTTCGGGTTATAGCTTTAAGTACTAATTACGATAATGAATTAGGAATTGGGAAGGTTGAATTAGAGGAAGTGAACCCGTATTTTCGTGGAGGAAGAATGAAAACCATTTAGGAAAAACCACCCCCAGTTCACCCGACCGAGATTCAAACCTCGATCTCCCCGTCCTCATCAGTCAAGCTCAACACTACAAGCGCGTTAGCCATCTACGCCACCGAGGCGGGTTATAGATGCAATAAATATAAGTGTCTCATGAGGTGGCCCCTTCTAATAATAGTCAAAGTAAAATTAATTTAATTTAATGACGTGTCTGGGCTACATCAATCTGTGACCCAGGGGGACACTCAAATGTACTATTCATACATCCTTTACATTGAAGCTCTTTTCATGTCCTGATGAGGTTAGAGGATAATGGTAGTGAATATGACAGGGTAAAGCCAATGAAGATAACCTAAGCCTAGTTAACCAAACACTTGTTAGCATGGGAATTTTCCTCTCAGAACAGCAAGGAATCAAACCCGGCCTTTTAGGTCA